>JBBGZY010000791.1:3190000-3710000 GCA_037952925.1 Lithobates clamitans
AAAAACCTGGGGGGGGGGGGGGGGGCGGCAGGGACTTAAAAAGACTCTGCATGACTCAAGATGGCCACCAGGGTCACCTAGATCCAATGTAGCCAACCAGAACACTGCTATAGGGAATCATAGAGAAACCCAGTTTCTCTTGACCTCCTCCTCCAGCTGTATTGCTGTTCCAGACTAGTGCCACCTGCAGTGGAAAAAATAGACTGCACCTGCCTATACACCACTAGCAATGAACTCCCTAGTGGTTGGCCAGGAAGATATAAATGTTGATAACTAACTTTTTGGATCCTCTTACACTATTTTAGGAATCCTTTAATAGTAGGTACAACGAAAGCGGAACTATTAAGTTAGGCCTATAAGAGCAGCCCAATGCAATGTAAAATAGGGACACTCCTGCTACCTGTGGATTTCAGTACAAAATTTGTAGCAGACAAGAAAACGGTGATAAGGTTATTCTCAGCTTTAGGAGTCAACCACTGGCAATGGTATTCAGTGCTGGGTGCAGAGATCTAGATGACATATTGTAACTGTCTAGTGTTTTACTAATTAAGAACATATCCCTTAGCTTATACATCAGACACTTAACACCTAACTCTCAAATATGACAATATGTTGCACCTAAGCTAATAGTTAAAATGAGCTCTTAACACCTACTCCCTGCAAGATCTAAACACTTAACTTGTCCTTTAACAATGAAAAAGGAACTTCAATAGTGTTCTTAAAAATTAAGTCAGCACCTACAATTACTGTTGCTGCTGACTTTTTAAGAAACAGTTACTTACCAGCCCATGGTGTCCAGAACTGTCTAAATCTTTGCCTAGCTTTGCATGATCCAGTGCCACCATATTGCATATGGGAGCTGGCTGTGACTTCCTGATGTCTTGCAGTCATCTCCCCACTGTGCATGCCCAAGATTGTGCCATGCCAAACTGACATCTTCTTCTAGGAGAGGATTGAGGAAGTGGGAGCAGGTACGAAAAAAAGGTACCAGCTCCCTGAAAGTTGGAACATTAGTTAGGGGCTGGAGGCCAAGAACAAATATATAACCTATTGCACCTCATCAGTCCTTAGATGTGGAGGCTGCATTCATTTTCTAATGAAGCCATCATCTTACTAGCCATCTTCTTAATTCAGGTTATATACATTTTCTTTACGTATTTAAAAACACTTGGTGGCCCTGGTAGAAATCCAATTTCCTTTCTGGGCACTAAACAGAAATCTCAAACAATGCTATCAGCTTTGAAAGCTATCGTCTGTGAACTATAACACACCTCCCTTTGATTGCAATGTGTTTATTAAGCTTCCCATGAATGAATAAGGCATATTTAAAATTGATAGAAAAGTACAAAAGACCATCAATCAGTCACAGTGTTAAAAAGTTAGTCAGAACACAACAAAATGCAAAAATATTATTAGTCCCTGAGTGCTGAATAGACCGCCATTGTCAAGGTCCACCCTGACTTAACTAGCTGACTCATAAATTATGCTAAATCTAAAACTCAGTAGGACATAGAAGAGTTTTCCATAGATAATGAAAGTCTCGAACAACCATATGTAGGTCAAGGAGATTCCCCAAGTAAACAGGCCTCTAAGAAGCGATAGCAGTGAAAGAAAGAAAAGAAGGAAAGTAGAGATATGGGCAAGTGTCCACTCCAGACCTGTGGGGCATGTTTCCAGTTCAACTGGTATCGCCCATCAGGTATCGGATCCAAGGATTCCACATGTTTTCGAACAACGGCAATTTTTCAATTAAGAGCACCGAAAGGCGTTCGTTGATCATGAGCCAAGACAGCCAGTTCTTCAATAATTCAAACTGAACCATTGGAGACTTCCAGGATCTAGCAACAGTGATACAAGCCACTATGACTTTAAATGTTATCAATCATCTTATGGTGCTCCCTCCACTGGATGGCCCCATAGTGCCTGTTGTAGGGATTTAGTGAGTCAGTCTCACGCCAGTAAGTGAGTTAATAAAATGATATGTGTGGATCCAAAATCTTTTGACGTTCACCACACAAGATAAGCCGAGCCCTCCTGGCCTCAACCACTTAAGCAGAGGGGGGAGGCACCCGGGTGCCAAAAGGCTAGTCTAGCAGGATTCATGTACTATTGTAGAAACACTTTGTAATTGGCCTTTGTTAAGAATGTTGACTAGGTTTTTGGAGGCACATTGCGCCCTCTGGCAAATCAAGTGTTTTTCCTCGATGTCCTGCTCCCATTTGATCATATATGGGGCAGCTTGATGTCTTGGATGGTGAGCATGTCGGAAGTTTTTGATATATATCTGGAATGTTTGTCTATATGTTTGCATAGGTACTCCATAGGAGTGGCAGAAGAAAGGTCAGAGGTCAGTTAGGAAATGTTAGGAAATGGGCAATTTGGGTGTGGCTGTAAATCTCCGGCACGGTATGCCAAACTTTTCTTTAAACACCACCTACCTTCTATGTAATGGAGATAAAGAGAGGAGGAGGATTTTGTGGTCCAAATCAGGAGAGTAGCCTAGGGTGACAACGCTGTTCCTCCAGAGATACAGTACATTAAATTAGCATTGTCACCCTGGGAGTAGAAAGTGTGTGATTAGAAGGGGAAAACAATGGAAAAAGCCTTGAAATAAAAGTGAATGCAGCCACCACATCTAATGACTGGTAATCTGCAATATAATATTTTTTTATGAGTTGGGGAAGGGATTTCAAACTCTGCATCAGCATTATGGTAGAGATATTCCAATGTACAACTATTGTACATTGAGTAAAAATTGACTTTTGGTCACAGAAAAATATTTTTTTTAATCATCAGACAAATATTACCAATATTACTGTACCAATATTACCTTGTGCTGCTGCTGGGAAGAATCTGGGGGCAGAGCTTGGAAGCAGAAAGCACAGGGTCTGGAGGAGGACCAGAGGAGGGCTGGAGTCATCTGCCGGAGTCTACTGAATGCTGAGGCCAGGGAAAGTGAAGATGTGGGGGCGCTGCAGCTGAACAGAAAGGGGCAGGTTCTGTAGGAGGAGTTCTGTCCTCCTCTCAGCTGCTGAGTGCCGAGACAAGGTAGGGGCGAAGAAAAGGGGGTCCCACAGCTGCAGGAGAGGTGTGAGAGCCACATGAAATGGCCTGGCAGGCTGGACTTAGCCCTTCTCCTAATCAAAGCATCTCTCACAGTTTAGTAAAACACCCCTTAGGGTCACATTTAACCCATTGATCACCCCTGATGTCAACCCCTTCCCAGCCAGTGTCATTAGTACAGTGAGAGCATTTTTAGCCCATATTTTTTTCCCCCAAAAAATGTCAAAAGTGTAAGCTAGTGTCCTGACTGTTCACCCCAATATCGCAGTCCCGCTATAAATCGCTGATCGCTGCCATTACTAGTAAAAAAAATAAAAATTTAATTAAAATATTCCATATTTTGTAGACACTTTAACTTTTGCGTAAACCAATCAATACACGCTTATTTGGGATTTTTTTTACCAAAAATATGTAGCAGAATACATATTGGCCTAAATTGATGAAGACATTTAATTTTTTTGCATTTATTTTATTGGGTGTGTATTATGGCAAAAAGTAAAAAATATATATATATATATATATATTTTTTTTTTTCAAAATTGGCAATCTTTTTTTGTTTATAGCGCAAAAAATTAAAACCGCAGAGGCGATCAAATACCCCAAAAATAAAGCTCTATTTGTGGGAATAGAAGGATATACATTTTATTTGGGTGCAGTGTCTCACGACCGCACAATTATCAGTTAAATATAAACGCAGTGCCGTATCACAAAAAATGGCCTGTCAGGAAGGGGGTAAATCTTCCGGAGGTCAAGTGGTTACCATAATTAGAAAAAATACATTTAATAACACTTTAATGTTTAAACTCAGCTTCTAATCTCTAATAAAAATGAATCCCAAGCCTAATACAAACCTAACAAAACCTCAAGTCTAAGGCTGGATACACACTTCCTTTAGACTTACCAAAACGATGTAGTGTAAGGACCTGCCTGATTGCAAACAAATTGAAACTGTTAAGGTTTGACCTCATATTATATGATTTTGGTAAAAAGGATAAAATCTAAAGAGAATTGTATAATGTGTATAGATGGCCCCTAAGCCAGAACATTAATGAACCTTTTGTTGCTCTTCATGGTCTCCTCACCCTGTGTTAGTCTGATATCATGCTGGTAGATCACCTGTTGTATTTTTTCACAGAAAAAGCATTTATATTTCTCCTCCTGGATTTCCTTCTCTGCAGAGCTGTTCATAAATCCAACAATCAAAGCAATCCGATATCCAGAGATAGAAGGAGACAATATGACCCTGATATGTAACACAAGTCTCAGTCCACCCAGACAGAGGACAGAACTGCAGTTTGCTTTCTATAGAGATGGACGGAATGTTCAGGAATTCAGTTCATCCGATCAATATGGAGTCCAGTCCGCCCAACTGGAGGATTCTGGGAATTATTCCTGTGATGTGAGAGCTTCAAATGGCAAAGTGAGGAAAACTCGTCACTTCATCCTTATTATGATAAAAGGTGAATATGATTTATTCCCAAACCGATCACAAAATATACCTCCAGCTTTATGGTAAAAATCAATCTGTGCAGAATTATAGACTGTCATCCAACCATTACAATTGTTTCTGGCAGATTCTGTTCAAGTTTCTAGCAATTTATAGGGATGATCAGACACATTTTTTTGAAATTTCTGTAAAATTTGACCCCCTTATTGACCCCACAATTGGTCGAACCTTTGTTAAAATGTTGGGGCTTTTTGACTAAATTCATTGATGTCAAATCTGAATACCAGATATGGATTTTTTGCATTGGTGCCAGTGAAACTATACAACAAATCCATACCTGGAATTCAGATTTAATGGAGACAAATTTCACCAAATTTTCTGACTTTTGACGCTCATCAATTCTAAGAAAATAGTCATTTATTTTTTTGCAGAGCTGTTTTTCACCCCGGTGCTAAATGTAAGCACATTGGAAGTCTTAGAAGGTGACAACCTGACCATGAAGTGTGACACAAGTCTCAGTCCCCTCAGACAGAGGACAGAACTGCAGTTTGCTTTCTACAGAGATGGACGGAATGTTCAGGAATTCAATTCATCCGATCAATATGGAGTCCAGTCCACCCAACTGGAGGATTCTGGGAATTATTCCTGTAAAGTGAGATCTGCATCCAACATTTCTAAGAAGAGCGAGGATGTCTTTGTCCAGATAACAGGTGATTGTTTTACTGTCAGTTAAGAAAAAAGTTAACCTACATACAGTATCTCACAAAGTGAGTACACCCCTCACATTTTTGTAAATATTTTATTATATCTTTTCATGTGACAACACTGAAGAAAATACACTTTGCTACAATGTAAAGTATTGAGTGTACAGCTTATATAACAGTGTCAATTTGCTGTCCCCTCAAAATAACTCAACACACAGCCATTAATGTCTAAACTGCCGGCAACAAAAGTGAGTACACCCCTAAATGAAAATGTCCAAATTGGGCCCAATTAGCCATTTTCCGTCCCTGGTGTCATGTGACTCGTTAGTGTTACAAGGTCTCAGGTGTGAATGTGGAACAGGTGTGTTAAATTTGGTGTTGTCGTTCTCAATCTCTCATACTGGTCACTGGAAGTTCAACATGGCACCTCATGGCAAAGAACTCTCTGAGGATCTGAAAAAAAGAATTGTTGCTCTACATAAAGATGGCCTAGGCTATAAGGAGATTGCCAAGACCCTGAAACTGAGCTTCAGCACGGTGGCCAAGACCATACAGCGGTTTAACAGGACAGGTTTCACCCAGAACAGGCCTCGCCATGGTCGATCAAATAAGTTGAGTGTATGTGCTCAGCGTCATATCCAGAGGTTATCTTTGGGATGTATGAGTGCTGCCAGCATTGCTGCAGAGGTTGAAGGGGTGGGGGGTCAGCCTGTCAGTGCTCAGACCATACGCCGCACACTGCATCAAATTGGTCTGCATGGCTGTCATCCCAGAAGGAAGCCTCTTCTAAAGATGATGCACAAGAAGCCCGCAAACAGTTTGCTG
Organism: Lithobates clamitans; assembly: GCA_037952925.1. NCBI lineage: Eukaryota > Metazoa > Chordata > Amphibia > Anura > Ranidae > Lithobates > Lithobates clamitans. The sequence continues at coordinate 3,196,040 of JBBGZY010000791.1, forward strand.
AAGACAAGTAGACTGCGGCCCAGACCCTTCGGAGACTGAGCCGCAGGGCAGTTTTCCAACATAACAACCCCAAACACACCTCCAAGACGACCACTGCCTTGCTAAAGAAGCTGAGGGTAAAGGTGATGGACTGGCCAGACCTAAACCTTATTGAGCATCTGTGGGGCATCCTCAAACGGAAGGTGGAGGAGCACAAGGTCTCTAACATCCACCAGCTACATGATGTCCCCATGGAGGAGTGGAAGAGGACTCCAGTGGCAACCTGTGAAGCTCTGGTGAACTCCATGCCCAAACGGGTTAAGGCAGTGCTGGAAAATAATGGTGGCCACACAAAATATTGACACTTTGAGCCCAATTTGAACATTTTTACTTAGGGGTGTACTCACTTTTGTTGCCAGCGGTTTAGACATTAATGGCTGTGTGTTGAATTATTTTGAGGGGACAGCAAATTTACACTGTTATACAAGCTGTACACTCACTACTTTACATTGTAGCAAAGTGTCATTTCTTCAGTGTTGTCACATGAAAAGATATAATAAAATATTTACGAAAATGTGAGGGGTGTACTCACTTTTGTGAGATACTGTTGGTATGTACATCCAGCTCCGGGACAAGGTCATCCAGTGCCCTGGGACCACACCTCCACCCCACTCCATGCTTCACTCCTATCAATTAGGTAGCGCTGAAGAACAAAGCATTGACCAGCTCCCAGCATCCCACCCCTCCACATTAAAAATAAATTTTAAAAAAACAGCATCTGGGACAGGTGCCCCCCCCCTCCTTGTCCTGTGTGCATCTACTAATATGCAATATCTGTTCTCGTGAACTAAAAACTTTTCTATTTTCCTTTATGTAGAGAAAAGTAGCAAGCACGCAATACCAATAATCATTGTGACTCCTCTGGTCTTGCTCTTGGTTGCCACTTTCCTGCTCTTCAAGTACAGACACAAGATACACTGGCCAACCGCTGGGTGTCCACATCAACGAAGAGGACTGCAACTGGAGTCTCAAATTTCTCCAACATGTATGACCATTATCTATATATTAAAGGAGTACCAATGACTAGGATGTAGTACAAATATGCTATCAAAAGCCCAAAGGCAGTTTCTCTAATATATATGACTTAAAGCTAAAGTTTATTCTTCCTATTTTTTGTCTTCATTGGTTCCTTCTTTCCCTCCACATCAACATGCTAATAGAAATTTTACATTAAACCTTTTCAATTTTATTACATACTTTATTTTAGGCAAAAGACAACATTTCTCGGTCTTTCTGCTTCTGTATGCAATGCAGGCACATCATGGCGGATTAAATATATACTGTACATACACACACGTGCACACATCTTTTTTCCAAGGGTCTTCTGGCCAATCTGTTGACATCACAAGTTCTTCCTCTTTGCTTTCTGTTGGACTGTATGTCACCCACTAGAACAATTTAGTGCAGTAGTGCCCTGGGCTCACAGGAAGTGGGTTGAACGATGCTGTCATTCAACCTGGAGGTTCAGGACAGTGAGGAGGATTAATGGTAAATATTTTCAAAGGTGATTTTTTCTTTATTTTAAGTTTCACTTTTGCTAAGCTATAGTATTTATTTTTTTATGTTTAAGTGGAGTTCTTCTTTAAATTTATGTTGCATTGTACAAATTTAATACAGAAGAATACGTCATTATCATCTCCCTCTTTCCCAGATGTTGCCGGAGAGTCAGCCGATGACACTGAAGTCACTTACACCGACCTTATTCTGCATCGTGTACATAAAGGTAATCCCTGTGTGGGAGTTTATGTTCCGGTTTGCTGTTTACAAATTTATATGGCATGGACACATAGAACACAGTGGTAGTCTCCTGCTTGTAAGCTCTCTTTGTATGACTAAAACCTGCTCGGACTCATTCACCTATGTATGGGATCTTGGCTTGAGCTACTGATCCCTGTAGACATAGGCCTTTTCCAACACCGTGGTAAGAAGATATGGAAAGCATATGAGAAGGAGTCTCTATAGCTCTATCTGGTGAAAAGATAGCAAACTATTATATATGTTATAATTGCATACCTGACGGAATAAAATATGTCTAAAATATGAGTATTTTTTTAAACATTTTTTTTATGCCTATTTTTGTTTTTATTTGCTACAAATTGATAAAATAATAACAATTTTGTTATATTTTACACTAAATTTAAATGTGGGATGAAATGGATGAGGCTTAGGCAGGACTTGGCAGATGGGACCCGAGTATAAAAGGGTTGAGAACTGATGGGGTAAAGAATAGGTGACCAGAGAAGGGGATCAATTACTTTTTGATCATGGAAAGTAGCCACTGAAAATCATAATTTCCTTCCTGTTGAAAATCTGAATTTAAAATCTGTTTATCACTATGGATCAACATAATGATAATTCATATTTATAATGGGGGACATACACACACAGCAACGTTTGAAGAACTACAGCACGTTTTTCATAAATTCCCATTCTGAACTTTTTTTTTTTTGTTTTAAGTATACCAGAAAGTATATTTTCAGATTTTCACTTTTGTTTTAATTACATTTTCATAGCCCACTAGTGGATATCAGTTTGTCAGAAAGGGCAGTTGGCATAATTTCTGGACACTTGTTGAGCCTAAACCAATTGCACAGTAGATGGCATATTGTTTTCATTGCGTCAATAAAGTCTGTCCATGCACTTGTTATGGACTGGGAGAAGTAGCAAATTGTGAATATTGTGTACATTTATTGTATGTTCATTTTCCAGGGTCTTCAACATTGACCAGAGAACCTGTGAGTATAATTCAATATTTAAAAAATTGGTTAAGTGCAAGATTTACAATATCATGTTCAGAAGAATAATTGGAAGGATTAATGGGTGGTGATGGGTACCCAAAGTAGTGTTTCCAGATGGTGGTGTGCAGATGGTGGCAACACTAGACTGGCTCTATTCCCAAACCAAAGGGCTTCCAAGCCCACTTTGGACTGATACTGGGAAAGAAGATAAGGACTGGAGGACCACAGCAGAGTATTGAACCATTAGATGTTGAGGAACATGTTTAAGAGCTGCCTTATAACAACTCTGTGACTCTAATGGCTAAAGTCCATTCAATAGACCAACATTTCTCAACCTTTTACCCCAGATGAACCCTTGAAATAATTTTTTGTTTTTTGATTGAACTAGATGGACTTATGTCTTTTCAACCTGACTAACTATAGAACTATGTAACTATGTGTTGGGAAAACCATTGCAAAAACCAATCCATTGGTGGTCAGTGGGAAAAGTACCCTCTACATTGCTGACCAGTGGGAAAAATGTTCCCCTTTAGTGGTGGTCCAAATTCCACCCTTACAGACAGCTAAAAAGATCATTGAGTTAATAGTTACATAGTTAGTCAGGTTGAAAAAAAAAAAGATACAAATTCATCCAGTTCAACCTATAGAAAAAAAAGTAGAATAAATAAAATTAATAGAACAAATAAAATGCAAGTGGTGTTGATCCCCAAATTATGCAGGACCATCAAATAAGAGGTCAGTCAGCCACAGGTCAAGGTGCCCCTGGCAACCTCCTGGAGGAGCCCTAGTTGAGGATGGCCGCCTTAGACATTCCCTCTGTTTATCAAGCCCGGATGAAAAGGGTGTCCTAGAGCCTGAAAAGAATTGGCTATACAAGCAAATTCTGCTTGAACTTTATAGTTGAAATAACATAATTTGTACTTTATTACACTGATGAGGCACTCCAGTTATTATCTATTTTTTGAGCTTTAGGAAGAATATGAAAAAACAAGTAAAAAGGCGCAAGACATAATTACCTTGGGTTACCTGGGGAATATGAACACTGTGTGAGCTGAGCAGTAGGCATAGACCAGGTCACAAGTAGGTTGAGCCCCTACAAGAAATAGTAATGTATTCTTCAAATTTTGAGCCTGGAAGGAGTATTGGGTTTGCAGGGTAACTAGAGAAGTAGGCAAAGGTCAATGCACAAGTAGGATAAGACCTTCAATCCAAAATTTGTACAAGGAATAGTAATATATTTTTCAGATTTTGATCCTGGCAGGAGCGCTGGGTTAGTAAGGTAACTAGAGCAGCAGGCAGAAACGGACTGTACTCCTCTACAGGTGCAAGTGTTCTGAAGCTCTCCTACAAAAATGTTCACATTTGTAATCATAAGATACATGGCTCCTCTCTTACACAATCTCCAAATGCCCCTTTGTGGTTCAATATGAATCTGGCAGAGCTCGCTAAGCTTCCTGATGTACCATGCTGGGCTTAAGTATGCTCAACTGTTTTCTTCCAGGACATTTAAATCATTTTCCGCACTGAGAGCTGAACTCAGCATTCCTAACACGTATTTTTTCCCTTATGTATAACATCATCATGCAGTAGCAGCCCGGTATAGCTAGGGGGATGTCCTACTTCAGCCCTCGGAACTGAAAACTCTGTTATTAAGTTGGTTTCTAGAGTTTATTCCTTGGAATTAGCGTTAACGCACGGGGAACCCCAGTGTGAAAGGAGTTTTACTATCCTCATCTAGACCAGATTAAAGCTCAATGGTAAACAGCTATACCAGCATTGCAGGATGACTCTTGGGTGGAAGTGTTGGGGAACCATCTTTCTGGGGTCATAGCAGTCAGGAATAAGGTGATAGATTGTGCAAAATGGGTAGATTGGATTCCCCAGAATGCTATAGGTGCCACGTTGCCACTGGAGACTTTATTCACATGGTATAGGATTGCCCAGGTATGCGGCGGCGGCTTTGGTCTATGATTACTAAATTTACAGAAGAGAAGTTAGCCTTACTCAATATATGCACCCCCATTAGATCACTCCTCGGAGACCTTGAGGATGAGGGCCTTCGTGATTCCCAGAAAACTTTGCTGAGGCTCCTCTTCTTTGATGCTAAAAAAGCTATTGCTTTACAGTGGAAGAAACCAGACCTTCCTAGCTTGTAAATGTGGATTGATTTAATAAACAAAAGCCCTGCCTATGTACAAAATGACAAAATGACACCCCGAGGGGTTGTCCAAAAAACATGCAATAAAATTTGGTCGAGTTGGACTTCTGCAGTCTCAGACAACATAGAGGTCGAGGTTGATTTATTTTCTGTTGCCTTAGTGGTCCTGGTCAAGATTTGTAAGTTTTGAGCCTTATTATTTTACCTATACTGGCTACATTTCCTTTTTGTACCTTATGTTGTGAATTCACCAGCTGTTTTCTGTTGGAGTTGTGCTTAAGACAGGCTTTGTGAACGATGTTTATGTGTCTATGTACGAAATTGGCCTTATATCAGTATGTATTGCTGGTCTGTTAGTATGTAAACTGTTCAGTTTTTCTTGACTGAAAAATGAATAAAACTACCTTAAAAAAAAGAAAACCATAGCAGACCACAAGTAGGACAAGATCTTCATTCTGCAATTTTTACTAGAAAGAGTAATTATATTTGTAACGGAACCTGATTCCCACACACTCCGCTTGAGTGCTTCTGTCAGTACACCGCATCCTCCAGTCAGAGCATCGATATCAGATATTATAGCGGATCGTACAAGACTAGCCAACAATAGCTTGTCTGAACATGGAACATTTTATTTGACACATACTTTTATATCCCACAGGAGGACAGCCCCTCCTGATCATATTACCCTAACAATACAAAGTGTAACCAGAAACATAATTAACATGAGTTAATTAACTTGTCATTTAACCAGCCCAGGTGACTCAATGCCCACCCAGACAATGTTGTGATTAATCAGATAACCCCACTTCAGGTCAGACTTGAAACTCTCAAAGTACAGTACACATTGATATAAGTAGAAACACATCCCACAAGAGTTTGCTAGCAGAGACAAACATTCCAATTAGCACAAATAACAATACATACAGTGATCTTCCTCAGCCTAGTAGGCAACAGACTATAGCAGGAGACCTCAGTAGCAGACTGTCCGTCTCCTACATTGAAGACCATGGGATCCACATCTAAGAAATGCTTTGATTAATCAGGAATTGCAGATGGCATGGCAATGGTTTACAACAGGCTATGAGGCAAAGCTCATACAATGTCCCATTTGAAATAATCCAAACCACATTCTCAGTGTCATCATTTTCTCGGTCACTCTGTGCCCCTAATAGACTTACACATAAGAGGGACATGGGGAGCTGAAACAAGGGTTTCCCAACATCTCCAAGGGAAACTGGGTTCCATGGGCCCCTTGCCCAAAGTGACTCTCATCACAATATTCTTCAGATTTTGTTCCTGGTGGGAGTCCTGGTGTGGCAAGGTAACTAGAGCAGTAGACATAGGTTGGTGCACAAGTAGGGTGAACACCTCATTAAAAAAAAATGTATAAGGAATTGTAATTATATTCTTCAGAGTTTGGGCCTGGCAGTAGGTAGAAGCCTTGGGGTGGCATGATAACTAGTGCACACATATGGTGAGGCGCTCATTCCAAAAACTGTCCCAGGAATAGTAATACAGTATATTCTTGCAAAAGATTTTGGTTCTGGTAGGTCCTTGTAGGCAAGGTAACTAGAGCAGTAGGCATAACCTGGTGCACACGCAGCAAAAATTGTACAAGGAATAGTAAAATATTCTTCAGATTTTGGGTCTGGTAGGAGCCTTGGGGTGGCAGGATAGAGCAGTAAGCAGTAGAGTGAGGCAATCATTCCAAAAAATTGCACAGGGAATTTTATTCTTCAGATTTTGGGCCAGCAGTAGCTCTGAGGTGACAAGGTACCAGCCAAGGAAGGCAAGATTTTGCTCAGAGTTTGGCCCTGGCAAGGTAACTCAAGCAGTAGCTATAGCTGCATAATTAGGTGCCATAGTTGAAAAGTGTCATAGCCAAGTTATATTTTTTTACTTGCTGGTCAAGGTTGACATCTATGAGGACACTTGTTCAGATCACATTGGAGTTATCAATGCCCTTATGTGTTGGTCCACGTGTACAGTGCAGTGACACTGTTTGAGGTTGCAAGCTTTCTATGGTTAACAGTATTATGGAGAGCATATATTAAAAGGTTTAAAATAAAGGCTATAAAACATTGATAAAATAAGAAATGATTTATATCAATCAATGTATCTCATTCTTGTACTTTTACAGGATGTCACCTATGCCGCTGTGAAATGCAGAAAAGCACCATATTAAAGAAGACCTCTGCTGATCTCTGTCTGTAATGACCAGATAGTATCACCCCTATTTTAAAGACTAACCCTTGTTTGGGGAATAAATTTACTTTCATTGTTGCTATTATGTATATATTTATTATGCTGATGTATTCCGCTGTGCTTTGCCTAAAACTGCATCAGTTCTTGGACCCACTAAAGCAGATCCTTGTGTTAAAACTTTTTTTTATAAGGCCAGAGATTTACTTCCTTAGAACTGTAGCTGGTGTTAAATACAGAAAGGACGATAGGAGATGAGAAGAAAAGAGGAGAGGAGAGGAGAGAAAAGAAGAGGAGAAGAGAGGCGAAGAAGAGAAGGGAGGCGAAGAGGAGAGGAGAGGAGGAAAAGGGGAGAGGAGAGGAGGAAAAGGTGAGAGGAAAGGAGAGGAGGAAAAGGGGAGGGGAGAGGAGAGGAGAGGAGAGGAGGAAAAGGGGAGAGGAGAGGAGGAAAAGGGGAGAGAAGAGGAGAGGAGAGAAGAGAAGAGAATAGAAGGGGAGAGGGAAGGGAAGCGAAGGCAAGGGAGAGGAGAGGAGAGTTTTTATTTTCTTGCTATTGATCTATGTTAGAGAAAAACTGTTATTATAGCACCCTCTAGGTAGGTAGGTGCTAGAGGTGGGATTTTTTGTAGAACAGGTAAATTTAGGCAGGCCTGGCTGGCAGCCAGGCCTGTTTGTTTTGATCTGATGTGGGCTGGGAGTGGCTCAGGGTAGAGGCTGGTGACTCAGAGGCAGCATCACTGAGACCTCCCTCTTCTTTCTACAATTTGCTGGAAAGTTCTGGAAAAGAGGAGGAAAGGAGAGGTGGCACTTCCTGGGGTGTTTTGGGAAGCCTTGACCAATCCCCAACCTGGATTGGTAGGGGGCAGGCCTCCTTAAATACTCAGGGTCAGACCAGGTGGGGAGGAGTTGTTGGGTTGAAGAGCAGGAGGGAGACAGTGCTGAGGCTGTGCGGGCCTTTGAGGGAGCTCCCCAGTCTGGGGGTGGTGACCTTGGGCCTGGGCACTTTCAGGAACACATGAATTGGTCCTGGACCAGAGACACAAGAGAGAGCAAGGAGAGAACAGCGGGAGAGAGCACTGCTAAGAGACTCCAGTGAACACAACTGGTCACAGCCAGGAGGGCTGGTGAGTGAGGCACAGTCAGGAGGTCTGGTGAGGCACGCCTGAAAGGACTGGGAGTTTGCGGTCTGAGATGAGTGCAGAACCAGAAGTGTGGACTGTGGTGGAAGGGGCAGTGGAAAGAGGCAGCTGCAGTCAGGAGGGCTGACAGGGCCTGAAGAAGGCCTAACTAGGATCAGTAGCTGTAGTAGGGCAGCTAGCACAAGAACTTTTCTGATACACCATTGGGGCCCGCGGTTCCAGCCTGCAAAGGGCATTTGCTGAGGCCTGGCTGAATTAGTGTCAGGCCTAACCAACAAATATTGCTAGCTGTTCCTGGGGAATCAAGTGATGTGCTGGGGGTGACTAGAAGTAACAGTCTGCAGCAAGTGATGTTCTGGTGGAGTGAGGAATGAATGATGAGCTTCAAGAAAGTTGTGCAGGAGAAAGCTGAAGGAGTATGTACAAGGAGTGTTCATAGTTGTCCCAAAACCAATTGTTGTTCTTTTATCCATGCTGGGCATCCCATAACTCCCATCCCCATCCAAGTTATACCCCTCAATAAAACAAAAACATTTAGTTCACTGACTGTTTTATGTCTCAGAGTGCCTGAGAGTGAATGCTGGGCTGGGCAGGGTGACAGACACACCACAATTCTCAGCAGCCCCTATGGGGGTACCACTACAATAAAATATAGGTGGGGGGGGGGGTGTAGCATAAACAATATTTATTGTGAGTGTAACTTCCTCCAGCATCTTGGGTGTTTGAACATCAATCATTACGTTTGACATGCAAGTTTGAGTATCAAAGTCAACATACCCGTTTAAAGTAAACACGCGTACTCATTATTAGAGATAAAACGAAAGTGAAATAAAACCACGACCACTTAAATAGTAAACATGTCATTTCTTAGAGCCTCTTTAATTATCACATTATTCTGCATAAGCAAGGTAAAGTTTGAAACCAGTAAGAGAGGAATAAAGAAAGAAAATGAAAAAGCATGGAAGGGGATGGGAAAAAAAGAGAAAAAAAAAAAAAAAGCAAAAAGGGGCGAGGAAACAGGGTGGGGAACCTGCCAAATCTCGACATGCCAGATCCAAGTGTATTGCAGTATTTGTTAACCACTTCAGCTCCAGAAGATTCTACCCCCGTTATGACCAGGGCATATTTTGCTATTCGCCACTGCGTTATTTTAACTGGCAATTGCGCGGTCATGCAATGCTGTACTTATATTAAATTGATATAATTTTTTTTCACACAAATAGCGCTTTCTTTTATTGGTATTTGTCCACCACTGTGCTTTTTATTTTTTGTGCTATAATTAAAAAAAAAAAATTCTAAATAAACTATTTTTTTTTTCTGTTATCGGCTTCCCGACCGCCTCACGCAGATATACTGAGGCAGAAGGGCACGTACAGGCAGATTAACATAGCTGTACGTGGCCCTTTAAGAGATGGCATGCAGACTCGATGACCACGGGGATACCTGCAATCGTCTCACGATGAGGAAGAACGGGGAGATGCTAATGTAAACAAGCATCTCCCCGTTCTGCATAATGACACTGTCACTGATCACAGCTCCCTGTAATCGGGAGCGGTGATCAGTGTCGTGTCACACACAGCTCCTCCCCCCCACAGTTAGAATCACTCCCTAGGACACACTTGACCCCTACAGCGCCACCTAGTGGTTAACCCCTTCACTGCCAGCCACATTTACACAGTAGTCAATGCATTTTTAATTGCCCTGATCGCTGTATAAATGTGAATGGTCCCAAAATTGCGCTAAAAGTGTCCGATGTGTCCGACATTAGTCAGTCAGTCATGTCAAAAATCGCAGATCGCTGCCATTGCTAGTAAAAAAAAAAAAATGCCATAAAACTATCCCCTATTTTGTAGACGCAATAACTTTTGCGCAAACCAATCAATAAACGCTTTTTGTGATTTTTTTTTACCAAAAATATGTAGAAGAATACGTATTGGCCTAAACTGAGGAAAAAAAATGTTTTTTTATATATTTTTGGGGATATTTATTATAGCAAAAAGTAAAAAATAATGCGTTTTTTTTTTAAATCGTTGCTATACTTTTTGTTTATAGCGCAAAAAATAAAAACCGCAGAGGTGATCAAATACCACCAAAAGAAAGCTCTATTTGTGGGAAAAAAATGATGTCAATTTTGTTTGGGAGCCACGTCGCACGACTGCGCAATTGTCAGTTAAAGCAACGCAGCGCCGAATCGCAAAAAAGTGCTCTGGTCTTTGGCAAGCCAAATGGTCCGGGGCTTAAATGGTTATAAAGCATATGCAATAAAAAAAAAATCTAAATTCTCCTTACAACTAGGACAAAATATATTCTGCTACATATTTTTGGTACAAAAAAACAAAACAAATAAGTGCATGAAAGTTATAGTGCCTACAAACTATGCTATATACTAGAATGTTTATTTATGTATTTATTTATTCTTGTAATGGCAATAATGAGCAACTTATAGTGGGACTGTGAGTGCGGCGAACAATCTGACACTAACTGATCCTGGGGGGGGGGGGCTGACTAACTGCCACGGACATCATCAGTGACACTAATACAGAAATCAGCGATAATACTATACTCTGTCACTGTACTAATGACACTGGCTGGGAAGGGGTTAACATTTAGGGTCAATCAAGGAGTTAAATGTGTGCCTAACAATGTTTAGTGTGTGTACTGTGTGATGATTTTTACTGAGCGAAGTGCAGGGAGGAAAAAAAAATGCACATCAATGCTGTCTGTAGAGAGCCCTGTGTTGTTTACTTACACAGAGCTCTCTTCTGCCATTCGGTCAGCAGATCAGCGAGTTCTGACCATAAATCATTGATTTATGGCCGGAACCCACGGATCGGCACACGCTCACCCTACCCGGAAATAGGAAATCATGTACATGTAATTGATGTACATTCACATGATCCAGAGCAGCAGAGCCATCCTGCCGCAGTATAAGTGTAGCTGCCGGTTCTGAACCGGTTAAGAAAAATATTGTTTGAATATGGGTGTATCAATGAAAACCCACCAAGACATCCATGCTTGTTGAAAATTATTCAGATTTGTCATTATCCTGCGCAATCATACGTTCCATTCATATAAGATCGTTCGGGGCCTCAAACCACTTCACCGGAGTAGGGACAACCGGGGACTTCCAGCACCGTGGGATGACTCGCCTGGCAGCTACTAAAAGTGGAATGTTTCACCGTTTTCACAGTTTTCAGAATCAGAGATAGCAAGGCTGCTTGTTTCTATGATTTGTGAGGTCACAATCATTATATAACTCAAAACTCGTGTCCCAGAGTCGTTCAATGGGAGGGCAACTCCACCAAGTGTGGAGGAAAGTATTCACTGCTCTCACCATACCCGGAATCAGAGGTGGCAAAGAGAGGAGAGCTTTTATTGTCTCTGTTTTCATCTATGTAAACCACTACAGCCCCAGGAGGATTTACCCCCCCTTAATGACCAGGTCATTTTTTGGCGATACGGCACTGTGTCTCTTTAACTGACAATTGCGTGGTCGTGCGATGCTGTACCCAAACAAAATTGATGTCCTTTTTTTCCCTACAAATAGAGCTTTCTTCTGGTGGTATTTGATCACCTCTGCGGTTTTTACTTTTTGCGTTAAAAACAAAAAAAGACAATTAAAAAAAAAAAAACAATATTTGTTACTTTTTGCTATAATAAATATCCCCCCCCCCCCCCCAAAAAAAATCTCCTCATCAGTTTAGGCCGATATGTATTCTTCCACATATTTTTTGTAAAAAAAAAATCATAATAAGCGAATATACAGGCTACAGGAGATGGTCAGAGACTGTGGACATACTACAGGAGATGGTCAGAGACTGTGGACATGATACAGGGGATGGTCAGAGTCAATGTGTTCACATGGTAGGTACCGACTGGGCCAATTACAGCCCATCTGTACCATGTGATTAGCTCTGGCCAATCACAGCTAATCACAACAAAACTAAAAAAAATACCAGTCACTTCCCAGAGTACTACAATGTTAATGGTAACATTATATTGCTCTGGTCAAAGTGTGTTTAAAAAAAACATTACCACAGGGAGGGAGAGAGTATGGTGGGCAGTAAGGAGACTCAGTTCCTGCCATACAGTGTTTACAAAGGGTTAAGAACCCTCTCACCAGTCCTGTACTTCGACATGAATGCCAATGAAGAAGGGGCCCATCATGGATCGATGATTTGAGCGCTGGACTGTTATAAACACGGGAAAAATGCGCTACTTTACAGGCATACTATAGACACCCCCCAGGTACGAAATTTAAAGGAATATTTCACTTTTATTGTTTTACTTTAAGCATTATTAAATCACTGCTCCTGAAAAAACAGCCATTTTTAAAACTGGCCAGGTCCCCAAACACTTTTTATGACAATAACTTGCATATTAACCTTTAAAATTAGCACTTTTGATTTTTCATGTTCGTGTCCCATAGACTTTAATGGTGTTTGCGTGTTCGAACAAATTTTTTGCCTGTTAGCATGTTCTGGATGCAAACCGAACAGGGGGGTGTTCGGCCCATACCTATTTGGGAGTACTACCCCAAAGGTGTGTACTCCTCCTCCATGTCCTGCTGTCAACTGCCTCAAACTTTCCCAGGCAGTGCACTATGAATCCCTCCACTCCTCCCTGCGGTGCCGTGGCCTCCTTGGAACTGTAATCTTTTCCAGCATTGGAGCAATACCTCCACTCTACAGCAGAACTACATCTCCCATAATCCTCTTTAGCAGCACTTCTTCCTCTACAACCCCATGCTCTCCAGTGGAGGGAGGGCGTATAATACTCATAGAGAGATAGCAGACAGGCATGTATAAGCCTATAATTCTACATTACCAGTCTTAGATATTTTTAATGGGGCCAATCCAACAGCACCTGGCTACATTTAAAAGAAAATATTACCCTTTTTGTCATTGCATTAACAAATTGGATTTAGGAGTTTGGGTTTGTACAAAATTACAAATATTCTGGCTGATAAAATAGTTTGCATACATTTCTAAAGTGTATAAGTGTATTTAGCAGTTTGGTTAAAGTACCACTTAAAATAATGAAACCCACTTGTTTGCTATTAGTCACTACATTCTGCTCATACCCATAGACCTTTGCAGGAACTTATTATGTAGAAACCAAGATGAGAGAGAATACATGTCTGACTTAAAGCATATTTTTCCAGAAAAGAAAGCTTTTTTTAAATTTTAGCTGGTTAGCCTTAACCTCAAAGCTAACTATTACCATCTCTATACACATGTCACGTACCTGTGTGGTCTGTTCATTGGTCTGAGCTCTCAGAATTGGGCACTGAAATGGAAAATGACCCAGACACACCATTTACCCAACCAGCAAATGAGGTTTGGTGCATTAACAACATCTCATCAGTTTGTTGAAAGGTTTTGAACACAAAACAAGTTCTCTGGTTCACTTGACTCACAACCTGCCATAGTAGACCTCGCTAACCTCTAGAAGCCATAGCAAGATGAAGCTCCTACTTTTATTTGTGTTGGTTTTTTGGTACCTTCCAACAGGTGAGTCATCAGTTATGTCTTCCTTGGATCATTCTAATTACTAAATTAATGACGTTCTTAAGGCATTAGAATTTTTTTTTACAGGAAGGGCAAGAATGAGCAAAACTTATTAGGAAGCAAAGGTTTCAAGGAGCCCATTTTGTGGGCTTAAAATTATAAAGGTTCCCTCTGGAATACCATCACCAACTTCTTTCCTACCATCCTCTAGTTGCAGCCATGGTATTTTCCATGATTCCTGTGCTGGAATGATAGGCTGTTCGGTGGAGGCAACCAATCAGTAACTCTGCTTGCGCATTGATCCCACAACTTGCCAAAGCTCAATTTTGCACAACAGAAAAGAGGAATCAGCACCACAGAACTACCTGGACAATTGTGGATCCCAATAGAGAATGCTGCTGCTCAATCCTAGTAGAATACTAGTAGATAATGCAATAAATAAGTTTGCAGCGCGAAGCTCTGTAATATCCACAGTTGTATTCACAATTTGTACCAAATATATATTAATTCTAGAAAAGATGGACTTTATATGATTCAAAAATCTCAGCCCTTCACTGGGACAATCTACCCCTCCTCTTATATGTGGAGTAACTTAAATAATATTCATAATATGTGAAATAGAGCGAAACTGAAAATTCCCTATATAATAATCTAAATAAAGTACAAATGCTTATTCACTGAATAAATGTCCGTAATAACGCAATATTCAATGTGTTGAAAACAATACTCAAATCCGTGGACAATAGTGTGTGTGAAAAAATGCAAAAAAATATTAATTACCATATGATTAACAAGAAAAAATGACAATGAAAAATAAGTGTATAAAACTCAAAGACTGAATTTATATACACCTAATCTTTTAACTGTGCAAGACCATATATGTGTCATAATTATGTGTTGAATTTTTATATATATATATATATAGTTAATTGTTGAAATATTTTCTTAAAACAAAAATTTTCTTAATATCCCCCAAAGTGCATTCGTGCAAAAAAAAGTCCAAAAAAATTCCTGAAATCCAAATCCCAATTCTCAATCAAAAAGGCTGAAACAATGTGATCCAACACTTCTTAAAGCGGGGTTCCACCCAAATTTTGAACAATATCTGTATGTATTCTCTTCCTTGCCTAGATGCTGACATGCTGTTTAAAAAAATTTAAATCGCCGTAATTACCTTTTATTTTTCTATTCTTCTTTGCACTTCCTGGTTCTCCTCCCGTGGGAGTAGGCGTGTTTCTAGCCTCTCCCAGACTCCTGGGAGCTAGTCTCAGGCTTCCCAGGATGCCACTGAGCATGTGCGGGAACGAGCAGGGAATGCTGGGAGCACAGCATTCACCACATCCAGGAAATAAATGCTTGTGGGCTTCAAATGCCCACAATGAAGATGGAAACGGCCTGCAGTGAATAATATAAGTTATTCTTTCCGACGAAATCTGACACAGGCGGACATATTACACACAATATGTGAGTATGTAATGCTGAGAAGAAAAGTTTGTGAATGAACTCAAAAAAAAAAAACCGATAGGTGGACCCCCCCTTTAAATTCAGATGGCTAATGTTCTCCTTTCATCCGAAAAGTTCTAAAGTGACTCACCAACAGTTGTGGCTGGAGAAATTATAAACCAGCAATTGCAGAGAATTAAATATTTGGATTATTCCTACTCTGTGGATTTCTCAGCCTGTTAGTATCTCCTCCAACCCATGTGGATGACCCGTTTCCAAGTCTGCAATAGCGATGTTGTATCTTTCTCCACTCTGCTTGTTTCAGTCTCTCCACTTGTCAGTATTTCTCCCACAATGAACCACAGGCAATTAAGGGGAAGAAAGGAAACTTCCATAGCGTAATCTTGTTTTAAAACTTTTAACATTTATTAAAAACTGTTGAAAACACACTCTCATTTCTTAAGTGTCTACCCGACACTAGGGAACAATTGCGTGTTATTAATAATGTGATCTTCTGCTCCAGGCTATGTTCCAAAACCCGAGCACCTGATCTCTGAAAAATGGCTTGATGGTGTCAGCGTCCTAGCCCCCGCTCTACTAGTTTTGTTGCATTAATGTCCTCACAGAGCGGCTCCATGAGGACATTTTCCTTTCTTCTTCCCCTTAATTGTCGGTGATTCATTGTGGGAGAAATACTGACAGGTGGAGAGACTGAAACCAGCAGAGTGGAGAAAGATACAACATCGCTATTGCAGACTTGGGTTGGAGGAGATACTAACAGGCTGAGAAGTCCGCGGAGTAGGAATTATCCAAATATTTAATTCTGTGCAATTGCTGGTTTATAATTTTTCCAGCCACAACTGTTGGTGAGTCACTTTATAACTTTTCGGATGAAAGGAGCACATTAGCCATCCGAATTTAAGAAGTGTTGGATCACGTTGTTTCAGCCTCTTTGATTATGAATTAGGATTTGGATTTCTGGAATTTTTGGGACTTTATTTGCATGGATTCACTTTGTGAGATATTAAGAAATTTTTTGTTTTAAGAAAATATTTCAATAATTAACCATGTATTGAAAAAAAAAAAATTCAACACATAATTATGACACATGCATGGTCTTGCACAGTTTAAAGATTAGGTGTATATAAATTCAGTCGTTTAGTTTTATACACTTATTTTTCATTGTCATTTTTTTTTGTTTATCATATGGTAATTAATATTTTGTTGCATTTTTTCACACACACTATTGTCCACGGATTTGAGTATTGTTTTCAACACATTGAATGTTGCGTTATTACGGACATTTATTCAGTGAATAAGCACTTGCACTTTATTTAGATTATTATGTAGAGACTTTTCAGTTTCACTCTATTTCACATATTATTGAATATTATTTAAAGTGGAGTTATACCCACATTTTAAAGTCCTCAGCATCCTAATCTACTCTGTGTGTTTAAATCGATTTGGCTATTTTAAATGTTTTCTGTTTTATCTGTGTTTTCATTAATCATTTCCTCCTCTTGGCCGCGGCTGAGCTCGTCATTTCCTGCTCTGCAATGCCTCCTGGGAGATGTTTGTCATCAATCCCAGGAGGCGATAGGTATCGCTGGGCCGTTAGCATTGCGTTATTTGCAAACTGACGCGATGCAAGGCGGACGGCCAGCGCCATTTATAAAAAGGGTAACCAGGCTTTTGTTGCCATGGTTACCAAAGCTTCTTACACACAGTGATGGGCGGTGGGGGAGGCGGCTGGAACATCTTATCTCTGATTACATACAGAGCTCGGGGGAGGGGACAACCTTTACTAAACATTTATAAAAGAGTATTATGATAGGGTCAATTTGATGGGGGCAGTTTTGATGGGGGCAGTATGATGGGGCAATTTGATGGGTTCAGTTTTGATGGCGGCAATTTTGAAGGGGGCAGTATGATGGGGGCAATTTTGATGGGGCAGTATGATGAGGCAATTTTGATGGGGCAGTTTTGATGGGGGCAGTATGATGGGGCAATTTTGATGGGGCAGTATTATGGGGCTATTTGATGGGGCAATTTTGATGGTGGCAGTTTTGATGGGGCAATATGATGGGGCATTATGTTGGGGGTAATTTGATGGGGCAGTTTTGATGGGGCAGTATGATGGGCAATTTTGATCGGGCAGTATGATGGGACAATTTGATGGGGGCAGTTTTGATAGGGGCAATTTTGATGGGGCAGTATGATGGGGCAATTTGATGGGGGCAATTTTTTGAAGGGGCAGTATGATGGGGCAATTTTGATGGGGCAGTATGATGGGGCAATCTTGATGGGGCAGTTTTATGGGGCAATTTTGATAGGGCAATTTTGATGGGGCAGTATGATGGGGGCAATTTGATGGGGCAGTTTTGATGGTGGCAGTTTTGATGGGGCAATATGATGAGGCATTATATTGGGGGCAATTTGATGGGACAGTTTTGATGGGGCAGTATGATGGGGGCAATATGATGGGGCAGTATGATGGGGGCAATTTGATGGGGCAGTTTTCATGGGGCAGTATGATGTGGCAATTCAATTTTGATGGGGCAGCTCCTGCAAAAGGTAATTACTTTTCAAAAGATGCTAATTGTAAATGATATCCCTTGTTTCTGTGCAGATTTTATATTATATGTGTATGTGTGTGTGTGTGTATATATATATATATATATATGCACAGAAACATATATATTTAAATATATCTATAAATATAAATATATATATTTATATATTAAAATATATTTAGAAATATAAATATATTTCTAGATTTATAATCTTTGTAAATGTAGATAAACTTCCTGGTTCCTGGAGGGGGAGGAAAGGTTTCCATAGCTAAGGGGCTGCAACTTCCTCTGACTACTGTTGTTATGGAAACCCGGCCTACAACCTATTACACTGCTCGTGCTGCTCTGAGCATGTGCGAGATCTGGAGGTGCATGCTGGGTAACCAGCACGCATGGAATACAGGAAGAGATACAAGTCTGGCTTCAGATGCCCACACATGTGATGGCCGCGGCCTGCTGGGACTTACAAAAGTAAGAAATAAATGGTGCAAAAATACAAAACGAACCTGAGTTTACAGCATACCTTTACTAGAATATATTAAGCATGAGGATTATAGGGGGATTTTCATCTGAAAAGTAAAATTTCGGCAGGAACACCACTTTAAGGTCATCACAGAGGACAAGGGGGCACTCTTTACATCTAGAGGAAAAAATATTTAATCTCCAAATACGGAAAGGTTTCTTCACAGTAAGAGCTGTGAGAATGTAGAATAGACTCCCTCCAGAGGTGGTTCTGGCCAGCTCAGTAGATTGCTTTGAGAAAGGCCTGGATACTTTCCTAAATGTAGATAATATAACTGGATGCTGACAGATGCACAGAACAGAGAGAGAGCAAATTACATTGTTCCTCCCTCTCTGTGACCCCGGGAACCAGGAGAGACGGGATTTCGTCACTTCCGGTTCCACCTCTCTGTTTACCTGGCCGCTGGCGGCCAGAGAAGCAGCTGGGTAGACCGATTTGTGTCTAATCGGCTGCATTGGAGGCCAGAGGACAGATTTGGGGTCAAATAAACCCCAGATCTCTCCATAAAGAAGACCTGTCACGGCCCATGCTGTCACAAGGGATGTTTGTGTCACATTTTTGATAGCAGTGAAGTAAATACAAAAAAATAAAAAATAAATAAAGATACAGTGTAAAAAATAGTTTAACCACTTCAGCCCCGGACCATTTGGCTGGCCAAAGACCAGAGCACTTTTTGCGATTCGGCACTGCGTCGATTTAACTGACAATTGCGCGGTCATGCGACGTGGCTCCCAAACAAAATTGATGTCCTTTTTTCCTCACAAATAGAGCTTTCTTTTGATGGTATTTGATCACCTCAGCGGTTTTTATTTTTTGCGCTATAAACGAAAAAAAGCGTCAATTTTGAAAAAAAGCTATAATAAATATCCCCCAAAAATATATTAAACATTTTTTTTCGTCAGTTTAGGCCGATACGTATTCTTCTACATATTTTTGGTAAAAAAAACCCGCAAAAAGCGTATATTGATTGGTTTGCGCAAAAGTTGTAGCGTCTACAAAATAGGGGATAGTTTTATAGCATTTTTATTAATAATTTTTTTTTTTACTAGTAATGGCGGCGATCAGCAATTTTTATCATGGCTGCGACATTATGGCGGACACATCGGACACTTTTGGCACTATTTTGGGACCATTCACATTTATACAGCGATCAGTGCAATTAAAAATGCATTGATTACTGTGTAAATGTGTCTGGCAGTGAAGAGGTTAAACACTAGGGGGCGCCGTAGGGGTTAAGTGTGTACTAGGGAGTGATTCTAACTGTGGGGGGAGGGGCTGTGTGTGACACGACACTGATCACCGCGCCCGATTACAGGGAGCTGTGATCAGTGTCCTGTCACTAGGCAGAATGGGGAGATGCTTGTTTACATCAGCATTTCCCCGTTCATCTTCTCCGTGAGACGATCGCGGGTATCCCCGCAGACATTGAGTCCGCGGGACCCATGATCACACTCACGGAGCCCGCAAGCCGCCTCTGAAAAGGCAACGTACAGGTACATTAATCTGCCTGAGGCGGTCGGGAAGCGGTTAAGGTAAAATATATAATAATTTAAAAAAATGTAAAGCACCCCCCATGCTTATGTGAATGCATACATAAGTCCAGTGCGCATATGTAAACGGTGATCACACCACACATGTGAGGTATCGTCGTGAACGTCAGAGCGAGGGTAATAATTCTAGAACCAG
The DNA here is from genome assembly GCA_037952925.1 of Lithobates clamitans. NCBI lineage: Eukaryota > Metazoa > Chordata > Amphibia > Anura > Ranidae > Lithobates > Lithobates clamitans. The sequence goes on from JBBGZY010000791.1 coordinate 3,216,051, forward strand.
ATCTTCTCTGGAACTCTAAACAGGTAAGCTGCAAATTTCTTTTAAAGCATCGCCTATAGATATTTTATTTTTTTAAAAAGGAGTTAAAAAGGAAACTTATACACATCCAAGACAGAAAATAATTCTATACTTCTTTATCAGAGCACTAGTTCAAGTTTCTTTTTCCTTTTAATTAATTACAAAATTGATTTCAGGATGTGTAGCCCCTATCTTAAGCCTACCCCCCACCCTCCGTTCTCTCTCTCTACTCAATTACCCCCATTCATACTAACAAACCACGACAACAACAAAAAATAAATAAATAAGAAAATTTAAAAAAAAGGTTCCCTCCTATTATTTTCCATTAGGATTCTATATTGTCCTCAGAAGCCCCGAAGAGGCTCTAAACTCTTCCCATTTAGCCCATGTGTTAAATATTTGTACCTTTGACCCCTCCTCTATCACCATTCTTTCCTCCAGGGCACGCATCTCCGCCATCTCACACTCCCACTTCACTACAGAGGGCACACATATGCTTTTCCATTTTCTTGCTATGATGGTTCGTGCCGCTGTCAGAAAATATTTCAATATTCCCTTCTTTATTTTTTTCACTGATCCTGGGATCATAGATAGTACCGCCACCTGTATTTCTGGATATAGATCGATCCCGGTCATAGCTCTGTATATCTCAAATATTTTCTGCCAGAATGGTTGGATTTCTGAGCAAAAGTACCAAATATGTGACATTGCACCCTGAGCTTTATGACATCTCCAACAGGTATCCTCATTGTCAGGGTTCATTTTATGTAAGTCCACAGGACACCTATACCATCTGGTTAAGATTTTGTAATTTCTTTCCTGATGTTTGGCAGATATCGAAAGTTTATGGGTTACTATGATTGCCTTTTCCCATGTTTCCCTGGGGATTTCTATCCCTATCTCTGATTCCCATTTCTTAATATAGGGTAACTCCTGTCCTTTATTTTCTGAATTCAGGTATTTATAAATTTTAGAAAGGACATGGGTGGGTCTGTGTTCTTGCAAGAAAATTTTTTCTAAAATTGTCAAGGGCCTATCTATTACCGACTCCTTTATTAGAGATGTGATATACCGTTGGAGCATCCCATACTGCATCCATTTTGTTTTATGTTCTACACCCAACATTTCCAGTGGGAGGAGTCTATTCTCTTCCATCGTTTCCACCAACCTGGTATCTTCACATCTCTTCCATTTAAGAAATGTTTTAGATTCGAGTGCCAGTGGATATCCTGGATTACTAAATAGTGGAGTCATAGGTCCTCTACCAGTAGATCCAATCCCTCTCTGTATCATAATATCCTATACTTTTAATGTTGATATCACTAAAGAGGGCATTTCGCCATCCGGCGGTCTTTGCTCTCTTTTTATCCAGGGTAATGATTTTAATTTTAGGGCCGTGATCTTTTCTTCGAGCTTCACCCATTGTTTGTTGTTCCTATTGTGGAACCAATCCACTATTCTTGTTATCAATATTGCTCTCAGGTACATGTCTATATCTGGAAGAGCAAGGCCCCCATCTTTCTTAGTTTTATTCAACACCGCTCTATTAATTCTGGGGGTCTTGCCTCCCCAGATAAATTTTCCTATTAGCTTATGCAGTTTTTTCAGGGTATTTGTTGAGGGAAAAATGGGTATCGCTTGTAGGGTATATAATATTTTAGGTAGTATATCCATTTTTACTATACTTATTCTACCCATCCAGGAAAACATACCTTTTTCATATTGTTGTAACGTTCTCATGGTTTTCTGCACCATCGGGGTATAATTATATTCCTGTAATTTGTCGAGATCAGCGGGAATATATGTACCTAAGTATTTAATTGCATTCACCTGCCATTTAAAAGAAAAATCATTTTTAAGGAGTTCCACCATAGTGATTGGCAAATTAATGTTTAGGGCTTCGGATTTATTATAATTTACCTTAAAATTACTTAGTGCGTCGAATCGTTTAAATTCAGATATCAGGTTTGGTAATGATATCAAGGGATTTGTAATATATAACAAGATATCATCTGCATATACTGACATCTTGTACTCTATATCTCCCACCTTGATTCCTTGTATATCCTTATTTTCTCGAACTGCTATTAATAAATGCTCCATCACTAATATATATAGTAATGGGGATAACGGGCAACCCTGTCGGGTTCCGTTTGTTATAGGGACTACCTCCGATAAATCACCATTCGCCCGAATCCTAGCCGTTGGGTTCTGATATAAGGCCATTATCTTATCCATAAGTACAGGGCCCAACCCCCATTGAACCAAGGTCTCTCTAAGGAAGTTCCATCCCACCCTGTCAAAAGCTTTCTCAGCATCAGTTGCCAATAGACAGGATGGGATGGAACCTCTCTGTGCGTATTCTACTAATGTAAGTGTTTTTAGAGTGTTGTCTCTAGCCTCTCTTCCCTTTATAAAACCCACCTGATCTAGATGTATATGTGCAGGTATTATAGGGGCGAGTCTGTTGGCGATAATTTTAGAGTACAATCTTAGATCAATATTTGTTAGGGAAATTGGTCTATAGTTTCCACATAAAGTATGATCCTTCTCTGGTTTGGGTATAAGTGAAATATAAGCCTGTAAACTTTGTGGGACAAAAGGCACTGATGTAGATACTGCATTAAAGGTCCACTTCAAAATGGGGATAAGTTCTTCTTTGAATGTTCTATAGAATCTTGGGGTAAAGCCATCAGGGCCTGGGCTTTTCCCAGGTACTAATGCATCAATTACTTTTTGTATCTCAGTCTCAGAGAAATCCCGCTCTAATTGTACCGTTTCTGTCGGTGCTAGTACAGGGAGTGCAGTTTCTCTTACATATTGATAAATACTTTGTTGAAGTCCCTCCGGGTCACTTTTTGTGCCATCATTAGGCATGTTATATAATTTCGTGTAAAAGGTCTGAAACTCCTTTAGTATCTCTTTTGGGTCGTACCTCATATCTCCTTTTTCTGACTTGATCTTGACAATAGGCAATATATTGCCCTCGCAAGAAGCCCTTGCAAGAAGTTTACCTGGTTTATTACCCTGTTGATAATATAAGGAACGGTTGCTATCTCTTATACGTAGTGTTTGCTCATTTATCAATGTTTTTAATTCCGCTTTCCTTTCCGTTAGTTCCATTAATATTTCGCGTGTTGGATTTTGTTTATGTTGGGTTTCTTTTTTGGGTATTTCTTTTAATAGTTGAGTCGCTCTATTACTTTTTAGTTTTTTCAGTCTGGCCCCATGTTTTATAAAAAACCCTTGAATTACGCATTTTAATGCTTCCCACTGGTTCGGCAGAGATGTGGTGTCTTTTATATGGTCATGTAAAAAGTCTGTTTTTGCCTTCCTAATTTCTGACACACAATTCTCTTAATATAGCAGATTATTATTAAGCTTCCAATTATACCTACTACTTTTACTCTTAAGTGGGTCTAGTACCAAAAATACTGGTGCATGATCTGACCATAACGAGCTACCTATCTCGGTCGATAAAGTTATCTCCATCCCCATCTGGTTTATCAAGAAGAAATCCAGTCTATGATAAGTCCCATGAACTTTTGAGTGGAACGTAAAATCTTTTTCCGTTGGATGTAAAACTCTCCAGATATCAATTAATCGATATTTTGCCATTGTTTCTAAAAAAAAAGTTTTTTCTCCCTATCCTTCTCTTTGTCTAGTACAAAGTTAAAGTCTCCCCCAATTATTGTTACTCCCTCCGCCTTTTCCATAAGCTCCTTCGGTATTTGTGTTCCTATTTTATGCTGGTTTTGATTAGGTAGGTATATATTGATAAAAGTATATTTTTTACCAAATATAATGAGTTTGAGTAGTATTGCTCTTCCATCCCTATTGCGCCATTCTTCCAGCACTTGGTGTGGTATTTTCTTATAATTGCAATAGAGAAGCCTTTTGATTTTGAGTACATAAAGGAGTCATGATACCATGTAGTGTAGAATCTGTTTTGTAGATTAGGGACATGGTCCGTGCGGAAATGTGTCTCCTGGAAACTAACTAACTTTTTGTTTATGGAGAGAATACAGAACCTGAGACCTTTTTGTTGCTGAGTTAAGACCTCTTATATTGTATGAGCAGATTTTCATAATTCAGAATTCAGAAAAAAAAAAACCACACACACTCACACTCAACACCCGAACTATCCTAAAGCTATTTGACTTATAAAAAGTCTGTCTTACTAACTAAAGTAAGTTCCCTATGAAGGGATAAGCGGACACCGACATCCAAGGTCCACCGCTCTATCGGTGGCGCACGCTGCATTTTTAAAGTTTAATTTCTTTTTCCTTCATTTCACCTTCTCCTTCCTCTCTCTCCGCTTTCCATTCCCTATAACCTCATCCTGAGCTAGCAGAGAGAAAAGAAAGGAGATTAAGGGTGAAGGGGGGGCACGAGAGTGGTCTCCCCAAACCTAAAGATCTTAAAACTTATATAAATCATATATTTATCTATATTCTCCTTTCCATCCCACCCCGCCGCAAGGAAAAGATCTCTCTATCACCGCGGGGGGGATACAGAGGCACAGCACAAAGGGAAAGGGAGAGGGGAGAGAGAGGAGGAGAGGGAAAGGAAAAAAAAAAAAAAAAGAAAAAAAAAATAATTTAAAAAAGGAGTTCCTCCCACCCACCCTCCCTCCCTCCCCTCCCTCCCCTCCTCCCTCCCTCCCTCCCCTCCTCCCTCCCCTCCTCCCCTCCTCCTCAATTCCCTATTACATCCAACCCTCTCAGTGTCAAATCTATCAATCTCTACTGTTGTAGCATAGTAACGTGATACATGGTACTAACATCCTCCCAAAAACATTGCTAATCTCCATATGTGTGTTATATAAAAAAAAAAAAAAAAGGAGCCCCCCCTCCCCCCCTCTTCAATTCCATATTTCCCCCAACCCACTTAGTGTTATATCTTACAATCTCTATTGTTATATAACATAATAACGTGTTACATGGTGCTAATATCCTACGCAAAATAATACTAACATCCTGCTAAATACCATATTTGTGCAAAAAAAAAAAAAAAGGAACCCCCCCTCCGCCCCTCCCCCCCTCCAATTCCATATTTCCCCCAACCCACTTAGTGTCATATCTTACAATCTCTATTGTTATATAACATAATAACGTGTTACATGGTGCTAATATCCTTCGCAAAATAATGCTAACATCCTGCTAAATACCATATTTGTGCAAAAAAAAAAAAAAAATATTAAAATTGAAAGTCCCGTTACATCATTTTAAACTTCTATATTTGTGTCAGTATTCCAAACCCCCCTCTTCATCACTCATGCACCACCCGTGTCACACCAGCCTGGTCCGTACCCTCGTGTTCCACTAGAGGTTTTAGAGCTCTCCTCCGATCCAATGTATATTTCGATAGGGCTTGGAAGAGTAGTAATGGATCTCCCTCATACTGGATATTTTTATTTTGACGTGCTGCTAGCATGATTCGATCTTTTATGTGCGCATAGTGCATCTTACATATGACGTCCCGCGGTTTGCTAGGATCTAATCTCCTTATGCCCCGTACACACAGTCGGATTTTCCAATGGAAAATGTCCGATCGGAGCGTGTTGTCGGAAATTCCGACCCTGTGTGTAGGCTCCATCGGACATTTTCCATCAGATTTTCCGACACACGAAGTTGGACAGCAGGAGATAAAATTTTCCGACAACAAAATCTGTTGTCGGAAATTCCGATCGTGTGTACACAAATCCGACGGACAAAGTGCCACGCATGCTCAGAATAAATAAAGAGATGAAAGCTATTGGCCACTGCCCCGTTTATAGTCCCGACGTATATGTTTTACGTCACCGCGTTTAGAACGATCGGATTTTCCGACAACTTTGTGTGACCGTGTGTATGCAAGACAAGTTTGAGCCAACATCCGTCGGAAAAAATCCTAGGATTTTGTTGTCGGAATGTCCGAACAAAGTCCGACCGTGTGTACGGGGCATTATTCCTGCTACTCTATGTGCACGGTCTATTATCAGATATTTTATATCCATATCCTGTATTATTTCCTGAAAGATTTTCTGTAATGTTGTTATAAGGTCCTTGGGATTCACTTCTTCCTTTTAACCTCTGATTCTTATATTGGATCTTCTGCTTCTATTTTCTTGTTTGTCTAGGCTATTTATTCGTTGATTTATTTGATTCCCTTGTTTTTGTACCTTTTCTTTTATCTTCGTTAGTTCTTGTTCTGTTTTTGATACTCTGTTGTCTAATTTAGCCGTTTTTTCTTGTGTATCTTTTGTGGATATCTTGAGTTCTTGAATCTCTGTTTTATATGTTTCCTCCAATCTGTGTACGTATTGGTCCATATCTGCTCTGGTTGGGAGAGATTGAATGTATGTCCTCATATCCCATTTTTCCTTGTCCTCTTCCTTTTGTTCATTTGAAGAGCCTGTTGTGTCTATTGGTGAGCTATTTCTAGGATAGACCATTAGCTCTTCCCCTGACGATCTGGATGTTACCGATATTTCTGCGATATTTGAAATTTCCTGTGATGTATGTAAAGCCTGAATTGTCCGGGGCGATTGCAGTTGCAATTGTTGAAAAATCTCTTTTATATCCGCTGTCTGAGTAGATTGAGCCCCTGTAGGGTTTTTATTTTTATTTTCCATTTTATCTTTCTTATCCTTTTGAGGCTGAGGTGTTTTATTTCCTTTCTTGGGTGCCATCTTTTTATTAGGGCTTCTGTCTTCACTTTTTTTCTTTCCTTTCTCCTTCTGCCTCTTTCCTTCTCTTCTCTCCCCTTCTTACCACTTTCACTCTTTCCCCTCCTTTTTAAGTGAACACACTATTTATCAAGGTATTACATTAGACATTTTTTGCATCTTACACTCAGACCTTTGATTAATGCTGGGGAGGCAAATGGGTATTGTTTATATAGTGTCTCTTCCACATATAATGAGTTATCCGCTTCAAAAAAAACTCTATATGTCCCATAAATGTTTATGCTTACACAGAGCCCTTTTATCTTCTCAGTAAGACACTTTCAAGAAAGTTTAAAAATGATAGCATTTTGTAGTTACTTATACAGTCTTATGCAGTCTATGCAGTTTATGCTATAGCTCTACATGTCTTCCATAGACATACCTGGTACAGAGGTTATTGATTTCCTTCCTTGTTTGGTATGCCGTTTGTACAGCTGAAGTTTCCACTATGTGGACTCTGAAGCCTGAACGCCGGGAGATCACCTGATGTTTCCAATCCCTGCTGTTTGTATCCCGAGAACCTCCACCGGAGTGTGCGTCCTCCCAGTGAGCCGCTCCTACCGCCTGTGTATTCAGACAGGCAGAGACTCCCGCACGGCTTTGCACTGTCTCCTGGTTCCGTCCTCGGTCACCGTTCCCAGCACCCGATAGGTACCGATCCTTCCTTGATCTCCCGGATCTATTTGCGTCTCCTCACAACACCGTATCAGTTGTGGCTCGCTTGTGGCTCAGTCTCTTACCAGAGATATCCTCTATCACACAGCCAAGACATGTAGACATGTAGGCATGTAGGCATGTGTATCAGCCAGCAAAAGCCCTCCTTCTCAGCAGCGTCTACAGCATCTGCAGCGTGTCTGCCCCTCGATCTCCCTAAGCGGCCATCTTCGGCGTCAGCTCCTCCTCCCCTCTCGCCTATAGATATTTTTAGGTACCGTAGTTTGGCACCATTCCACAGGCATACGCCGTTTTAAAGCAGGACATGTTTGGTTTCTATTACCTCACCGTAACATCATCTTTTAAATTTTACCAAAAAATTGGGTACTACATTGTGTTGACTGTGTGTAATAAAATTAAATAATAATTAAAGTTTGTTTTTTCCAAAAAACATTGCATTTGAAAAACCGCTGCGCAAACACCGTGTGACATATAAGATTGCAAATCCCGCCATTTTTTTCTATAGGGCCTCTGCTAAAAATATACATATATATAAATAAATAAATATATATATATATATGTATATATATATGTATATATATATATATGTTTTGGGGTTCTAAGTAATTTCCAACAAAAAATATAGATTTTTACATGTAGGAGAGAAGTGTCAGAATTGACCCAGTTGACAAGTGGTCTTAAAGAAATGCTTATATTTTTTTTAGGTCTTGGGGAACCCCTGCAAAAAAAATAATTGTGGGTGACTGGGAAAAACACACCTTTCGTCAGTGGCCAATGGAAAGAATGCCCCTCTTACAGTGGTGGTCAGAAGGCCACCCTTACAGACAGCTAGAAAGATCATTGGTGTCCTGCAGCTGGCTTTGTCAAGTGGTGTTTCTCCAGAACTATGGAGATACCATCAAATGGGAGGTCAATCAGCCACAGATCAGGAACCCCAAACATCTTCTGGAGGAACCTTAGCATTCCACAGGACGCTGGTTGGGAATGGCTTCTTAGCTATACACAGAGCGGGACACAATGTACAGTGGGGACTGAAAGTATTTAGACCCGCTTAAATGTTTCACTTTGTTATATTGCAGCCATTTGCTAAAATCATTTAAGTTCATTTTTTTCCTCATTAATGTACACACAGCACCCCATATTGACAGAAAAACACAGAATTGTTGACATTTTTGCAGATTTATTAAAAAAGAAAAACTGAAATATCACATGGTCCTAAGTATTCACACCCTTTGCTCAGTATTTAGTAGAATCACCCGTTTGATCTAATACAGCCATGAGTCTTTTTGGGAAAGATGCAAAAAGTTTTTCACACCTGGATTTGGGGATTCTCTGCCATTCCCCCTTGCATATCCTCTCCAGTTCTGTCAGGTTGGATGGTAAACATTGGTGGACATATATTTTTAGGTCTTTCCAGAGATGCTCAATTGGGTTTAAGTCAGGGCTCTGGCTGGGCCATTCAAGAACAGTCACAGAGTTGTTGTGAAGCCAATCCTTTGTTATTTTAGCTGTGTGCTTAGGGTCATTGTCTTGTTGGAAGGTAAACCTTCGGCCCAGTCTGAGGTCCTGACCACTCTGAAAAAGGTTTTTGTCCAGAATATCTCTGTACTTGGCCGCATTCATCTTTCCCTCGATTGCAACCAGTCGTCCTGTCCCTGCAGCTGAAAAACACCCCCTCAGCATGATGCTGCCACCACCATGCTTCACTGTTGGGACTGTATTGGACAGGTGATGAGTAGGGATGAGCCGAACACCCCCCGGTTCGGTTCGCACCAGAACCCGCGAACGGACCGCAAGTTCGCACGAACGTTAGAACCCCATTGACGTCTATGGGACTCGAACGTTCGAAATCAAAAGTGCTCATTTTAAAGGCTAATTTGCATGGTATTGTCCTAAAAAGGGTTTGGGGACCCGGGTCCTACCCCAGGGGACATGTATCAATGCAAAAAAAACTTTTAAAAACGGCCGTTTTTTCGGGAGCAGTGATTTTAATGATGCTTAAAGTAAAAAAAAAAAAGTGAAATATTCCTTTAAATATCGTACCTGGGGGGTGTCTATAGTATGCCTGTAAAGTGACGCGTGTTTCCCATGTTTAGAACAGTCCCTGCACCAAATGTCATTTTTAAAGGAAAAAATCTCATTTAAAACTGCTTGCGGGTTTAATGTCATGTCGGGTCATATGGATGAAAATCAGTGAGACAAACGGCATGGGTACCCCCCAGTCCATTACCAGGCCCTTTGGGTCTTGTATGGATATTAAGGGGAACCCCGCACCCAAATTAAAATAAGGAAAGGTCCCTATATACTCTGAACAGCAGTATACAGGCGGTGCAAACAAGACAGGGACTGTAGGTTTGTTGTTAAGTAGAATCTGTTTGTAATTTTGAACATTTTTAATGTGTTTAGCTCCAGCCAAAAAATCTTTTCTAAGCTTTTTGGAAAACATAGGGAAGGGTTATCACCCCTGTGACATTTGTTTTGCGTCTTTCCTCCTCTTCAGAAGATTTCACCTCACTTTTTTGTCCCAATGAAAAATGTTTTTTGAAAATTTGTGTTTTTTTGTGGAACAAGGATTGGAAAGCATCAGTGGAAAGGAGAAATTGTTTTCCCATATTAACTCTTACAGGAGAGAATTTCCCTTCCTTAGGGGTAGATTTCATCTCACTTCCTGTTGTCTCCTTCCGTTTGCAAGTAGGAGTCGTTTGTAAGTTAGATGTTTGAAAGTAGGGTCCTGCCCTATATACTCAGCAGAAATTTGGGCCTTAGGTGTTGCTGTGGCCAAAACACTGTAAGCCCTCACAGGGCCCTGCTGTGAAATATTAGATCAAGAATTGTAATTACATGCCCCTGTTGAACAGGAGCTGAAAAATTAGGCCTTAGGCACTGGTGCTGGTGCCACAACACTGCAACCCCTCACAGACACTCTAGTTGGAACGCAGGAACGAGCCCTGCTGCAAAGTATTGCATCAAAAATTGTAATTACACGCCCCTGTTAGACAGGGGCAGAAAAATTGGGTCTTAGGCACTGGTGCTGGTGCCACAACACTGCAACCCCTCACAGACACTCTAGTTGAAACGCAGGAACAAGCCCTGCTGCAAAGTATTGCATCAAAAATTGTAATTACACGCCCCTGTTAGACAGGGGCTGAAAAATTGGGTCTTAGGCACTGGTGCTGGTGCCACAACACTGCAACCCCTCACAGACACTCTAGTTGGAATGCAGGAACGAGCCCTGCTGCAAAGTATTACATCAAAAATTGTAATTACACGCCCCTGTTAAACAGGGGCTGAAAAATTGTGCCTTAGGCACTGGTGGTGGCGCCCAGAACCAAAAATGTTCTTACAAGCTATCAGCGTGATGATTGAGGAGGAAGAGGATAATTACTCAGGGATAGTCACTCAGCATCAGCATAGGCAGTCTTTGAAGGGATCTGAGATTTCAAAAAAAATTATTCGGTTACATCTGCATCAGGTGCTTGGTAGCTGGTGGTGATCCAAGACTGATTCATTTTTATGAAGGTCAGCCGATCGACCGAGTCGGTGGACAGACGCACCCTGTGATCGGTTACCACGCCTCCAGCAGCACTGAATGTGCGTTCCGAAAGAACGCTGGATGCAGGACAGGCCAGTAGCTCAATTGCATACTGTGCAAGCTCTGGCCAGTGATCCATCCTCAAGACCCAGTAACCCAGAGGATTTTCGGTGGGAAAGGTGTCCAAGTCTGATCTTGCCCCTAGGTATTCCTGCACCATGTAAAACAGACGCTGGCGATGGTTGCTGGAACCGATCATACCTTGGGGCTGCGGACCAAAAAATTGTCTGAACGCATCGGTCAGACGGCCACCTTCTCCACCGCTCCTTCTTTGACTGACCGAAGCCTCAGCAACACGTTGTCCAGAAACAGGAGTTTGTAACCTCCCAGTCTCTGGGAACGCGTTGCACAGACCTTTCTGCAAGGCCTCCCGAAGATGTTTCATCCTCTGCTCCCTCTGCGATGGCAAGATAAGGTCCGCAACCTTACCCTTGTAACGTGGATCAAGGAGGGTTGCCAGCCAGTATTGGTCCTTCTCCTTGATACCACGAATACGAGGATCCTTACGCAGGCTTTGCAGGATCAGGGAGGCCATGCAGCGTAGGTTTGCTGAGGCATTCGGTCCGGAGTCCTCTGGGTCACTAAGGACAACAACGTCCGCAGCCACCTCCTCCCAGCCACGTACAAGTCCATGTGTTCCTTGGGACTGATCCCTTAAAGACTGCTGATGCTGAGTGCCAGGCTCCACCTCCATACTGACACAATCTTCCTCCTCCTCCTCCTCCTCCTCCTCGTCCTCTTCCTGTGTGATCGGCGGGCACGCAGGAACACTGTCTGGATAAAGGGGGCCTTGAGAGCTAAGGAAGTCCTCCTCTTCCTGCCTCTGTTCTGCCTCAAGTGCCCTGTCCATTATTCCACGCAGCGTGTGCTCCAACAGGTGGACAAGGGGGACAGTGTCACTGATGCATGCACTGTCAGTGCTCACCATCCTCGTGGCCTCCTCGAATGGTGACAGGACAGTGCATGCATCCCTGATCATGGCCCACTGGCGTGGGGAAAAAAAACCAAGGTCCCCTGACCCTGTCCTGGTGCCATAGTCGCACAGGTACTCATTGATGGCCCTCTGCTGCGTGTGCAGCCGCTGCAGCATGGCCAACGTCGAGTTCCACCTGGTGGGCATGTCACAGATTAGGCGGTTCTTGGGCAGGTTAAACTCCTTTTGGAGGTCCGTCAGCCGAGCACTGGCAATATATGACCGGCGGAAATGCACACAGACTTTCCTGGCCTGCCTCAGGACATCCTGTAAGCCCGGGTACCTGCCCAAGAACCGCTGCACCACCAAGTTAAGGACGTGAGCCAAACAGGGCACATGGGTCAGTTGTCCCTGTCGGAGGGCAGAGAGGAGGTTGGTGCCATTGTCGCAAACCACCATTCCTGCCTTAAGTTGGCGTGGCGTCAACCACCTCTGAACCTGCCCCTGCAGAGCTGACAGAACCTCTGCCCCAGTGTGGCTCCTGTCCCCCAAGCACACCAGCTCAAGCACCGCATGGCATCTTTTGGCCTGCGTACTTGCGTAGCCCCTTGAACGCCTACGGAGCACCGCTGGTTCCGAGGAAGAGGCCATGGAGGAAGAAGAAGAGGAGGGGGTGGAGGAGAGAGGTGTGTCACAATCAGCATTTTGGAGGCGTGGTGGCGGAACAACCTCCAACACTACTGCACCTTGTCCTGCATCCTTCCCAGCTGCCAGCAGAGTCACCCAATGCGCCGTGAAACTTAAGTAACGTCCCTGTCCATGCCTGCTGGACCATGAGTCAGCGGTAATATGCACCTTACCGCTGACCGCCCTGTCCAGCGAGGCATGGACATTGCCTTCCACATGCCGGTAGAGAGCCGGAATCGCCTTCCGTGAGAAAAAGTGGCGTTTGGGTACCTGCCACTGAGGAACCGCACATTTCACAAACTCACGGAAGGGGGCAGAGTCTACCAACTGAAAAGGCAGCAGTTGAAGTGCTAGCAATTTTGCCAAGCTAGCATTCAACCGCTGGGCATGTGGATGGCTGGGAGCAAACTTCTTTCGGCGGTGCAGCAGCTGGGGCAGGGAAATTTGCCTGGTACAATCTGACGTCGGTGTACCAAAAGCAGATTGCCCATAAGTACTTGGCTGTGACACACCTAATTCTACACCTTCATTCCTCTCACTGCAGGTCGCAGAGAGGACTGAAGGTCTAGTGGGGTTGGAAATCTCAGCTGATGAGGAGCAAGGAGAGATCGTCTTTGTTCTTTGGTGTGGGTCTTTTAGATACGCTTGCCAACGAACTGCATGGCAGGTCAACATATGTCTGGTCAAGCATGTGGTACCCAAGCGGGAGATGTTTTGGCCACGCGAGATACGCTTGAGACATATATTGCAAATAGCAGCGGTGCGATCTGATGCACTCGTCTCAAAAAAGGCCCACACCAAAGAACTTTTTGAATAACGCGCAGAGACTGCAGCGCCCTGCACATGTGGAGCTTTGGGGTGTGATGCAGTCAATGTGCTGCCCTTAGGCTGGCCCCTGGAGGGCATCCTGCCTAGTTGGTGATGTGCCACCTCCTCCTCCTCCTCCTCCTCCTCCTCCTCTCTCCTATCAGGCACCCACGTTGAGTCAGTGACCTCATCATCCCCTCCCTCCTCATCACTGGAGCAAACCTGGCAGTATGCTGCAGCAGGGGGAGCATGACTGCCAGATTGCTGTCCTTCTTGGGCACCCCCTCTGTCCGTGCTCATGTTACTGCCTTCATTGAGCTCAGTATCATCATCAGAGCCTTCCAAACGCTGGGCATCCTCCTGGAGCATGTACCCAACACTGTGGTCAAACAGTTCGAGGGAATCCTCAGGAGGACATGGTGGGGCTAGGGAAGGAGTCACTGATGACATTGAGCTGAGGGAAGAGGCCGCTGCTTTGCCAGACAAAGCACCCTGGGCATGGGTGAGAGAGGATGAGGAGGATGAGGACGGCTTGGTCATCCACTCGACCAAGTCTTCCGCATGTTGCGGCTCAACACGGCCAGCTGCCGAAAAAAAGGCCAAGCGTGTCCCATGGCCACGTGCTGATGAGGATGCACCGTCTCCACGACCAGCACTAGACACAGAGCCTGCTTGCCCTCTCTTATTGGCTTGTGACTGTCTGCCTCTCCTTCTTGGCCTTCCAGACATACTAATGGCCTGTAGCTGCACTAAGCTGGGATAGAACACCTGTAATTTTCTTCAGGTAGCTTTATATACTGTAACCAGACAAGCCTGCCTGTCAGTAGGAAGATAACAGGAACGGATCTAGCTGAACACTGTGAGCAGGACGTACTGCACTAAATGTATATAGCAGGAACGGATCTAGCTGAACACTGTGAGCAGGACGCACTGCACTGAATGTAAATAGCAGGAACGGATCTAGCTGAACACTGTGAGCAGGACGCACTGCACTGAATGTAAACAGCAGGAACGGATGTAGCTAAACACTGTGAGCAGGACGCACTGCACTGAATGTAAATAGCAGGAACGGATCTAGCTGAACACTGTGAGCAGGACGCACTGCACTGAATGTAAATAGCAGGAACGGATCTAGCTGAACACTGTGAGCAGCACGCACTGCACTGAATGTAAATAGCAGGAACGGATCTAGCTGAACACTGTGAGCAGGACGCACTGCACTGAATGTAAATAGCAGGAACGGATCTAGCTGAACACTGTGAGCAGGACGCACTGCACTGAATGTAAATAGCAGGAACGGATCTAGCTGAACACTGTGAGCAGGACGCACTGCACTGAATGTAAATAACAGGAACGGATCTAGCTGAACACTGTGAGCAGGACACACTGTACTAAATGTAAATAGTCTAGCTGCCTGACCGTGGTACTAATAGGATCAAAAAGAACACCTGTAATTTTCTTCAGGTAGCTTTATATACTGTAACCAGACAAGCCTGCCTGTCAGTAGGAAGATAACAGGAACGGATCTAGCTGAACACTGTGAGCAGGACGTACTGCACTAAATGTATATAGCAGGAACGGATCTAGCTGAACACTGTGAGCAGGACGCACTGCACTGAATGTAAATAGCAGGAACGGATCTAGCTGAACACTGTGAGCAGGACGCACTGCACTGAATGTAAACAGCAGGAACGGATGTAGCTAAACACTGTGAGCAGGACGCACTGCACTGAATGTAAATAGCAGGAACGGATCTAGCTGAACACTGTGAGCAGGACGCACTGCACTGAATGTAAATAGCAGGAACGGATCTAGCTGAACACTGTGAGCAGCACGCACTGCACTGAATGTAAATAGCAGGAACGGATCTAGCTGAACACTGTGAGCAGGACGCACTGCACTGAATGTAAATAGCAGGAACGGATCTAGCTGAACACTGTGAGCAGGACGCACTGCACTGAATGTAAACAGCAGGAACGGATGTAGCTAAACACTGTGAGCAGGACGCACTGCACTGAATGTAAATAGCAGGAACGGATCTAGCTGAACACTGTGAGCAGGACGCACTGCACTGAATGTAAATAGCAGGAACGGATCTAGCTGAACACTGTGAGCAGCACGCACTGCACTGAATGTAAATAGCAGGAACGGATCTAGCTGAACACTGTGAGCAGGACGCACTGCACTGAATGTAAATAGCAGGAACGGATCTAGCTGAACACTGTGAGCAGGACGCACTGCACTGAATGTAAACAGCAGGAACGGATGTAGCTAAACACTGTGAGCAGGACGCACTGCACTGAATGTAAATAGCAGGAACGGATCTAGCTGAACACTGTGAGCAGCACGCACTGCACTGAATGTAAATAGCAGGAACGGATCTAGCTGAACACTGTGAGCAGGACGCACTGCACTGAATGTAAATAGCAGGAACGGATCTAGCTGAACACTGTGAGCAGGACGCACTGCACTGAATGTAAATAGCAGGAACGGATCTAGCTGAACACTGTGAGCAGGACGCACTGCACTGAATGTAAATAACAGGAACGGATCTAGCTGAACACTGTGAGCAGGACACACTGTACTAAATGTAAATAGTCTAGCTGCCTGACCGTGGTACTAATAGGATCAAAAAGAACACCTGTAATTTTCTTCAGGTAGCTTTATATACTGTAACCAGACAAGCCTGCCTGTCAGTAGCAAGATAACAGGAACGGATCTAGCTGAACACTGTGAGCAGGACGTACTGCACTAAATGTATATAGCAGGAACGGATCTAGCTGAACACTGTGAGCAGGACGCACTGCACTGAATGTAAATAGCAGCAACGGATCTAGCTGAACACTGTGAGCAGGACGCACTGCACTGAATGTAAATAGCAGGAACGGATCTAGCTGAACACTGTGAGCAGGACGCACTGCACTGAATGTAAATAACAGGAACGGATCTAGCTGAACACTGTGAGCAGGACACACTGTACTAAATGTAAATAGTCTAGCTGCCTGACCATGGTACTAATAGGATCAAAAAGAACACCTGTAATTTTCTTCAGGTAGCTTTATATACTGTAACCAGACAAGCCTGCCTGTCAGTAGGAAGATAACAGGAACGGATCTAGCTGAACACTGTGAGCAGGACGTACTGCACTAAATGTATATAGCAGGAACGGATCTAGCTGAACACTGTGAGCAGCACGCACTGCACTGAATGTAAATAGCAGGAACGGATCTAGCTGAACACTGTGAGCAGGAAGCACTGTACTGAATGTAAATAGCAGGAACGGATCTAGCTGAACACTGTGAGCAGGACACACTGCACTGAATGTAAATAGTCTAGATAGAAGATAACAGGAACGGATCTAGCTAAACTGAATACAGTGTATATATATATATGCAACACCTGGGATGCATATATATACACAATACACTGTAAGTGCAGCTAACTGACTGACTGTTCTGCCTAATCTATCTAACTCAAATCAAATGACACTGTCTCTCTCTCTCTCTATCGCTCAGCACACCGGAACACACACTACACAGGGCCGCCGTGCAGGCGGCCTTATATAGTGTGGGGTGTGTACTAAATCCCCTGAGCCATAATTGGCCAAAGCCACCCTGGCTTTGGCCAATTACAGCTCTCTCTACTGACGGCGCTGTGATTGGCCAAGCATGCGGGTCATAGTGCATGCTTGGCCAATCATCAGCCAGCAATGCACTGCGATGCCGCAGTGAATTATGGGCCGTGACGCGCCACACGAATTTGGCGCGAACGGCCCATATCGTTCGCAATTCGACGGACGGTCGAACAGCCGATGTTCGAGTCGAACATGGGTTCGACTCGAACACGAAGCTCATCCCTAGTGATGAGCAGTGCCAGGTTTTCTCCACACATACCGCTTAGAATTAAGGCCAAAAAGTTCTATCTTGGTCTCATCAGACCAGAGAATCTTATTTCTCACCATCTTGGAGTCCTTCATGTGTTTTTTAGCAAACTCCATGCGCGCTTTAATGTGTCTTGCACTGAGGAGAGGCTTCCGCCATACAGCCATGACTGGTGGAGGGCTGCAGTGATGGTTGACTTTCTACAACTTTCTCCCATCTCCCGACTGCATCTCTGGAGCTCAGCAACAGTGATCTTTGGGTTCTTCTTTACCTCTCTCACCAAGGCTCTTCTTCCCCGATAGCTCAGTTTGGCCGGACGGCCAGCTCTAGGAAGGGTTCTGGTCGTCCCAAACATCTTCCATTTAAGGATTATGGAGGCCACTGTGCTCTTAGGAACCTGCAGCAGATATTTTTTTTGTAACCTAACCTTGGCCAGATCTGTGCCTTGCCACAATTCTGTCTTTGAGCTCTTCAGGCAGTTCCTTTGACCTCATGATTCATATTTGCTCTGACATGTACTGTGAGCTGTAAGGTCTTATATAGACAGGTGTGTTGCTTTCCTAATCAAGTCCAATCAGTATAATCAAACACAGCTGTACTCAAATGAAGGTGTAGAACCATCTCAAGGATGATCAGAAGAAATGGACAGCACCTGAGTTAAATATATGAGTGTCACAGCAAAGGGCCTGAATACTTAGGACCATGTGATATTTTTCTTTTTTAATAAATCTGCAAAAATGTCAACAATTCTGTGTTTTCCTGTCAATATAGGATGCCGTGTGTACATTAATGAGGAAAAAATGAACTTAAATGATTTTAGCAAATGGCTGCAATATAACAAAGAGTGAAAAATTTAAGGGGGTCTGAATACTTTCCGTCCCCACTGTATATGTTATATGTATCAGTATTATACATTATTGTAATTTGCCCTTTTTTAAACTACTTGCCTACTGGGCACTTTCACCCCCTTCCTGCCCCGGTCAATTTTCAGCTTTCAGACACATAGAGCTTTCTTTTGGTGGCCTTTAATCACCACTGGATTTTTTATTTTTTGCAAAAAAACAAAAATGAAAAAAGACCAAAAATTTGGAAAAAAAAGTAAAAGTATTTATTTTTTCTCCTTCACTGATGTGTGCTAAGGAGGTTGCACTGATGAGCACTGAAAGGCAGCACTGACTGGCATTAGGGATGAGCCAAACACCCCCCGGTTCAGTTCGCAGCAGAACATGCGAACAGGCAAAAAATTTGTTCGAACACGCGAACACCGTTATAAAAAGTGTTTGGGGACCTGGGTCCTGCCACAGGGGACATGTATCAATGCAAAAAAAAGTTTTGAAAACTGATGTTTTTTTTAGGAGCAGTGATTTTAATAATGCCTAAAGTGAAACATTCATTTAAATTTCATACCTGGGGGGTGTCTATAGTATGCCTGTAGAGTGGCACGTGTTTCCCGTGTTTACAACAGTCCCAGCACGAAATGACATTTCTAAAGGAAAAAAAGTAATTTAAAAGTACTTGCGGCTATAATGAATTGTCGGTCCCGGCAATGACGTAAAATTCGTTGAAAAAAACGGCATGGGATTCCCCCACAGTCCGTTACCATGCCCTTTGGGTCTGGTATGAATATTAAGGGGTACCCCGAACCAAAATTAAAAAAAAAAATTGTGTGGGGGTCCCCCCAAATTCCATACCAGGCCCTTCAGGTCTGGTATGCATAGGAAGGGGAACCCCACACCAAAATTTAAAAACAAAAAGGCGTGGGGGTCCCCCTCAAAATCCATACCAGACCCTTCAGGTCTGGCCTAAATTTTAAGGGGAACCCTACGCCAAAATTTAAAAAAAAATGATGTAGGGGGTCGCTCTCAAAATTCATACCAGACCCTTCAGGTCTGGTATGCATAGGAAGTGGAACCCCATGCCAAAATGTAAAAAAAAATGGCGTGGGTGTCCCTCTCAAAATTCATACCAGGCCCTTTAGGTCTGGTATGCATAGGAAGGGGAACCCCACGCCAAAATTTAAAAAAAAAATGGCGTGGGGTCCCCCTCAAAATCCATACCAGACTCTTTAGGTCTGGCATAGATTTTAAGGGGAACCCCACGTCAAAATGTAAAAAAAAATGACGTGGGGGTCCCCCCAAAAATCCATACCAGACCTGGGTAGCCCCCCAAAGCACTGTGTCCCTATGTTGATGGGGACAAGGGCCTCATCCCAACAACCCTTGCCCGGTGGTTGTGGGGGTCTGCGGGAAGGGGTGCTTAACGGAATCTGGAAGCCCCCTTTAACAAGGGGACCCCCAGATCCCGGCCTTCCCCCCTGTGTGAAATGGTAACAGGTACAAATGTACCCCTACCATTTTACAAAAAAAAGGGGAAAATGGTAAAAATTACATGACACAGCTTGGGACAAGTCCTTTATTTAAAAAAAAATGTCCCACAAAGTCTTCTTCTTCTTCTCTTGCTCCGCTGATGGACCGAAAAAAAAAAACCCGCACTCTGCCACTGATCCGCCTCCATGGGAGGCACCCACCGTAATGACCGTCCTCTCAGGTGACAGTTCTTTTATAACTAAGAGCGGGGCCACACGGTGATGTCACTGGGCGACCCCGCCCCCCTCTGACGCATGGGGACATCCCTATGGCTTCCCCGTAGCATCAGAGGGGGGCAGGGTCTCCTGGTTACATCACTGGGCGGCCCAGCCCCCCTCTGATGCTATGGGGAAGCCATAGGGATGTCCCTGTGCGTCAGAGGGGGCGGGGTCACCAGGCGATGTCACCGTGTGGCCCCGTTCTCAGTTATAAAAGAACTGTCACCTGAGAGGATGGTCATTACGGCGGGTGCCTCCCATGAAGGCGGATCGGAGGCAGATCGGTGGCGGCGTGCAGGGTTTTTTTTCTTTTTGGGTCTGTCGGCGAAGCAAGAGAAGAAGAAGAAGACTTTGAGGGACATTTTTATTTTTTAATAAAGGACCTGAAGGGCCTGGTATGGAATTTGGGGGGACCCCCCCGCATTTTTTTTTTTTCATTTTGTTTCTGGGTTCCACCTTAATATTCATATCAGACCCAAAGGGCCTAGGAATGGACTGTGGGGGAATCCCATGCCGTTTTTTTCAATGACGTTTATGTGTATTGCCGGGACCGACAATTCATTGTAGCCGCACGTACTTTTAAATGACTTTTTTTCCGTTAGAGGGACTGTTGTAAACACGGGAAACATGCGCCACTTTATAGGCATACTATAGACACCCCCCAGGTACGAAATATTAAAGGAATATTTCACTTTTATTGTTTCACTTTAAGCATTATTAAAATCACTGCTCCCGTAAAAACTTCAGTTTTTAAAACTTTTTTTTGCATTGATACATGTCCCCTGGGGCAGGACCCAGGTCCCCAAACACTTTTTATGACAATACCATGCATATAAGCCTTTAAAATTAGCATTTTTGATTTCTCCCTTGGACTTTTAAAGGGTGTTCCACGGCTTTCAAATTTGCCGCGAACACCCCAAATTGTTCGCTATTCGGCGAACAGGCGAACACCCGAACACCCGATGTTTGAGTCAAACTTACATTCGACTTGAACATCAGCTCATCCCTAACTGGCATCACTTTTTGGCACTGTTAGGGCTGCACTGATGATCAGTGCCCTAATTATCTGTGCAGATCTCCCCTGTGAGAAAATGCCGCTGATCGGCTCTCCTCTCCTCACACGCTGTCAGTGTGAGAAGAGGAAAGCCAATAACCGGTTTTCCTTGTTTACATGTGATCAGCTGTGATTGGACACAGCTGATCACATGGGCAAAGAGCTTCATCATTGGCTCTTTACTGAGATTGGTGATGCGCCGTGTCATACGATGTCGTCCCAGAACGAGAGGGCCACCTTGCGCCCATCAATTTACAATATGACGGGTGGGAGGTGGTTAAACCAAACCAAAAATTTTATAAAAAGCTGTCTGAGTCTCCACTTTGTTACCTGACCAAGAATTGAGCAGAAATTTCCCTTGTGAGGGCACAGATAACAATAAAGTTCTATTTAACCCTTGCTTACTATAATGGGATGTAGCGCCCTGGGGTTTAGTCAGGGAGCTCCTCACCAAATTCCTTGTCAGGAGTAGCTAGTGTAGATAGTTGTTAGAGATCCATTGATTTCTCCCTAAGTTTGGCCTTGTTGTACTTTTCTCTTCTGCCACTAGGTGGCTGGGATCTTGGTGGCATTAGATGAGAAAGACATTTCAAGGTCAGGTTATGGGTGTATGGGATATCTCGGCGATTGGGCAGGCGTTTTCTTGGATCCCTTGACCTGCTGGGAGAGCCTATATATTCTGGTGGAGTCAGGTGATATCGGTTCTGTGCCACCCGGACCGCTGTCTGGGTGGACGTGTGTCATACACCCCCGGCTGCTAGGCCGGAGATTGGGCCTATCCCGGGGGGACATCTGGTTGCCAGGCTGTGTGAGGGCCTATCCAGAAGTAAGAGGGCAGCGCAGGGTTGGGACTGTGGCTTGCAGTCCAACCAACAGTGATGGTTCTGCCAGCCAGAGAACCTGTCGTGGTCACAGGGGCGGATCCAGGGGGGGTAACGGGGCAATTGCCACCCCCAAGAAATCTGTTGCAGGCCGGGCAGGTGAGCTCCGTGGGTGGCTCAGAGAGCGGGCGGCTCCGCGGGAGCCGCATCTAGTGGCAGGTGACGTGGCAAGTGACAATCTGCATCTAGTGGCAGATGACGTGGCAAGTGACAATCCGCAATGTGTGGCATATGACGTGGCGAGTTACAATCCGCATCTAGTGGCAGGTGACGTGGCAAGTGACAATCCGCAATGTGTGGCATATGACGTGGCAAGTGACAATCCGCATCTAGTGGCAGGTGATGTGGCAAGTGACAATCCGCAATGTGTGGCATGTGACGTGGCAAGTGACAATCTACATCTAGTGGTAGGTGACGTGGCAAGTGACAATCCACAAGGTGTGGCAAGTGACAATCCGCATCTAGTGGCAGCTGACATAGCAAGTGACAATCCGCAACATGTGGCAGGTGTCAATCTGCATCTGGTGGCAGGCAAGTGACAATCCACAAAATGTGGCAGGCGACGGTGGCAAGTGACACGCTCGGGGTTCCCACTGATTCTGGATTATGGTGAGTTGAATGATTTCATTTTATATTACAATGTATTAATAGGAATAATGCGCTTCAATCATCCTGACACCATAACAACCATGGTGCCGGGATCATTAAAGCACCAACAACAGACATTTTCCCGATAAATTGTCTGCAAAAAAAACGTATTTTCTGGCAGTGCCCCTCCCGAGACTAGGCTCTGGATCAGCCCCTGCGTGGTCGGAGGTAGAAGGGAAGCTGTCGCCACTAAGGGGCCAACCACCTTTACCATAGACCACAGTGAGCAACTGAAGGAAGTACCGAAGCAGTATTCTCACCGAATGGGCATGGTGGAGAATCAGGAAACTTCAGGCGGTGATCAAGTCAGAGACTCAACCAGCAGAGGTGACGCTTGCAGAGCAGCCTTGTGTGTCAAGCCAGGGACCGAGCTGGTTAGCAGGGGTGAAGCTTGAAAGGTATCTGGAGTGCCAAGCTAGGGACCCAGCAGGGAAGCATGGGTGACGCTTGAGGAAGATACCATCGCAAAAGCCTTGAGGAGCTCATGGGATTCAGAGTTAGTGAATCAGAGAGTCTAGTGAGAGACTAGGAGCTCAAGGGGCTGAAGAGCTACTAGTGGACATTTTAGTGAAGCTGAGAGAACTGTTGAACTTTGTGTTAGGATACTGTTAGATACTGTTGCCATAGGAGACAGCAATCCTGCACGTGCAGAAGTGGCACCCTGCTGGGGCCTTTCCCTGTACGGCTCTCCTCCTATTGAAGTCTTGGAGTCTGCCAATTGAAATTGTAACTACTCAAAGGGGTCCTAACCCTAACCCCTTTTCCCTTGCAAAATATAAAAAGGACTCCACATACATTTTGTTATACTCTTATGCCCCGTACACACGGTCGGATTTTCCGATGGAAAATGTGTGATAGGACCTTGTTGTCGGAAATTCTGACCGTGTGTAGGCTCCATCACACATTTTCCATCGGATTTTCCGACACACAAAGTTTGAGAGCAGGATATAAAATTTTCTGACAACAAAATCCGTTGTCGGAAATTCTGATCGTTGCTATACAAATCCGACGGACAAAGTGCCACACATGCTCAGAATAAATAAAGAGATGAAAGCTATTGGCCACTGCCCCGTTTATAGTCCCGACGTACGTGTTTTTCGTCACCGCGTTCAGAACGATCGGATTTTCCGACAACTTTGTGTGACCGTGTGTATGCAAGACAAGTTTGAGCCAACATCCGTCGGAAGAAATACTAGGATTTTGTTGTCGGAAATCCGAACAAAGTCCGACCGTGTGTACGGGGCATTATACTGTTAACCCTTTCCCTGTTTCCCTACCCATCCCAGTTTTTGCCAGGACTTCCGCTCTCAGGCTTGGGAGCTTAAATTGTTTTGCAAACTCAGAGACTTAGTTTTCTGGGCAGGGGGAGAATGTAGTGCCCTGGGGTTTAGTCAGGTCGTTCCTCACCAAATTCCTTGTCAGGAGTAGTTACTGTAGATAGTTGTTAGAGATCCATTGATTCCTACCTAAGTTTGGTCTTGTTGTACTTTTCTCTTCTGCCACTAGGTGGCCGGGCACTTGGTGGCATTAGATGTGAGAAGGACATTTCAAGGTCAAGTGATGGGTGTATGGGATATCTCGGCCAATGGGCAGTGGTTTTCTTGAATCCCCTGGCATGCTGGAAGAGCCTATATATTCGGGTGGAGTCAGGTGATCTAGGTTCTGTGCCACCAAGACCACTTTCTGGTTGGACGTGTGAAGTACGCCCTGGGCTGCTAGGCCGGAGATTGGGCCTCTGGCTGCCAGGCTGTGTGAAGGCCTATCCAGAAGTAAGAGCACAGCGCAGGGTTGGGACTGCGGCTTGCAGTCCAACCAACAGTGATGGTTCTGCCGGACGGAGAACCTGTCGTGGTCGGAGGTAGAGGGGAAGCTGTCGCCACTAAGGGACCCAACCACCTTTTCCACGGACCACAGTGAGTAACTGAAGCAAGGATTGGAGCAGTATTCTCACAGAATGAGCACGGTGGAAAATCGGGAAACTTCAGGAGGTGATCAAGTCAGGAACCCAACCAGCTGAGGTTACGCTTGCAGAGCAGACTCGTGTGTCAAGCCAGGGACCAATCTGGTTAGTAGGGGTGAAGCTTGAAAGGTATCCAGAGTGCCAAGCTAGGGACCCAGCAGGGAATCGTGGGTGACGCTTGAGGAAGATACCCCCGCAAAAGCCTTGAGGAGCTCATGGGATTCATAGTCAGTGAATCAGAGAGTCCAGTGAGAGACTAGGAGCTCAAGGGGCTAAAGAGCTACAAGTGGACATTGTAATGAAGCTGTGAGAATTGTTGAACTTTGTGTTAGGAACTGTTAGCTAATGTTGCCATAGGAGACAGCAATTGTGCACGTGCAGAAGTGGCACCCTGCTGGGGCCTTTCCCTGTACGGCTGTCCTCCTATTGAAGTCTCTGAGTCTGCCAATTGAAATTGTAACTACTCAAGGGTGTCCTGGCCCTAACCCTCTTTCCCTTGCAAAATATAAAAAGGACTAAAACCTCTTTTGCATCCAAGAAGTGTCTGGCGCCCAATGACTTTCACCATCTTTGCACCCACTATGCCTCACAACCCACTACATATTGAAGGATGTCAGCTATCTTTGGCCTTGAAGGTTCTCAGACTGGGAGAGTTAAGAGACTTTGCTACATGAAAATGCTTTAATTGCTGCCCGTGCCCTGTTGGGGATGATTTCCTCTTACATCCTGTCCCATATGACATAATTTAAGCACATAGGAAGTAAAGAAAAAATCTCCTAAATAGGGACAAAAGTAATGATAAAAATTTGAAAGAGGTTCTAACACTTACAAACTGTTTCTTGGACTAAATAAGTTTTGGATAGGGTTGGACTTAAAACCTGCATATCAAAGCAACAATACAGTTTGTTTTGATAAAAGCTTTATTGGTATATTTTACAAAAATATACTGTAGATCTTAGTGGTCACCCAGTTTCCTGTACCTGGTATAAAACAATATTATTCTCTATGTACAGATCTGTTATATTTTTATACTTATAGGCTTTGATGAGACAGAAACGTAATTAAGGTAAGAAAGAATACGTGGTCTACCACTGTCTGAACATTTTTGCACAGTAGTCTGTGGTCTACACTGCCACATATGGAGTAAGTGATGACTTAAGAGAAATTACAGTTTTGCCTTTTTAAAATGGATTTATGTTTATATAGAACCTACATTGCCTATACAGTGCCTTTAAAAAGTATTCATACCCCTTAATATTTTCCACATTTTGTCATGTTACAACCAAAAACTTAAATGTATTTTATGTGCTAGAGCAACACAAAGTGGCACATCATTGTGAAGTGGAAAGAAAAATGATAAATGGTTTTTACATTTTTTTTACAAATAAATATGTGAAAAGTGTGGCGTGCATTTGTATTCAGCCCCCCTGAGTCAATACTTTGTAGAACCGCCTTTCACTGCAATTACAGCTGCAAGTCTTTTTGGGGATGTCTCTACCAGCTTTGCACATCTAGAGTGTGACATTTTTGCCCATTCTTCTTTACAAAATAGCTCAAGTTCTGTCAGATTCGATGGAGAGCATCTGTGAACAGCAATTTTCAAGTCTTGCCACAGATTCTCAATTGGATTTAGGTCTGGACCTTGACTGGGCCATTCTAACACATGAATATGCTTTGATCTAAACCATTCCATTGTAGCTCTGACTGTATGTTTAGGGTTGTTGTCCTGCTGGAAGGTAAACCTCCGCCCCAGTCTCAAGTCTTTTGCAAGCTCTAATGCCGCGTACACACGACCAGTTTTGCAGTCGGAATAAACTCAGAAGGTTTCTCCGATGGAACTCCGACGGAATTCCATTCAAGCGGTCTTGCCTACACACGGTCAACCCAAAGTCTGACCAAAGTCCGACCGTCTAGAACGCGGTGACGTACAACACTTACGACAGGACTAGAAAAAGGAAGTTCAATAGCCAGTAGCCAATAGATTCCGTCTTGTACTTGCTTCAGAGCATGCGTCGTTTTTGGTCCCTTGGCACAGCATACAGACGATCGGTTTTCCCGATAAGAATTAGTTCCGTCGGAAATATTTAGAACATGTTCTATTTCTAGGTCCGTCAGAATTTTCAGGAAAAAAAATCTGATGAGGCATACACACGATCGGAATAGACGATGAAAAGCTTCCGTCTGACTTTTTCTGTGGGACATTCTGCTCGTGTGTACGTGGCTTAACAGGTTTTCTTCTAAGATTGTCCTGTATTTGGCTCCATCCATCTTCCTATCAACTCTGACCAGCTTCCGTGTCCCTGCTGAAGAAAAGCATCCCCTCAACATGATGCTGCCACCACCATGTTTTTCCATGATGTGCAGTGTTAGTTTTCCACCACACAGTTCAATTTTGGTCTCATCTGACCAGAGCACCTTCTTCCACATGTTTGCTGTGTCCCCCACATGGCTTCTCGCAAACTGCAAATGGGACTTCTTATGGCTTTCTTTCAACAATGGCTTTCTTCTTGCCACTCTTCCATAAAAGGGTTAAAGGGTAGGTATGGCACTGTTCTTGAATCCTGGGTTTGAGTGCTTCAAATACACTCTCTGACCAGTGACTTATATATCTAAACAAACTTATGTGTATTCATTTTAAAGCATAATTATGAATTGACTGGTGCTAAAACATAATTCATATGCATATTGTGCAAACAGTGCAATCATGAGAAAAGTGACAAGTGCTAAAAATCAATTGATGTGCTCAATCTCAATATAAAAAGTCCAATATGACAGGTGCTCTTCAATCAAGTGTGTCCTTTGTGCCGAAAAAAAATGATATACCGTATATACTCGAGTATAAGTCGTTCCGAGTATAAGTCATGGCCCTAATTTACTACAAAAAAAATGGGAAAAACGTATTGACCCGAGTATAAGACGAGGGTGAGAAATGCACAGCTACTGTAAGTGGAAAAGAGGGTCAACAATGCCCATTTGCAGCATCATTGTGCCCATTTGCATGCCTCACTGTGCCCATTTGCAGCCATAGGTCCCCTGAACTTCAAACTCGGTAGTTAAGGGTTCCTAGATGCCCCCTAGCTGCAGCCAAAATTTGGGGTCTCTGAACCCAAAGGGTCCTGAAATGACATTGCTGCAGATGGACACAGTTGACCGAATTTGGGGCACCGTATCTCGGGGCCACTTAGTGCTAGAAACCCCAAATTTGGTGTGCAAACCCAGTGGAACTAGCGCCATAAAATTTCCAAAGCTGGGGTTTCTAGCACTAAGTGGCCCCGAGATACAGGGCCCCAAATATCAGTTCAAAAAATGTCAAGCACTTTTCTGCAGCAGAGAATGACATTTTCCGAACCGGTTTTGGGGCCCCATATCTCAGGGCCACTTGGTGCTAGGAACCCCAGCTTTGGATATGTTATGGTACCAGTTCCACTGGGTTTGCACTCCAAATTTGGGGTTCCTAGCACCAAGTGGCCCTGAGATATGGGGCCCCAAATTCGGTTCAGAAAATGTCAAGCACTTTTCTTCAGCAGAGAATGACATTTTCCAAACCGATTTTGGGGCCCCGTATCTCGGGGTCACTTAAAGCTAGGAACTTTATCTTTGGATATGTTGTGGAACCAGTTCCACTGGGTTTGCACACCAAATTTGGGGTTCCTAGCACCAAGTGGCCCTGAGATACGGGGCCCCAGAGTCGGTTCGGAAAATGAATTTTTTTGCTGCAGAAAAGTGCTTGACTCAAGTATAAGTCGAGGGGGGCACTTTCAGCACAAAAAAATGTGCTGAAAAATTCGACTTATACTCGAGTATATACGGTATACAGTCCTTATAAAACATATGTTTTTTCAAAGTGACAGGTTCTCTTCAATCAAGTGTTCTTGTGCTGGTGCTTCTTTACAGTGCCCCTAGAGCAGGGGTCTCAAACTGGTGGCCCTCCAGCTGTTGCAAAACTACAAGTCCCATGAGGCATTGCAAGGCTGACAGTTGCAAGCATGACTCACACATGCAGAGGCATGATGGGACTTGTAGTTTCGCAACAGCTGGAGGCTGCTCTAGAGGAAATGCACTCACCAAAAATACTCACCCCCTCAAGGGGTATTGCGCAATCACAGTATATGCCACTGTGCAGCAGTATCCAGATCCACGTCTAGGTTTGCTCTTAGTATATATTCATTCGTGTCTCCCACATGTAGAAGAAAGATGCTCCCATAGTGGGATAACGTTTTAAAAGATTTTTTTAGTATAAACAATGTTTGAAAAATCATTTGTTTTATAAGGACTGTATATATAAATTTATTTTGGCACAAAGGAACAAAGGACACTTGATTGAAGAGCACCTGTCATATTGGACTTTTTATATTAGGATTGAGCATATCAATCTATTTTTAGCACTTGTTACTTACCTCATGATTACACTGTTTGCACAATATGCATATGAATTATGTTTTAGCACCAGTCACTTTATAATTATGCTTTATAATTAATGCACATAAGTTTGTTTAGATATATAAGTCACTGGTAGGGATGAGCCGAACACCCCCCGGTTCAGTTCGCAACAGAACCTGCGAACGGACCAAAAGTTTGCGCGAACTTTAAAACCCTGTTAAAATCTATGGAACTCGAACATTCAAAATCAAAACTGCTAATTTTAAAGGCTAATGAGCAAGTTAATGTCCTAAAAAGGGTTTGAGGACCCGGGTCCTGCCCCAGGGGACATGTATCAATGCAAAAAAAAAGTTTTAAAAACGGCCGTTTTTTCGGGAGCAGTGATTTTAATGATGCTTAAAGTGAAAAATAAAAGTGAAATATTCCTTTAAATATCGTACCTGGGAGTTGTCTATAGTATGCCTGTAAAGTGGCACGTGTTTCCCTTTTTTATAACTGTATCCTGCACAAAATGACATTTCTAAAGGAAAAAAAGTCATTTAAAACTGCTTGCGGCTTTAATGTAATGTCTGGTCCTGGCAATATGGATGAAAATCAGTGAGACAAACGGCATGGGTACCACCCCCTCCCCCCTCCAGCCCCTTTGGGTCTTGTATGGAAATTAAGGGGAACCCCGCACCCAAATTAAAAAAGGAAAGGCGTGGGGCCCCCAGGCCCTATATACTCTGAACAGCCGTATACAGGCGGTGCAAACAAGACAGGGACTGTAGGTTTGTTGTTAAGTAGAATCTGTTTGTAATTTTGAACTGGTACATTTTTAAAGTGTAGCTCCAGCCAAAAAAATCTATTTTTGAGCTTTTTGGAAAACATAGGGAAGGGTTATCACCCCTGTAACATTTGTTTTGCTGTCTGTGCGCCTCTTCAAAAGATTTCACCTCACTTTCTGTCACAATGACATATGTTTTTTGAAAATTTGGGGTTTTTAGTGAAACAAGGATTGGTGATAAAGCATCAATGGAGAAGAGAGATTTCCCATATTAACTCTTACAGGAGAGAATTTCCCATCCTATACTCTGCAGAAATTTACGCCTTAGGTGTTGGTGTTGCCACAACACTGTAAGCCCTCACAGTTACTCTTGGTGGGCGCTGGAACGCCCTGCTGTGAACTATTATATCAAGAATTGTAATTACATGCCATTGTTGAACAGTGGTAGAAAAATTGGGCCTTTGGTGGTGGTGGTGCTGGTACCACAACACTGAAAGTCCTCATAGTTACTCTTGGTGGGCGCTGGAACGGGCCCTGCTGTGAAATATTATATCAAGAATTGTAATTACATGCCATTGTTGAACAGTGGTAGAAAAATTGGGCCTTTGGTGGTGGTGGTGCTGGTGCCACAACACTGTAAGTCCTCATAGTTACTCTTGGTGGGCGCTGGAACGGGCCCTGCTGTGAAATATTAGATCAAGAATTGTAATTACATTCCCTCTGTTAAACAGGGGCAGAAAAATTGGGCCTTTATTGGTGGAGGTGGTGTTGTCACAACACTGTAAGCCCTCACAGTTACTCTTGGTGGGCGCAGGAATGGGCCCTGCTGTGAAATATTAAATCAAGAATTGTAATTACATGTCCCTATTGAACAGGGGCTGAAAAATAGGGCCTTAGGCACTGGTGCCACAACACTGCAACCCCTCACAGATACTCTAGTTGGAGCGCAGGAATGAGCCCTGCTGTAAATTATTGCATCAAAAATTGTAATTACACGCCCCTGTTAAACAGGGGCAGAAAAATTGGGCCTTAGGCACTGGTGCTGGTCCCACAACACTGCAACCCCTCAAAGATACTCTAGTTGGAGTGCAAGAATGAGCCCTGCTGCAAAGTATTGCATCAAAAATTGTAATTACACGCCCCTGTTAAACAGGGGCTGAAAAATTGGGCCTTAGGCACTGGTGCTGGTGCCACAACACTGCAACCCCTCACAGATACTGTAGTTGAGCGCAGCAACAAACCCTCCTGCAAATTATTGCATCAAAAATTGTAATTAGATGCCCCTGTTAAACAGGGGCTGAAAAATTGGGCCTTAGGCACTGGTGCTGGTCCCACAATACTTCAACCCCTCACAGATACTCTAGTTGGAGTGCAGGAATGAGCCCTGCTGCAAAGTACTGCATCAAAAATTGTATTTACACGCCCGTTAAACAGGGGCTGAAAAAATGGGCCTTAGCCACTGGTGGCGGTGCCCAGAACCAAAAATGTTCTTACAAGCTATCAGCATGATCAGTGAGGAGGAAGAGGATAGTCACTCAGCATAACAGGATAGTCACTCACCATCAGCATAAGCAGTCTTGAAGGAATGTGACATTTCAAAAAAAATTATTCGGTTACATCAGCATCATATGCTTGGTAGCTGGTGGTGATCCAAGGCTGATTAATTTTTATGAAGGTCAGTCGATTGACCGAGTCGGTGGACAGGCGCACCCTGTGATCGGTTACAAAGCCTCCAGCAGCACTGAATGTGTGTTCTGAAAGAAAAGTGATCCATCTTCAAGACCCAGTAACCCAGAGGATTTTAGATGGGAAAGGTGTCCAAGTCTGATCTTGCCCCTAGGTATTCCTGCACCATGTAAAACAGATGCTTGCGATGGTTGCTGGAACCGATCATACCTTGGGGCTGCGGACTAAAAAATTGTCTGAACGCATCGGTCAAATGGCCACCTTCTCCCCTGCACCCCCTTATACTGACCGAAGCCTCAGCAACATGTTGTCCAGGAACAGGAATTTGTAACCTCCCAGTCTCTGGGAACGCATTGCACAGACCTTTCTGCAAGGCCTCCTGAAGATGTTTCATCCTCTGCTCCCTCTGCGACAGCAATATAAGGTCCGCAACCTTACCCTTGTAACGTGGATCAAGGAGGGTTGCCAGCCAGTAATGATCCCTCTCCTTGATACCACGAAAACGAGGATCCTTCCACAGGCTTTCCTGGATTAGGGAGGCCATGCAGCGTAGGTTTGATGAGGCATTCGGTCCGGAGTCCTCTGGGTCACTAAGGACAACATGATCCGCAGCCACCTCCTCCCAGTCACATACAAGTCCATGGGTTTCTTAGGACTGTAAATGATCCCTTGAAGACTGCTGCTGATGCTGAGTGCCAGGCTCCACCTCCATGCTGACACAATCCTCCTCCTCCTCTTCCTGTGTGATCGGCGGGCATGCAAGAACACTGTCTGGATAAAGGGGGCCTTGAGAGGTAAGGAAGTCCTCCTCTTCCTGCCTCTGTTCTGCCTCAAGTGCCCTGTCCATTATTTCACGCAGCCTGTGCTCCAATAGGTGGACAAGAGGGACAGTGTCACTGATGCATGCACTGTCACTGCTCACCATCCTCGTGGCCTCCTCAAATGGTGACAGGACAGTGCATGCATCCCTGATCATGGCCCACTGGCGTGGGGGTAAAAAAACAAGCTCCCCTGACCCTGTCCTGGTGCCATAGTCGCATAGGTACTCATTGATGGCCCTCTGCTGCGTGTGCAGCTGCTGCAGCATGGCCAACGTTACACCTGGTGGGCATGTCACAGATTAGGCAGTTCTTGGGCAGGTAAAATTCCTTTTGGAGGTCTGCCAGCAGAGCACTGGCATTATATGACCGTCAGAAATGCACACAGACTTTCCTGGCCTGCCTCAGGACATCCTGTAAGCCCAGGTACCTGCCCAAGAACCGCTGCACCACCAAGTTAAGGACGTGAGCCAAACAGGGCACATGGGTCAGTTGTCCCTGTCGGAGGGCAGAGAGGAGGTTGGTGCCATTGTCGCAAACCACCATTCCTGGCTTAAGTTGGCGTGGCATCAACCACCTCTGAACCTGCCCCTGCAGAGCTGACAGAATCTCTGCCCCAGTGTGGCTCCTGTCCCCCAAGCACACCAGTTCAAGCACCGCATGGCATCTTTTTGCCTGAGTGCTTGCGTAGCCCCTTGAACGCCTACGGAGCACCGCTGGTTCCGAGGACAAATCAGCACAGGAAGAGGCCATGGAGGAAGAAGAAGAGGAGGGGGTGGAGGGGAGAGGTGTGGCAGAATCACCACTAGTATTATTTTGGAGGCATGGTGGCGGAACAACCTCCAACACTACTTCACCCTGTCCTGCATCCTTCCCAGCTGCCAGAAGAGTCACCTAGTGCGCGTTGAAAGATAGATAACGTCCCTGTCCATGCCTGCTGGACCATGAGTCAGCGCTAATATGCACCTTACCGCTGACCGCCCTGCCCAACGAGGCCAAGACATTGCCTTCCACATGCCAGTAGAGAGCCGGAATCGCCTTCAATGAGAAAAAGTGGCGTTTG
This sequence comes from Lithobates clamitans, assembly GCA_037952925.1. Classification (NCBI taxonomy): domain Eukaryota; kingdom Metazoa; phylum Chordata; class Amphibia; order Anura; family Ranidae; genus Lithobates; species Lithobates clamitans. Next base: position 3,249,173 of record JBBGZY010000791.1, read on the forward strand.
GGAACCTGCCACTGAGGAACTGCACATTCCACAAACTCACAGAAGGGGGCAGAGTCTACCAACTGAAAAGGCAGCAGATGAAGTGCTAGCAATTTAGCCAAGCTAGCATTCAACCGCTGGACATGTGGATGGCTGGGAGCGAACTTCTTTCGGCGGTGCAGCAGCTGGGGCAGGGAAATTTGCCTGGTACAATGTGACGTCGGTGTACTGATAGCAGGTTGCCCACAAGTACTTGGCTGTGACACACCTAATTCTACACCTTCATTCCTCTCAGTGCAGGTTTCAGAGAGGACTGAAGGTATAGTGGGGTTGGAGATCCCAGCTGATGAGGAGCAAGGAGAGGTCTGCTTTGTTCTTTGGTGTGGGTCTTTTAGGTATGCTTGCCAACGAACTGCATGGCAGGTCGTCATATGTCTGGCCAAGCATGTGATGCCCAAGTGGGAGATGTTTTGGCCATGCGAGATACGCTTGAGACATATGTTGCAAATAGCAGCGGTGCGATCTGATGTACTCTTCTCAAAAAAGGCCCACACCAAAGAACTTTTGGAATAACGGGCAGAGACAGCAGTGCCCTGCACATGCGGAGCTCTGCAGTGTGATGCAGTCAGTGTGCTCCCCTTAAGCTGGCCCCTAGAGGGCATCCTGCCTCGTTGGAGATGTGCCTCCTCCTCCTCCTCCTCTCTTCTATCAGGCACCCATGTGGATTCAGTGACTTCCTCATCATCCCCTCCCTCCTCATCACTGGAGCAAACCTGGCAGTATGCTGCAGCTGGGGGAACAAGACTGCTAGATTGCTGACCTTCTTCGGCACCCCTTCTCTCTGGGCTCACGTTACTGCCGTCCTATAGCTGGGTACCATCATCGGAGCCTTCAAAACGCTGGGCATCCTCCTGGAGCATGTACCCAACACTGTGGTCAAACAGTTCGGGGGACGAAGGGAAGGAGTGACTGATGCCATTGAGCCGAGGGAAGAGGCAGCGTTGGCAGCTGTTTTGCCAGACAAAGTACCATGAGCCTGGGTGAGAGAGGATGAGGAGGATGAGGACGGCTTGGTCATCCACTCTACCAAGTCTTCGGCATGTTGCGGCTCGACGTGGCCAGCTGCCGGAAAAAAGGACAAGCATGTCCCACGGCCACGTGCTTATGAGGATGCACCGTGTCCACGACCAGCCCTGTTGCCTCTAGACACAGAGCCTGCTTGCCCTCTATTATTGGCTTGTGACTGTCTGCCTCTCCTTGTTGGCCTTCCAGACATACTAATGGCCTGCAGTGAGATGTAGCTGCACAAAGCTGGAATGTATATATATACTCATTATGCTGCAGCTAGCAGAATCAACTTCCTGCCTGTAGTATTTTTAGTATGAGAACACCAGCAATTGTCTTCAGGTAGCTTTAGGTGCACACTGTGCAAAGGACACAGTACACTACCTGTAAATACTACAGCTGCCTGCCTGTGGTATTAATAGGATCAGAAGAATACCAGCAATTGTCTTCAGGTAGCTTTAGGTGCACACTGTGCAGAGGACACAGTACACTAACTGTAAATACTGTAGCTGCCTGCCTGTGGTATTAATAGGATCAGAACAACAGCAATTGTCTTCAGGTAGCTTTAGGTGCACACTGTGCAGAGGACGCAGTACGCTAACTGTAAATATTGCAGCTGCCTGCCTGTGGTTTTAATAGGATCAGAACAACAGCAATTGTCTTCAGGTAGCTTTAGGTGCACACTGTGCAGAGGACGCAGTACACTAGGTCGACTCGAACTCGAAGCTCATCCCTAGTCACTGGTCAGAGAGTGAATTTGGAGTGCTCAAATCCAGGATTCAAGAACAGCGCCATACCTACCCTTAAGGGTTGATTCATACTTATTTTTTTATTTTTTATTACTTAGTTTCAGTGCATTTTGCAGATTTGCTCTGCAGTCCATTTAACATGGTTTGCTATGGAACACGTTCTGTAGTGCAAATCTGCAAAATGCAAAAAGCACTAAAAATGCATAGGTGTGAATCCAGCCTTAAAGGGGTTGTAAAGGTTCGTTTTTTTTCACCTTAATGCATTCTATGCATTAAGGTGAAAAAACAACTGGCAGTCACCGGCACCACAGCCCCCCCCCCCCTTTTACTTACCTAAGCCCCTTCATCTCTAAGTCGGGGACGCGCTGTCCCTCTCTCCACAGGGTCCCGGCTCTTGATTGGATAAATTGATAGCAGCGCAGCCATCGGCTCCCGCTGCTGTCAATCAAATCAAACATGGGTGTCGGGGGACAGGGTTGAGCCTTTCATTAGTGTCGTGGACGCAAATGCTGGACTCATGAGCGCGCCCCCTCGGGAGAGCGCTTCTCCTAGGGGGTTATCTGATTTGGGGAGGAGCCGCGAGAGCCGCTGGGGGACCCCAGAAGAGGATGTTCGGGGCCACTCTATGCAAAACGAGCTGCACAGTGGAGGTAAGTATGATATGTTTGTTATTTTAAAAAAATTAAAAAACAATCCTTTACAATCACTTTAACCCTTATATTGCATACTCCCAGGGCCGCTGATGGGGGGGGACGGGCCCGATAACATAGGGGGGCCCACACAGGGAGGGGGATTAGTGACAGACAACAATTATGTTTCTTTTCTGCTAAGAAAGAGACAGTCGTCCTTCACTAATCCCCCTCCCTGTGTGGGCCTCTTCCTCTCAGCACTGTTTTTTAAGGTTATTTCTGCTTCTGAGTTTATCTCTTTAACCGCTTCAGCCCCAGAAGAATTTGCCCCCTTCCTAACCAGAGCACTTTTTGTGATTCGGCACTGCGTCAGTTTAACTGACAATTGCGCGGTCGTGCAATGTGGCTCCCAAACAAAATTGACGTCCTTTTTTTCCCCCAAATAGAGCTTTCTTTTGGTGGTATTTGATCACCTCTGCGTTTTATATTTTTTGCACTATAAACAAAAGAAGAGCGACAATTTTGAAAAAAAAAAACACAATGGGAGTCATTTACTATAGCGCCAAAAATTATTCTGCAGTGCCAAAAAATAGCTTTTAAAAAAGGCCAGAAAGACTTCAACTCTCAGAAACTCAGCGCTAATGCAAATGGTAAGCAGCGCTATTTCAGATCACATATGCTGGAATAGTGGAAGTCAATGGGGCTCGAACCTCCAAAATCCAAAGTTCTCACTGAAGGCTTATATGCAAGTTCTTTGCCATAAAAAGTGTTTGGAGACCTGCCCCAAGGGACATGTATCAATGCAAAAAAAGTTTTAAAAACGTCCGTTTTTTCGGGAACAGTGATTTTAATAATGCTTAAAGTGAAACAATAAAAGTGTAATATTCCTTTAAATTTCGTACCTGCGGGGTGTCTATAGTATGCTTGTAAAGGGGCGCCTGTTTCCCGTGTTTAGAACAGTCTGACAGCAAAATGACATTTCAAAGGAAAAAAAAGTCATTTAAAAGTGCTAGCTATTAATGAATTGTCAGTCCCGACAATACACATAAAAATTCATTGATAAAAACAGCCTGGGATCCCCCACAGTGCATGACCAGGCCCTTTGGGTCTGGTATGAATATTAAGGGGAACCCCGAACCAAAATTTTAAAAAAAGTGGAGTGGGGGTCCCCCTCAAAATCCATACCAGACCCTTATCCGAGCACGCAACCTGGCAGGCCGCAGAAAAAGAGGGGGGACGAGAGAGCGCCCCCCTCCTGAACCATACCAGGCCACATGCCCTCAACATGGAGAGGATGTCCCCATGTTGATGAGGACAAGGGCCTCATCCCCACAACCCTTGCCCGGTAGTTGTGGGGGTCTGCGGGCGGGGGGCTTATCGGAATCTGGAATCTCCCTTTTACATGGGGACCCCCAGATCCCGCTCCCCCTGTGTGAAATGGTAACGGGTACATTGTACTCCTACCATTTCACAAAAAAGTGTCAAAATATGTAAAAAAACACACAGACGCAGCATGGGACAAGTCCTTTATTAAAAAAGAAAAAAAATTCCAGTGATGTAATCCTTCCTCGTCCCAGGATACGGAGAAAGATGACGAGATGACACGATCCGCCTCCATGGGAGGAGCCCGCTGAATGACGCTAGACCTGCCATGACAGTTCTTAAAAAGCTGAGGGTGGGGCCACCCGGGACGTGCGCGGGTGACCACGCCCCCTCTGACGCAACGGGCAAACACTGCGGGGTTACCCAGTGACATGTACAGGTGACCCCGCCCCCTCTGACGCTACGGGGGTTTCTGTGACATCAGAGGGGGCGGGGTCACCTGTACATGACACTGGTAACCCCGAGGCGTTTCCCCGTTGTGTCAGAGGGGGGCAGGGTCACCCGCGCACGTCATAGGTGGCCCCACCCTCAGCTATTTAAGAACTGTCATGGCAGGTCTAGCCTCATTCAGCGGGCTCCTCCCATGGAGGCAGATCGTGTCGTGGCGGTGTCTTTCTCTGTATCCCAGGACAGGAAGGATTACACCACTGGAATTTTTCTTTCTTTTTTAATAAAGGAATTGTCCCATGCTGTGTGTTTTTTACAATTTTTGACACTTTTTTTGTGAAATGGTAGGAGTACAATGTACCTGTTACCATTTCACACAGGGGGGGGCGGGATCTGGGGGTCCCCCTGTTAAAGGGGGCTTCCAGATTCCGATAAGCCCACCGCCCGCAGACCCCCACAACCACCAGGCAAGGGTTGTGGGGATGAGGCTTCTAGGCATTGATAAAGCCTTTGAATTTTTTGGTATCCATCTCCTGACTTGTTTCTGTCCACAATTTTATCCCGGAGATCCCGGTGACAGTGCCTTGCCACCCATAGTTGATTGTTTGCTTCAGTTGCAGGAATGCTCCAGGAAAGCTCTCTTCATGCTGAGCTAATCAAAATGACCACAGCTGATCACAGTTGAAAGTCAAATGGCTTTGTGTGCCATTGAGAAGGTGATTAGCTACACCTGATTGAGTCATTTTTTTTAGGAGGGGGTGATCCCTTTTCCAACTCAGTAATTCTGTTTTTGATTTTTTTAAATGTTGATATTATATCTTTTACTTGAATGTTATAAGGTGCACTGAGTAAATGCAGCTGGATTTAAAAAAATGGTGTCTGTCTTAATTTCAGGCTACAAAGCAACAAAATGTGATTCTTTTCTATACTCACTGTATAAAGAATCTGAGTGTTGGGTTGGCGGCTTCTTCACACTTTATGGCTTCCACGATGACCTTAGCTTGTGATAAGGATGAGTGATTAAAGTGATTGTAAAGGTAGATTTTTTTACACAATATATGTATATATATTATGTTATACTTACCTGCTCTGCAAATTGGTTTTGCACAGAGTCGCCCCAATTCTCCTCTTCTGGGGTCCCCTGCTGGTGCTCCTCCCCTCTTCCGAGTTCCCCTATATCCATCTGCTTGTTATGGGGGCACTGGTTCGGGCTCGATCCCAAGCCAGTTTCAGTGTGTCTATTGACACTCATACAGTATGGGTCAGCCCTGCCCCATCCTTTCCTCTAAGGCTGTGATTGACAGTAGCAGGAGCCAATGGCTTTCACTGCTGCCTCCTTGTCCAATGAAGAGAGAGGTAAGAGAGCTGCTGCTCTTGAGCACAGGGCTGGATTGAGATCCCGCTCAGATGATATTGGGGGGGGGCGGGGGTTTGAACGCAGAAGGTTTCTTTACCTTAATGCAGAAATGCATTAAGGATAAAAAACCTTCTACCTTTTACAATCACTTTAAGAACTGCAGTGCCACACAGTATTATTAAAGTCAAAATACAAGTTTATTCCAATGATGAAATGTTTGTCAAGCCAAAGAGTTTCGGGGGCTGTATACCCTTCATCAGAGCTTGAAAGAATGATACATTGTAACAGTCTATATGAACTAAAATTGGTTTATAGTTGTGTATTGTTACCAACGACAATCTGTTGGTAGCTAATTTAGATAATAAGGTTTGGGGTCTGTATCTCCTCCCCCTTTATCAGGTTATGAAAGAATGCTTAAACCGACTGCTGAAGGATAGCTGTGCAAACTCACATTAACAATATACAACTATAAACCGATTCTTACCTCCATATACACTGTTACAATGTATCATTATTTCAAGCCCTGATGAAGGAGGTGGAGATACAACCCCCAAAGTGTGTTGGTTTTACAAACATTTTATCACTGGAAAAATCTTATGTCTGGATCTTTAATATTACCATATGGCACATCAATTCTTATTCATTCACAATTATTAATACATTATATATATATATATATATATATATATATATATATATATATATATATATAGAATTGTTCTTCTCCTTGACACAAGGTGTGTCTTTATTTTATATCAATCAATCAATTAATCAAATTGATCAATCAATCACTGTAGTAAAATGATAGAAACTGAGAGCCTGAGCCGGCTGCTCCTGCCCCCTCCACAGCTCAGCACTCCAGTGAGCGAGGAGGAGGCAGAGCAGAGAGCGGGTGACTGATAACAGCTCTCCTCTCAGGGAGCTGTGAGAACCAAGCGATCGGCTTGGTAAGTAGGTAAGTATGATTCTAAAAAAAAAACATACTTCTATTTTAATAAATGGAATAATCATTTGAAAACTGCATTTTGTATTGACTCGTGTTATCTTTGTGTAATAATAAAATGTGTTTGTAGATCTGAATCATTTAAAGTGTTTGTTACCCCAACATTTCATATTCCTGATATGTCCCTGCTGTACCATGTACTTGTATGAGAAAGTATCCTACTCTCTTTGTATTGCTTCATTTGTGTGAAATTCCTGGTGTTCCTGCCAATCCCCCTGCTTTCCTGTTAGTAACTGACCACACTAAGCATGAGAGCACAGCGTGGTCAGTTTTCTAGCTATGCTGGGAACTTAGTTAGTGTGGTAGAAGGGTCTGGCGCTGTTCCTTTAACTAAATAATACCCTGCCTATGCTGTATGTCTCTAGTTCAAGGCCAGGCATATAGGTATAAGTTCCTAAATATAAACCAAACGTACACGTATCAAGTGCTAATATCCTTAAAAAATAGTGCAATAGTAAACGAGCTTTAAATAAAAATATAAGGAAAAAGCTATAAACACGTAAATATAATAGTATTTTTAAATCCCATACATAGTGGTGCTGGTATGTATTCCAAATAACTTAGAGTGTGTGTGTGTGGGGGGGGGGGGGGAAGGGGGGGGAGGGAGGAAGGGGTGAAGGTAAGGAAGGGGGGAAGGGGAGAGGAAAGAGGTGTGGGAGATCTCTAAGAATCACTCCTAGTAAGGTGCAAACGTGCTGTCAAAGTTCATAGAAAGCCCTTATGGTGTATAAACTTATTATCCAATTCGTTTAAACTCTTATTGGTGTAATATCTTGTGCAATATCTTGTGCAGTATCTTAATGCTAATAGCGTGATGTTTGTGATCCTTCAGTGATTTAAAATCCTTGTTCCGAAAGTGCAGCCACTCACCGGATCCCTTCACCCCTACAGGGGTACTAGGCGGTTGCAGTTTTGCACCACTGCACGGCAATCACTGGCAGACTCAGGATCATGATGTTTCATGGAGCGCTCCCGTAGACGTCCTAACGACGAAATGCGTAGGGAGTGGCCTAAATCTGTGCTTCCCATTATCATCTGCTTACCAGCGCTGAGGACTAATCGTGACTTTTTACCACTCCGCTTGATTTGTATTGTAAAATTGTGAGTACCTACCCATTTTCTTAATAAATTTTGGAAAAAAAACGTTTTTACGCTATGGGCACTCCCTTTCTCTTTTTATATGAAACATCATGATCCTGAGTCTGCCAGTGATTGCCGTGCAGTGGCGCAAAACTGCAACCGCCTAGTACCCCTGTAGGGGTGAAGGGATCCGGTGAGTGGCTGCACTTTCGGAACAAGGATTTTAAATCACTGAAGGATCACAAACATCACGCTATTAGCATTAAGATACTGCACAAGATATTGCACAAGATATTACACCAATAAGAGTTTAAACGAATTGGATAATAAGTTTATACACCATAAGGGCTTTCTATGAACTTTGACAGCATGTTTGCACCTTACTAGGAGTAATTCTTAGAGATCTCCCACACCTCTTTCCTCTCCCCTTCCCCCCTTCCTCACCTTCACCCCTTCCTCCCCCCCCCCTTCCCCCCCCCCACACACACTCTAAGTTATTTGGAATACATACCAGCACCACTATGTATGGGATTTAAAAATACTATTATATTTACGTGTTTATAGCTTTTTCCTTATATTTTTATTTAAAGCTCGTTTACTATTGCACTATTTTTTAAGGATATTAGCACTTGATACGTGTACGTTTGGTTTATATTTAGGAACTTATACCTATATGCCTGGCCTTGAACTAGAGACATACAGCATAGGCAGGGTATTATTTAGTTAAAGGAACAGCGCCAGACCCTTCTACCACACTAACTAATTCAGCTGTCCCCATTCATGGTGATCGCTTGTCGGGCGGCAGCAGTTCCATAAATTTCTCTAATAGATTTTTAATTCCATTGCGCGGGTTTATTATCCTTTTTACCATGATGGGAACTTAGCCTGCTCTCCTCCAATGATCAGACTTATCTTGACATGCACCCCCCCCCCCCCCACACAGCCTTTCACTGGGAAGCTGAGTGTACTGCTGCTTCTTCCCACCCCCCCATGCAGCTGAGAACAGAGGGAATGTGATCACTGATAAAAAGGGAAAAAATTTATTTATAATGTTTTTTATATCTATACACAAATGTTTTTTCTTTCAATTATATTTTAACTGGTTCCCGACCAGCTCCCGCAGATATTCTGCGGCACAATGGCTCTCCTGGGCAAAACCCCATATGGGTACGGCTTTCCCTGTAGGAGCCGCCAGAGAGCATGCACGCACCTGCATGGCGGGGGACCAGATGCGCATGGCCGGCGGGTGCGATCGCCACCTGCCACATGTGATCGCGTGCACGAGTGCCAGCACGGGGATTTGTGTGTGTAAACACACAAATCCCTGTTCTGTCAGGGGAGAGGAGACATATTGTTTGTTCCTACTAAGTAGGAACAACGATCTGTCTCCTCCAACAGTCAGTCCTATCCCCACACAGTTAGAAGACACTGAGGGAACACACATTTAACCCCTTGATCGCCCCTAAGTGTTAACTCCTTCCCTGCCAGTGACATTTACACAGTAATCAGTTCATATTTATAGCACTGATCGCTGTATAAAATGTATAAAAAAAATAAATAAATAATAAAAAAAGCCATAAATATCTTTCCCATAGTTTGTAGATATATAGCTATAACTTTTGCCAAACCAATCAATATACGCTTATTGCGATTTTTTTTTTTTTATACCAAAAATATGTAGAAGAATACATATTGGCCTAAACAGATGAAGAAATTTTTTTTTTTTTTTTTAAATTGGGGGATATTTATTATAGCAAAAAGTAAAAAATATTGAGGTTTTGTTTCAAAATTGACGCTCTTTTTTTGTTTATAGCGCAAAAAATAAAAACCGCAGAGGTGATCAAATACCACTAAAAGAAAGCTCTATTTCTGGGAAAAAAGGCTTCAAATTTAGTTTGGGTGCAACGTCGCACGACCGCGTAATTGTCAGTTAAAACGACGCAGTGCCAAATTGTAAAAAGTGCTCTGGTCAGGAAGGGGGTAAAATCTTCTGGGGCTGAAGTGGTTAAACTGAATGGGTTGTTTTACATGGTGATCGTTTACAATCACGTTAAGTGTGAGAAATATGCAAAAAAAAAACAGGAAGGGAGCAAATAATTTTCACAGCATTGTATAAGGGAAATATTTTTATATTGATTTTTACTATGATTGTGGGGAAAATTAGCGCTGCCTCTTTATGTATACATACGTATTACATCAGATATTAGGATATAAGGTCTTCACCTTTCTCCTTCTTTTTGGCTGTAAGCGCAAAATTGAATTAGCATTCGATCATGATGATTGGTCATCACAGCGATCACATGGTACCGAGCTGCTCAGATCACCTCTGTACACCGTGTGTGACCGGAGCTGTCCATGAACAGCTCAATTTACAGACATTAATAGGGAAATTTCTGGAGTGATGTTTATAAACAGAGCTACAGAAATAGACGTTCACCACTCGGCTTTTTTTTTTTTTTTTTTTTTACAATATGGCAATAGTAGATTTGTTTTCCTAAGAAGGCAACCACAGCCTGAGTAGCAGTACCTTTCCCCGGCCAGCAGGCTGCAGAGAAGAACCCTAAATAACTGTGGGAAAAATTTACTTGGCCATACAAGTCCTTGTGAATGTGACGTACGATGACTAGCTATTAGGGATGAGCTTCGAGTTCGAGCAAACAGCAAATTTTATGGGGCGTTCGCCGCAAATTCGAGCGCCCTATAATGCACTGCAAGACCGCAGTGCATTGCTGTATGATGATTGGTCAAAGCATACAATTGACCTGCATGCTTTGGCCAATCACAGCACGCTCCTCAGCGAGAGCCATAATTAGCCAAAGGCAGGGTGCCTTTGGCCAATCATGGCTCAGGGGGACTAAGTCCATGCCCCACACTATATAAGGCTGCCTACACAGAGCCCATATAGTGTGTTATAGTGGACGGAGATAGAGAGATTGAGCTAGATTAGGCAGGCAGGTTAGTTAGTGGCAGTGTATTTGATATATATATTTATATATATGTGTATATATATATATATATATATATATATATATATATATATATATATATACATACATACATACATATATATACAGTCAGACTAGTGTGTGTGTGTGTGTGTGTGTGTATATGTATTACACATATATATATATAATATATATCCTGAAGTTCAGAGTATAGTGCCCTCAGTGCAGTATATATAATACAGTGCAGGGTATATAGTGCAGTGTACCATATATCATATAGTGTATTGAAGTGGTTAAGGGGAGCCCTATGACAGAATTAAGAAAAAAACAGGATGGGTTCCCCGTGTCCATACCAGGCCATTTGGGTCTGATATGGATTTTGGGGTGGACTCCCCACACCATTTAAAAAAAAAATTGGGCGTGGAGTTCACCTTAATATCCATACCAGACAGGAAGGGCCTGGTATGGACTGGGGGGGAACCCAAGCTGTTTTTTTAAATGATTTATTGTGTATATTGCCGGGATCTGGCAATGCATTACAGCCGCGAGTAGTTTTAAATTACATTTTTTCCTTTAGAAATGAAATTTTGCTGCAGTACTTTTCTAAACACTGAAAACATGCGCTACTTCACAGGCATACTAAGGGGACCCCCCTGGCACAATATTTAAAGGAATATTTCACTTTTATTGTTTCACTTTAAGCATTATTAAAATCACTGCTCCCGAAAAAACGGCCATTTTTAAAACTTTTTTTGCATTGATACATGTCCCCTGGGCAGGACCTGGGTCTCCAAACACTTTTTATGGCAATAACTTGCATATATGCCTTTAAAATGAACACTTTTGATTTTTCATGTTCCTGTCCCATAGACTTTAATGGTGTTTGCACAAACTTTTTGTCTGTTTGGGGGTGTTCGGCTCATCTCTAATAGCTATGTAGATTAATTAAACACAGTGGTGTAGTGGGTAGCACTTTCACCTAGCAGTAAAGAGGTTTGCTGGTTTGAATCCCAACCACCTGCCTGGATGTTCTCCCTGTACCTGTGTGGGTTTCCTCCAGTTTCCTCCCACACTCCAAAGACATTCCGGTAGGTTAATTGGATCCTGTCTAAAACTTGGTCCTGTGAGTTGGGGACCTTAGATTGTAAGCTACTTGAGGGTAGGGACTGATGTGAATGTATAATATATATGTAAAGCGCTGTGTAAATTGACGGTGCTATATAAGTACATGAAATAATAATAATAAACTGAAGGTTCAGTTGGCTGAGTATCATGTCATGCAACTTTCTTAGAACATATTACATTTTATTGTGTGGAATTATCATGGCAGAAGTTACAATTCCACTTTATTCCTCTTCAGGATCGGCAGTGAGTCCTGTGGTCACCTTCACCCCGAACTGGAGGAAGATCTTCATAGGAGAGTCTATAACAATGACGTGTGATGTGGGGTCCTCTGGAGGAAGAGATCTGACCTACATCTGGTACAAAGATGGTAACTGGATAAGTGCAGAAAAAATCTATACCATTAGATCTGCAAACACTTGGAGTAGCGGGGACTACAGCTGCCAGGCCGGTACAGAAAGAAGTGACACAACCAGACTGGACGTTGTTGTTGGTCAGTTCATTATTTTCATATTTGGAAATTTACCATTTACTATGTTCTTCACACATTCCAGACATAATAAAAGAAAACTATTATCAAGCAGTACCCACATGTTTCTTCTTAGTGTAGCCAGCAGTTGACTTTATTAGGGGCTCTCATGTTATAGGAATTGTTTTACCTGCCAAAGGATTCATATTTTGTCTATGCAGGGCTCAGATTTGCACAGCTCTGTCACACAGTACAGTCCTGTCTGGCAGGACAGGAGACCTTATTCTTTTCTGCTGCAATTCAGTAACACCTACAGGTCTTGTCCCTCCCTCAGCCAATGATTGAGAAGCAGCAGACTGATGAGCTCATCTCTCTGTCACTCTGCTCTCTCCTCCCATCAGCAAGATCTTTGTTAGAACTGCAGATCTTTGTGCTGCTTTTCCCTCCCTCACTCAGAGCTTAGCTGTACAGGAACCGCAAGAGTCTGATACAAAGTCAAATTCAGATACTTACACTTTTTTCATTAATATGATTTACACCGATCAGCCATAACTTTATGACAACACTCCTAATACTGTTATTGTTATTATAAACTATTTATATAGTGCCAACAGTTTGCGCAGAGCTTTACAATGTAGAGGGGGGACAGTACAATTACAATACTGTTCAATAGAGAAGGGACAGGAGGGTCCTGCTCGTTGAGCTTACAATCTAAAGAGAGGGGGAGGTGGTACAAAAGGTAATAGCTGTGGGGGATGATCTGATGGAGGTGGCGTGGGTACAGTTCTTAGGTGGGTGTGGGATAGGCTTCCTTGAATAAGTGAGTTTTCAGGGATCTCCTAAAGGTGGACAGGGTAGGGGCTGACCGGACATACTGGGGTAGGGAGTTCCAGAGGATGGGAGAGGTTCTGGAGAAGTCTTGGAGGCGAGCATGAGAGAAGGTAACAAGGGAGATAGAGAGCAGGAGGTCTTGGGAGGAGGAGGACAATTTGGGCGATATCTGCAGATGAGGTGGATGATGTAGCTGGGGGCGATGTGGATGGCCTTGTATGGGGTACATATGGTGGGGTAGGGGAAGCCAGTGAAAGGATTGGCAGAGAGGAACAGCGATCATGGATCGGTTAGTGAGGTGTATTAGTCTAGCAGCAGCATTCATAATAGACTGAAGGGGGGATAGCCTGTGTAAGGGTGGGCCAGTGAGGAGGTACTTTCTGTAGTCGAGGCAGGAAATGACCAAGGAGTAAATTTGTTTAGTGGTGTCGTTAGTCAGGAAGGATTGAATAGGTCCCCCTTTTGCCCAGAAACATCCCTGACCCATTGAGGCATGGAGTCCACTAGACTTCTGAAGGTACACTGGTTTCTGGCACCAAACCATAAGTAGCAGATCCTGTAAGTTGGGAGGTGGGGCTTTCATGGTTCAGACTTTTTTTCCAGCACATCCCACAGACTAAGACCTGAAGAATTTGGATGCCACGTCAACATCTTAACCTCATTGTTGTGTCCCTCAAACTATCCTTGAACCATTTTTGCAGTGTGTGTGTGTGGGGGCGGGGGGGTGCATTATACTGATGAAAAAGGCCACTGCCATCAGGGAATCCTGTTTCCATAAGGTGGTGTACTTGGTCGCCCACAATGTTTGGGTAGGTGCTACGTGTCAAAGTAACATTCACAAGAATGGCAGGACCCGAGGTTTCCCAGCAGAACATTTCCCAAAGCCTCACACTGCCTTCTCCGGCTTGCCTTCTTCCCATAGTGCACCCTGGTACCATCTCTTCCCCAGGTAAGTGACGCACCCAGCCATCCACATGATGTAAAAGACAACGTCACTCATCAGACCAGGCCACTCTCTTCCATTGGGTCCAGTTTTGATGCTCATGTGCCCATTGTGGGAGCTTTTAGCTGTGAACACGGGTCAGCATGAGCCCCCCGACCGGTCTGCCGCCTACACAGCCCCATACACAACAAACTGCGATTGATAGTTTTACTGCTGACAAAACATCAACTTTAGGGAAAACATGTTCACTTGCTGCTTAATATATCCCACCCACTTTCAGATGCCATTGTAACAAGATAATCAATGTTATTGGCTGATCGGTGTATTTATATAAAAGTTATGGCTGATCGGTGTATTTATATAAATGTTATGGCTCATCTGTGTATTTATGAGAAGTAAGCTGCATTAATGTATGCCTTTTATATCTGCTTGGAATTCAGGATTTAAAGATCATGACACCATTTTCAGGACCTGAATTTATTGCTGTGCATCACAATGAATACGGTCCTTACAATGGCCCTGGAACAAGGATAAAACTTTTGATATACAGTTGCAATAAAAAGTATGTGAACCCTTTTGGAATGATATGGATTTCTGCACAAATTGGTCATAAAATGTGATCTGATCCTCATCTAAGTCACAACAATAGACAATCACAGTCTGCTTAAACTAATAACACACAAAGAATTAAATGTTTTTATTGAACACACCGTGTAAACATTCACAGAGCAGGTGGAAAAAGTATGTGAACCCCTAGAATAATGAGATCTCCAAGAGTTAATTGGAGTGAGGTGTCAGCCAACTGGAGTCTAATCAATGAGATGAGATTGGAGGTGTTGGTTACAGCTGCCCTGCCCTATAAAAAATACACACCAGTTCTGGGTTTGCTTTTCACAAGAAGAATTGCCTGATGTGAATGATGCCTCGCACAAAAGAGCTCTCAGAAGACCTACGATTAAGAATTGTTGACTTGCATAAAGCTGGAAAGGGTTTATTGTTGACTTGCATAAAAGTATCTCCAAAAGCCTTGCTGTTCATCAGTCCACGGTAAGACAAATTGTCTATAAATGGAGAAAGTTCAGCACTGCTGCTACTCTCCCTAGGAGTGGGCATCCTGTAAAGATGACTGCAAAAGCACAGTGCAGACCGATCAATGAGGTGAAGAAGAATCCTAGAGTGTCAGCTAAAGACTTACAAAAGTCTCTGGCATATGCTAACATCCCTGTTAGCGAATCTATGATACAAAAAACACTAAACAAGAATGGATTTCATGGGAGGATACCACAGAGGAAGCCACTGCTGTCCAAAAAAAGCATTGCTGCACGTTTACAGTTTGCACAAGAGCACCTGGATGTTCCACAGCAGTACTGGCAAAATATTCTGTGAACAGATGAAACCAAAGTTGAGTTGTTTGGAAGAAACACACAACACTATGTGTGGAGAAAAAGAGGCACAGCACACCAACATCAAAACCTCATCCCAACTGTGAAGTATGGTGGTGGGGGCATCATGGTTTGGGGCTGCTTTGCTGCGTCAGGGCCTGGACGGATTGCTATCATTGAAGGAAAAATTAATTCCCTAGTTTATCAAGACATTTTGCAAGAGAACTTAAGGCCATCTGTCTACCACCTGAAGCTCAACAGAAGATGGGTGTTGCAACAGGACAACGACCCAAAGCATAGAAGTAAATCAACAACAGAATGGCTTAAACAGAAGAAAATACGCCTTCTGGAGTGGCCCAGTCAGAGTCCTGACCTCAACCTGATTGAGATGCCGTGGCATGACCTCAAGAAAGCGATTCACACCAGACATCCCAAGAATATTGCTGAACTGAAACAGTTCTGTAAAGAGGAATGGTCAAGAATTACTCCTGACCGTTGTGCACGTCTGATCTGCAACTACAGGAAACGTTTGGTTGAAGTTATTGCTGCTAAAGGAGGTTCAACCAGTTATTAAATCCAAGGGTTCACATACTTTTTCCACCTGCACTGTGAATGTTTACATGGTGTGTTCAATAAAAACATGGTAACATTTAATTCTTTGTGTGTTATTAGTTTAAGCAGACTGTGATTGTCTATTGTTGTGAGTTAGATGAAGATCAGATCACATTTGATGACCAATTTGTGCAGAAATCCACATCATTCCAAAATGGTTCACATACTTTTTATTGCAACGGTAGAAGAACCCTGTAAAAGAAGATTATTTATACTTATTATAGAGATGAGATAATGGTTTGCTCCCTTCGGATGAGCGCCAAAACTTTTGCATGTTCAGCTCCTTGTTGGTCGGAACTGAGGATCGTACATAGAAGCGGTATTTTGCTTTATGCGATTCTCAATATTCCGAATCGAAATTTGGACAAATTTTTTGTTATTACAATACAATTACAATAGTAATGCACTTAACCACTTGCCGACCGCTGCACGCCGATATACGTCAGCACAATGGCAGGGGTGGGCAAATGAATGTACGTCCCCTTTAAAAGGGGCTGGCGGGCGCCTACAGCGTGACCGTGCCCACGGGTCTCCCGGCGATCATGTCACGGAGCCGCAGAACGGGGACGTTCCTATGTAAACAAGGCATTTCCCCATTCTGCCTTGTGACATGACAGAGATCACTGCTCTCTGCCATCGGGACCAGTGATCGCTGTCATGTGAGTGGTAGCCCATCCTCCCCCACAGTTAGAACCACTCCCTAGGACACACTTAACCCCTTCATCGCCCCCTAGTGTTTAACCCCTTCCCTACCAGTGTCATTTACACAGTAATCAGTGCATTTTTATAGCACTGATCGCTGTATAAATGACAATGGTCCCAAAATTGTGTCAAAAGTGTCCAATGTGTCTGCCATAATGTCGCAGTCCCGATAAAAATCGCAGATCACCGCCATTACTAATATAAAAAAAAATTATAAAAATGCCAAAAATCTATCCCCTATTTTGTAGACTCTATACAATAGAAAAGAATAGAATAGAAAATAAAATAATAGAATAGAACCATTTTCCAAATTTGAATAGAATAAATTCAAATTCGAATAGAATATAAAAGAATAATTTAGAATAGAAGAATAGAATTGACTAGAATAGAAAGAAAATATAATAATAATAATAATAACTAGAAAAGGTACAATTTCTGGGGAAATTGTGAAAAGTGTTCTTGCCTCTACATCTGGAGTGAGCGGAGTAACTGGGGGGAGTGCCTGGAGTAACTGTTGTGTGGTTGGAGTAACTGTGGAAAGGTTGAACTGGGCAGATGGGCAGAGTAACTGTGTGGAGTGTTTGTAGTGAGTAAAGATAGTAAACATTACACTAACCAATTGATTGATCAAATTTAAAAAGTGCACAAGTGCTAATGATGTAAAAGGTAGAAATATCGGTAAATGACTTTGTCGGACACAGACTTAAGGGTTACCAGGATTTATTCCGCCCCAGCCAAAGCATAGCACCTGACGGACTCGCGTCCCAAAATCAAGTGTGTCAAAAACAGTTTACACAGTGTACATATAATTTCAATATATTGCATCACAAGCGAACTGGCGGTATATTTCCGTTATACATTAACATTAACATTAACATTTTGAACAGTCAACTTTTTGAACTTTTTGGATACAAGGCAATTCAGTAAAGCATATACTTTAAACCCTTACAAATTTTCAGTTTCTCTGCAGTTTTGCTCCTTGCTGTTTCTTTGTCTTACTAATCAGCAAGCAGGCTATAGCACAGGAAGGAGAGGGTGAGTGTGATGAGGACAGTGTGATAGGGCGAGCTGACGTGCTGCATCTACCGTCTGTAGGACGGGTGATCGTTTTAGCCAGCCGGCTTCTTATGCTTATTTGAATCTGCTACACTGTAAGTGTTATTTTAATTCTTTTAATAAACCTCAAAACCAGGATTACGCTATGTTGTTTCCCTCTCTTTTCCCGGGGTACCCCTAAATGAGAACAACCCCCCAGCTAGGAGTCTTTTATTAATCTCCATGATAAGAGTGATTTCCTGTGACTTGGTGGACTAGTGGTATCATCACCCTTTGGCTGTATGAAGTGGCATGTCGTTTCCTAGAAGCCCATCCAATGAAAGGCCCTGACCGGGTTAAGGTCGCAAGCCCCCTTGTGCTTGCCGTTTGGTAAGCACGCATTTTATTTTCAGCTACCACCGTGGTGCGGTGGAGGAATTTTTTCTATTTTACATTTCCTGCTTTAAAAAAATGGGGTCTGAGCCTATGTATTTTCACAACATTTATTTGGACTTTATTCACTGTGTTAGGACTGTCCAGTGAACACTTATTGATTTAGGTTTCAAGAACTGTGTTAGTTATTTAATTTGGGTTCTAACCAATTAGTCCTATTCAACACTGGTACTAGTATTTACTCCTATTTACAGCGCTGCTATATTTGTTATATTGTTGTATTAGTGTGTGTATCTCACATAGAGTGGCTGCTTTTGTTATTATGTAGTTTTTTTTAATTTTTTTTCACTAAGTTATTTTCATCACTATTTTGGTTATCCCCTATTTGGTCATTCACAATATTTCACGAACAGGTACCCTTTTTGGGTGCACTACAGCGCGGTATTCCTCTTACTATATGATGAGGACAGATGTCTGTGATGGATGGGGGGGAGTAAGTGAGTTCAGTGTCTAACAAGTACACCGAACATGAAATAGAGAGAATGATGTTTAGCTAATTGTAAATGGTCCCACATAACTATGGCCACGTAAACTGACCCTCATTGCCACTTTATCTGTTTGATGACCACTGTCTCACAACCACTGTTTCCTGGCAACACTCATGCCCTGTTTATGCAGGCTCTAAGCGTGTTCACAACCACTGCTCAAAACACAATACACAGGATAATGGTAGCTGTAATAACTGTGCAGTACTCCTGACTGGAGACACTGCTGCACCCTGGAGATGTAAATGTGATCCAACAGTGTGTTTTTTTCTGTGGTGGCTGCCCAGACCAGTTGAGTATATCCTCTTGAGTGAAGAAGGTCAGATATTGGCTTCTTTTCTCTGCACAGAAAATCTTCATTGAAATCTCCACAGAGTATTATAGGTTGGCAATCCATTATTTCCAAAGATTCCAAGAGGCCCAGCAGGTTAGTAAGGAATTGGCCAATACTGTAATCCGGTGGCCTGTAAATGACAGCGATCAAAGCTTGTACAGGGGACTCCAGTTTGACAACCAAGAACTCCAAGTCAGTCACATTGTGATGATACTGCTTTTCATAGGCCTTGAAATGGTTTCTGACATACAAGGCGACACCTCCGCCACTTTTACTTGCAATGTCAGGAAGGTTTGTGTACGAGAGGTGTCTGTTGCGTTTGAACAGGTTGTAGCCCTCCAGCTGGAGACTTTCAGCAACAGAAGAGCCTGAGAGATGAGTTTCAGTGAAACATAAAACATCTCCAAGTGTCAACTCATGGTGAGATTTGATATCTTCAATGTGAGCTGGTAATCCTTCCGTGTTGTGATGGATAATTGTTAATGTTTGCTGTTTGTCTGTTGTCTGTAGAAACTTTAAGAGGGGCATAACACTTTCCAGTGATGCTTTCTTCATTGAATCCAGGGAAGCTGTGATTTCAGGATCAGCAAAGATCTTCTTCTCATCAAAGTCGGTTATGTACAGTCCTTGTAGTGTAATCGTTCTACTCAGAGCAACATAGGCCATTCCCGGTTGGAAGACCCGTTTCAATGAGACCACTGCCGACTGTATCGACATCCCCTGACACTTATGAATCGTACATCCAAAAGCCAACTTCAGGGGGAACTGCCTGCGAACAACTCCTTTCTGTCTCAGGTTTTCCTCTACCCTTTCTATGTACACCAAGTTGTCAGCATCACAGGACGACTTGTTACGGTATCTCTGTCCTGCATTTGGATTGTCCAGCACAAGCCCAAGCTTGTTTACCGTAGTAGCACCATTCTCAGTCTGGATGATTATTCTTGCAATCTTGCCAAATGTCCCGTTAGCAAGCCCGTCTTCTACATCAATGTTTCTTGTGATCATGATACGGGCACCTTCAGCTGCTTGCAGTGTGTCAATCAGATTGTCTTTGTGTCCTTTGAAAGGTTGGTGTTGCCTCAGCATCACTCCTGTCTTAGGGTCTTTTCTGTAATCGTCGGCATCTATGTTGGTGATGTTTGAATGGAGAACAGACACAGTTGCAGCATTATGTTTGTGAACCTCTTTGTTGGTGGCAAATATGTGTAGCACGTCATTAGGGCAGTGGGTGGGATCTGTAAAAGCCTGAGCAAGCAGAGCTTTGTCATCATTGCTTAAGGTGACAGTCTTCTGCTTGACTCTGATTCTATTCAAAAGCTCAGCAAATGAAATGTCATCCTTCTGTCGCATGATCTCTGTCAGCGTGATCATCTGAAAGTTGTCTTTCCAGACGTCATTGGTATTTTCCTCAAACACGCAGAGTGGCTTACTTTTTCCCAGCGGGGGGACCTGGTAAAAGTCTCCTACTGCTAGTACTGACATACCACCAAAAGGTTTCTTACTGCCTTTGATTTGCTATAATCTCCAGTTGATGTAGGCAAACAGAGGCTTTGAAATCATTGACACCTCGTCAATAACAATGATCTCCGCATTTGACAGCTGTGCCCTCACTTCATCTATTAGATTTCCAAGTCCTTGGTAGGGTGGCTTCAAGCTTCCTGGCAACTTCAGCAGAGAATGCAAAGTGTTGCCTGAAATGTTGAAAGCTGCTGTTCCTGTAAATGCAGTTAGTAAAACGCTGGGCATGGATATGTCTGCTTCCTCACGTAGTCTGGTAAGTTTACAGAGTATCTTTGTCGCCTCAGCATAGATGCACTTTATCAGGTGTGATTTGCCTGTCCCTGCACCACCAGTGACAAAGTAATAGAATGGGTCAGGATTTAGGCCACGCACACGGTTAGTGCACCAGTCACAAACTGAGTAGAATGTCTGAGCTTGTGTCCGGTTAAGGTTTCTGTACATTTTCCGAAGGAAATCAGGGCACATTTGTGGGGCCTTCACAGTAAGCGCAATTCCACCTGTTTGTTTGTGACGTGTATACTCCGGAACATCATCTTGTTCATTCTCATGAAGTGGCTCCCCTTCTTTGCGTTCCTCTATACATTCCAACCTATCCAACTCAGCTTCTGGGGCAAAGGTGTTCCAAGCATCTTCAACAGGGCCGTTTTTTACAAAGTCATCCAAGACTTGTTCCACAATTTTGTTGTGTTGTTCGAACTTCTTTTGGTTGCTGGTAACAATTGCAGACACTGCTCGGATTGCTTCTTCTCCTGGTAAGCTCACACAGGCGCCTTTGTAAAAATCCTGGTGTGTTGGGAACCTTACAGTTTTCAGTGATGACTCTGAACGGTGGGGGAGGTAGAGTTTAAGCAGTCTGCCGTAGTAGTTCTCAGGGTCCTTCTTCTCTGAGAAGCGTGCGTACCTGATGATTGCAGGCTTCCCTCTCGTGCGTTTTTGAATCATTCCCATTTCATTCAATAGGCTGACACGCTTGCTGTCTTCCTTTTGCTTGCCATCTTCCTTCTGCTTGCCATAGACAACCCTGTAATGGGATGCAAAGTCTGCCAGACACATGGACTCAAACTCTGGTGTTTCGGGTCTGGCTCTGTATTTGTCGACAAAACTCGTCATCCACACATTAAGAGAATCGGCTGGTTTGTTCTGCAATGCACTGAGCGGGAGACTCATTTTCAGTGCATTGTCCCCAGTTGGCAAAAAAACAACCTCACGTGAGCAAGACTTCATTTTCAAGCTGCACGTACGGGCCACAGACTCCTGGGCGCTGACCTCTCTGTGTTTTGAATAAGCCTGAAGAACCTCTTTCATTTCTTCTCGTTCTGTCGCTGTTTCTGGGCTCATTTCTTTGACTATTGTTTTGAGATAGTCACTCAGCTCCCGTTCTGGCTTGGATATGTAGGACAACATGTACATGATGCAACCATACTCATCAAGAATGTACTGGATGTCCATGTTGGCGTTCCAGGCCGTCAGTAAATGTGGATTGTAGTTGTTCACCCAGCAGTCCTTGACATCACGCTTCATTAGAATCACGCTTGAGGAGGTCAATGCCTGAATGTACGAGTTGTACTGATTCAAAGTCATATCACACTGTGCCAGTAGCTGTGACATGTCTTCAAGCTGCACTTTTGGGTTATTAAGCAAATCCCAGACTGGTTTCAGTTTGTTTTTGGCTGCTTGTGGTTTCATTGCACAATCTCCTTGTTCTTCTGGCATCGGGTAAGTTATCCTCGTTTTTCTAATAGGTGGCTTTGGAAATCCAAATCTGCATACTCTGTTACCTTTCTTGCATGATTTTGAATGAGATCTGCTGTGCATTTGAAGTTCTGTTACAAATCTGTGAAGTAAGGCCTGTTTGGCTTCATCAGGCAGCTGGCATGAGATGTTATGATCTATAAAGGCACTCACCTTGTCATCACTGTCTTGTCCAAATATAGGAGCTCCTGCTACCCAACAGAGACAATGTATATGAGGGCTCCCTCTCGCCTGAAATTCAACCCGGTAAAAGTAATCGATAACTTCACCAATTGGCTGTGCAGGACCCAACAGCAGCTCTCGCATCAGAGCATCAACCCGTTTGTCAAACATGCGCATGGTGGTCACTGGGTTGCCTCGAAGAATGTCACACTTTTCAGCCCAGTCTAGCCCCGCAAAATCCACCTTTTGACCTTGTTGTGCATTTATTGCCGTTATTACCTCTGGCCATCTGAATTCTGCAGCAGAGAAGGTAAGAAAAAATGTTGGCTTACCCAATTGTCTGACCATGGCTAGCAAATTCTTCAGATTTTTATCCCAGTAAGCTGGACTCCCTCTCAGTGGTTGCATGAACCTTGTGGCATCTCGGTTTCGCACCAACCTCTCAACCTCACACTTGTCCTGTAGCAGCTTGTTGGATATTTTCCGTCCATCCCTGGTATTGGGTTTTCCTTTCCTTAACTGGATGGACATGCTGCTTTTGGCTATGTGTGTTTCTGTGACAAACTGCGCAAAGAAGAGGTAGCTTGTGTCTCTTGCAAAACGAGTATCAACACAAAAAAGCCTTGCATTGAAATACATGCTCGGGGACAGTTTGACTTGTCTTGCCTGGTCCAATGTATTCTGTCCAGTAGGGAACTGAACAGGGAAAGCCATTGCCTCAAGCCTAGGAACTTTAAAGAAGCTGACAGGTGTGTTTCCTTGTGCAGGTGCAATGCTGAATATTCCATCACCGTGTGTCAGTGCTTCCTCTCCAAGGTCAGATGGCTGCAAACAACTGTCTAGGCCAATTCCAGGTCTTAGTGTATCCTTCTCATCCTCTGCATTGGGAGGTTGTTGGTCATGGCCTTCCTGTTGCTCAGAAGCAGCCGGTAAACATGCAGACTGTACCTCTGATGGATCACAATTTTCGATGCGTTCAAGTATCTCCATCATTTCAGTTTCGTCACAACTGTCGAGTTCCATCCCATCATCATTATCATCATCATCAGCGATTGTCTCATCCACTCTAATTGAAATGTCACTGTAGTCGGGGTGTGTGTCAATGAGTTTTGACAGACCTGCTACTACATTTCCCATGTTGACATAATGAAACAGCTGGTGGCCTTTGTAAGTCAGACGTCTTTTCAGCTTCACTCTGTGTAACTGGGATTTGCTGTGCGATCTTGGTAGAGTATTGACCGTGGTTTCCACCTCGGATGGCACACACACTACAGCGCCATGTATAGCTGCCTGTCGACCTTTGGGAAGTGTGATGATCTTGGCAAATGGCAGTATTTTGGCCAAAAGTTGTCTTTCCAGCACATTCAAATCGCAGAGCTCTGGGGGAATGGGCGCCAGCTCCATGATGTTAGCTACAGCGATGGATGATTTGTGTCCTGCTTTTAAATGTAAATCACAGTTGTGACAAATCCATTCTTTGGTCCTTTCATCTGGTACGGTGCATTGTTCAGGTCCTTGACAGTGATTGTTGCACACATGGACATATTTCCCTGTCAAACAGGCAGCAACAATGTGTAGATTCTTCTTGTAATTGCTGTGAATGCAATGCTTCACTTGGTTAGGGAAAAGGGTGCGATGACACATCGTGCACACAAATGTTGGCCCAGCTTTAATGCATTCATGGAAAGTGGATATAGCTGTCTGCATTAGGCTGTTGTCCACTGGTTGACTGCATTCCCGCATGACACGAGTCCATCGTCTGTATTTCATTCTTATTTTGAAGGCACATTGCATCTTATGGGTTATGCGAAAATCTGCTTGAGTTTGACGCTTCATTTTCATGTAACTCATGCAATGTTGCAAGTGACGTTTTCTGAAAGCAGGATCATTATGATATTTTCTGGTGATGTATTGCTTCTGCTTCAACTTGAAATCGACATTTGTGGCATATTTTCTGGTGATGTATTGCTTCTTCTTCAAGTTGTAATCTGCATTTGTCGCATATTTTCTGGTGGTGTACTGCTTCTGCTTCAAGTTGAAATTGGCATCTGTTGCATATTTGCGAATGATATATTGCTTCTGCTTCAACTTAAAATCAGCATCTGCTCTGTATCGGCTGGTGATGTATGTCCTTTTCTTATTGGTGACAGACATCTTTGTAGCCTTGAAATCACGCCTTCTTTCATTTCTGTGTCTTGTCTTCAGTTTTTGTCGTCTCTGTGCATTTAATTTGGACAATGCCTTACTGTCCTTCCATATGCCCTGTGAGGATTTCGCATCAACTGACCGTGGAGAATGCTTGCTGGCTGGGAATCCAGTGTGTGTTACATCTTTGGTCATCTGTGTCACTTTGTTCTCCACATGCTTTGCATTATGTGGTTTGTCAGATTGCACCAGTGGGGACAGCAAACCATCTGACAGACATCTTGCACGATGAAATGAGACTGGCATGAAGTCATACTGCAGTCCATCAATAGGGCCTCTGGTGTCTGTAAGGAGCAATTCATACAACTTATAAATCCTTGCCCCCATATCACTCAAATGTGTAAAAGTGATCATAACAGCTTTTCCTTTTCCAGTGGCAGGAAGTCCATCCTTATTTCGACTATGAGAATCAAACAGTCCATATCTCCCAGACTTGTCTCTGAACAATGCAATGCAATATGGCACTACTATAAAAAGTGCATGTGTAACATCTGCATTGAGGCACTGAAGTCTTGTGGAGAGGTCAACAAACCAACCTTGGTTGTCACCGTCTACCGTGTCTCTCATACATCCCGATAACACTGGAGATTTAACAACGTTATACTCATATTTGTCAGTGTTGACTCTGAGGGGCACTTCTTCCATTGTCAAGTGTTGATGCTGATAGACATTTCTTTGTTTTAGCTGTTTTATTGTTGAGCCATACAAGCTGTTGCCCTTCTTCAGTATTTGATCAAGATCACCCTTTCTCACATCATCAAGCTCACTGTGGTATGCCAAAAATGTCAGAGCCATGCATGTACACGGTTTGTTCCTTAACCTTCCATAGCCATGATGACCCTGATGAAATGATGCCTGCACAGAAATCTCACTTGGTA
Source organism: Lithobates clamitans (assembly GCA_037952925.1). Taxonomy (NCBI): domain Eukaryota; kingdom Metazoa; phylum Chordata; class Amphibia; order Anura; family Ranidae; genus Lithobates; species Lithobates clamitans. The sequence continues at coordinate 3,274,636 of JBBGZY010000791.1, forward strand.
CACATGGTTCTTGCATGCCATGGTTTTCAGAAGTGCCCATCACACTGTCACTGTGCTCTTGAACTTGACACTGAGTTGAACATGAAAATGACACCACAGGTTCACTATGTACCTCCTGGGCACATTCACTGTCACAAACCTCCATATCCACTATGCTGCTGTGGGGCTCCGGATCCAGTTTAGTCCAGCGTATCTTTGCAGCTTTAGATCTCTTTCCTTTAGATGGCATGATGATATTTGTGGAAGGAGCTATAATTCTCCTCAGAGCTTTGTTCGAAGAGCTATAATTCCCCTCAGAGTTGTGTTGGAGGAGGAGCTATAATTCGCCTCAGAGCTGTGTGGGAGGAGCTATAACTCCCCTCTGAGCTGTGTGGGAGGAGCAATAATGCTATAATTCCCCTCAGAGCTGTGTGGGAGGAGATACAATTCCCCTTAGTGTTGTGTGGGAGGAGCTATAATTCCCCTTAGAGCTGTGTGGGAGAAGCTATATTTCCCCTCAGAGCTGTGTGGGAGAAGCTACATTTCCCATCAGAGTTGTGTGGGAGAAGCTATAATTCCCCTCAGAGCTGTTTAAAAGGAGCTATAATTCCCCTCACAGCGGTGTGGAAGAAACTATAATTCCTCTCAGAGTTGTGTGGGAGGAGCTCTAATTCTCCTCAAGTGTGTGGGAGGAGCTATAATGCTAAGCTGTAATTCCCCTCAGAGCTGTGTAGGAGGAGCTATAATTCCCCTCACAGCGGTGTGGGAGAAACTATAATTCCCCTCAGAGTTGTGTGGGAGGAGCTATAATGCTAAGCTATAATGCTATAATTCCCCTTTGAGCTGTGTGGGAGGAGCTATAATTCCCCTCAAAGCTGTATTGGAGGAGCTATAACTTCCCTCCAAGCTGTGTGGGAGGAGCTATAATGCTATAATTGTCCTTAGAGCTGTGTGAGAGGAGCTATAATTCCCCTCAGAGCTTTGTGATTTTTTTTTTTCAAAAATGATTTTGTTTTTTCAAAAATGATTTTGTTTTTTTGTTTTTTCAAAAATGATTTTTTTAAATGATTTTTTTTTTCAAAAATGAAATTTTTTTTTTCAAAAATGAATTTTGTTTTTTTCAAAAATGATTTTTTTTTTAATTTTTTTTTTTTTTTTTCAAAAGTAATTTTTTTTTCAAAAATATATATTTTTTTCAAAAATATTTTTTTTTTCAAAAATTAATTTTTATTTTTTTCAAAAATATTTTTTTTTTTACATGGGGCGGTCATAATGTTTTGGCTGATCATGGGGTGGTCATAATGTTTTGGCTGATCATGGGGTTGTCAGCTTTTGCCACCTCCCACTCTAGTTTTGAACATTTCGCCATTCATTCCTATGGGACCAATTTTGCCGCAAAAACGACGATATTTCGTGGACCATTCGGCGAAACGTTCCACAAAGTAATAGCACACCAATCGGGAAAAATCCGCACGTTTCGGTATATTACTTGTCTCTGTAGTGTGGAAAATGTGGGAGGAGTCTACAAGCATTATCAAGTCTAGCAGATGAAGTCACATGCATTTGGGGTGTCTCAGCATCTTGTGTTTACAACCACTGTTTCCTAGCAACATTTCCTTTTGAACATTTTGCCATTCATTCCTATGGGACCAATTTCGCCACAAAAACGACGATATTTCGTGGACCATTCGGCGAAACGTTCCACAAAGTGATAGCACACCAATCTGGAACAATCTGCACGTTTCGGTATATTACTTGTCTCTGTAGTGTAAAAACTGTGGGAGGAGTCTACAAGCATTATCAAGTCTAGCAGATGAAGTCACATGCATTTGGGGTGTCTCAGCATCTTGTGTTTACAACCACTGTTTCCTAGCAACGCTCATGCCCTGTTTATGCTTCCCAAATACTACTTCATCAAAACTGCCCCATCAGAATTACCCCATCAAAACTGCCCCATCATATTCCTCTATTATAAATCAGTACATGGTGTGTCTGTCCCCTCCCCCGGGCTCTGTAATCAGCTGAGATGCTCCAGCCACCTTCCCCCCCTGTGCATAACAGAAGCTTTGGTAACCATGGCAACAAAACAAACACTAACAGTACACTCTGATTAATGGCTAAAATTTCCTGAAATGACCTCTAAACAAATGGCCGTATTTTAAAAACTATACATCCTACAGCGAAGATCTTTATATTGTGAGAATCACAAGACCCAGACCTAGATTTTGATGTATAGTATGTCTGTGAAATATTAAAAATGAAGGCACGGTCGCAGTTTAGAAATTGCCCTTCAAATTTGGAGGGGGCTAGAGTGTAGTTTCAATGAATGTCTATGGACGGCGTGAGTTACAAACAAATGGTCATATTGTGAAAACTATCAGGACTATGGCTTAGCCGTGGACATGTTTAGTGGCAGCAGGGATAATTGGATGTTTTGATATAAGATTTGTGTAGGTGGGCTTGAAAATGAGGGAGTGGCGGCAGTTTAGAAATCATGTTCTGATTTTTCAGCTTTTGTCATCTCCCACTCTAGTTTCCCCATTCATTCCTATGGGACCAATTTCGCCGCAAAAATGACGATATTTTGTGAACCATTCGGCGAAACGTTCCACAAAGTAATAGCACACCATTCGGGAACAATCCGCACGTTTCGGTATATTACTTGTCTATGTAGTGTAAAAACTGTGGGAGGAGTTAGGGTGGTAAATTTGGCTATAATAATAAGAATAATATATGTGAGATAACAGTAAGTGGTCTTGCTATGCAAGAACACTTAATAATAATAGAATAAACAATAGAATAGAATAAAAAGAAGTCCTCCAGAATTAGAATTTTGAGCAGAATACAGTAAATTCAATTAGAATAGAATTCAATGCAAATGTAATTCAAATTGAATGCAATTCGAATTGAACTGATTGGAATTTTCCTGATTCGGTTTAATTAAGTTTAATTCGACCGAATTCTGAAAATTCTAATCGATTCAAATTCAAATAAATGAAACAAATTAAACAAATTTAACTAAACTGTAAATAATGAATCAAAGCAAAACTATTTTTTTTTGTTCTGCACATGTCTATTTTTCTTCTATATATGACAGCTTCCCATGGTCAGTGGATGATAAGGAAGCAGCGGGTGCTTCTGTGTTCCTCGGAACCGCTGACATCACCGGGAATCTCCAACATGTAACCAAAGGGGCGGGGACAGAGGTGACATCACTGCAGAAATGTGGGCACTGGGCATATTTGTATATAACATTGGCAGAATCTGACCAAATATCACCACTACCCCCTCTTCTTCTCTTATATTGCTGGTGACAGAACCTTGCAGAACCTTGCTGAATCTTGCTGAACCCTGCAGAACCTTGCTGAACCTTGCTGAACCCTGCAGAACCTTGCTGAACCTGAATCTTGCTGAACCTTGCTGAAATCTTGCTGAACCCTGCAGAATCTTGCTGAATCTTGTTGAACCTTGCTGAACCTTGTTTGAACTGAGCCCAGGGCAGTTCGGTTGATCACTACTTAGCTGTTGTAGAGCGATGGGAACTGCTGCTATCCAACACTTCCAGTCATGTTAGGTAGTGCCCCTTACAGCACTCTGGGGCATCCCCTACTGGCCAATACAACATGTAGCAACACCTGGGAGAGAAGATTGGACTCACTGCCTGCCAGACAGATAAGTATTGGACATCTTCTCTTACAGCCTTTTCTCCTAAATTGTTATCCTAGTGATGGGATCACTTTAATTTCGACTAATTGATAAATTAAAGATTTATAAGTCCTGGAGGTTACACACAGGAGGAATCTACTATACATCTATACTACAAATGGTTGTGGGAACAATTCTTTCTCTGTCTTCCATCTTCTCATGTGATCTTCTCTGTGTTCCAGGCCGGGTGATCCTGCAGGTTCCTCTCAATGTTCATGAAGGAGATGATCTGACTCTGAGATGTCACCATCATTCTGACTACACTGGAAACTATACAATGTTCTACAAGGAAGATTCTGTCATTCAAAACAGGAGCGAAACATCTGAATTTCATGTAGGAATTGTAAACATGACGAACATCGGGAGGTACAAATGTGCAAAGGAAATAACTCTGAATACTTATGTACCTTTCACAAATGAAGCTTTTATCTCCATACACAGTAAGTCATGGGATCTTTACATCCTTTGGATAACTAAAAAGAAATATTATACCCTTTTCAAATGCACATTTTAGGGGACGTACTAAACTGCATATTGGGATGATGGGATGATTGGATTATTGGCTGCAATACTGAGAACTCTTACTAGATGTCAGTGTTCCTTATGCCCATATATATGGTAATGACTCTGTTGTTTCTCAAAATATGTTATTCTTTACTGCAGTGCTTGATACAATGTTGCAAAAAGCAGTTGCTAATGTTTAACTCTTCACTTGCTGATATATATGCAGCTGTACAACAGGATACAGAAGTAATATAAAAAATTACATTTGACCTGTTTTTGATGGGGATATGGGTAGAATTATTATTGCTCATGGGGATTATTGGAGGAATATCATGTTAACACCCGACAATGAACATATTTAATTAACAATAATAATATGCATATACTTTTTCTACATAGGTATTATGGGTGGAATATTGTAGTTAGACATACATAGGAAAATATTAAACCTATTTCTGATCTAAATATGTATATAATTATTTATCTACATGGTAATTATTGGTGGAATATTGTTTATAAATATACATAGCAACATATTAAACCCATTTCTGATGAGAAAATGCATATAATTATTTTTCTACATGGGGATTATTGGTGGAATATTGTTTATAAATAAACATAGCAACATATTAAACCCATTTCTGATGGGAAAATCCATATAATTATTTTTCTACATGGGGATTATTGGTGGAATATTGTTTAAAAATATACATAGCAACATATTAAACCCATTTCTAATGAGAATATGCATATAATTATATTTCTACGTGTGAATTATTGGTGGAATATTGTTTATAAATATACATAGCAACATATTAAACCCATTTCTGATGAGAATATGCATATAATTATTTTTCTACATGGGGATTATTGGTGGAATATTGTTTAAAAATATACATAGCAACATATTAAACCCATTTCTAATGAGAATATGCATATAATTATATTTCTACATGTGGATTATTGGTGAAATATTGTTTATAAATATACATAGCAACATATTAAACCCATTTCTGATGAGAATATGCATATAATTATAATTCTACATGGGGATTATTGGTGGAATATTGCTTATAAATATACATAGCAACATATTAAACCCATTTCTGATGAGAAAATGCATATGATTATTTTTCTACATGGATATTATTGGTGGAATATTGTTTATAAGTATACATAGCAACATATTTAACCCATTTATGATATGAAGATTCATGTAATTATTTTTCTACATGGGGATTATTGGTGGAATATTGTTTATAAATATACATAGCAACATATTAAACCCATTTCTAGATGGAAAATGCATCTAATTATTTTTCTACATGGGGATTATTGGTGGAATATTGTTTAAAAATATACATAGCAACATATTAAACCCATTTCCAATGAGAATATGCATATAATTATATTTCTACATGTGGATTATTGGTGGAATATTGTTTATAAATATACATAGCAACATAATAAACCCATTTTTAAAGAGAATATGCATATAATCATTTTTCTACATGGGGTTTATTGGTGGAATATTGTTTAAAAATATACATAGCAACATATTAAACTCATTTCTAATGAGAATATGCATATAATTATATTTCTACATGTGGATTATTGGTGAAATATTGTTTATAAATATACATAGCAACATATTAAACCCATTTCTGATGAGAATATGCATATAATTATAATTCTACATGGGGATTATTGAAGGAATATTGTTTATAAATATACATAGCAACATATTAAACCCATTTCTAAAGAGAATATGCATATAATTATTTTTCTACATGGGGATTATTGTTGGAATATTGTTTAAAAATATACATAGCAACATATTAAACCCATTTCTAAAGAGAATATGCATATAATGATTTTTCTACATGGGGATTATTGGTGGAATATTGTTTATTAATATACATAGCAACATTTTAAACCCATTTCTGATGAGAAAATGCATATAATTATTTTTCTACATAGGGATTATTGGTGGAATATTGTTTAAAAGTATACATAGCAACATATTAAACCTATTTCTAATGAGAATATGCATATACTGTATTTATTGGCGTATAACACTCACTTTTTCCCAATGAAAATTGGGTGCAAATAGCATGTGCGTGTTATACACAGATACTTAAATTTTAGCTGCCTCGGAGGGGACAGGGAGGGGAGTGGGACGAGCGCCGACAGATTACAAACAGTGAGAATTTCCTGTTTACTTGGCGGCCTCTGTAATAGGAAGCCCTGTCTCCTGGGCCACCAATGGACCACTGTTCTGTCTATCATAGGAGATTCTCACTGTATGTAATCTGTCGGCGCTCGTCCCGACCCCTCCCTGTCCCCTCTAGGCTGCAGATGGGCATTGATCAGGCGGCACTGATGGCAATGGTGAGGCTGCAGATGGGCATGGATCCTTATTTTGCTTCAAAGTTCCTTATTTAAAAGTTTTTTTCCTGAAACTTCCCTCTTAAAATGAATGTGCGTGTTATACGCCTGTGCGTGTTATACGCCGATAAATACGGTAATTATATTTGTACATGTGGATTATTGGTGGAATATTGTTTATAAATATACATAGCAACATATTAAACCCATTTCTGATGAGAATATGCATATAATTATAATTCTACATGGGGATTATTGGTGGAATATTGCTTATAAATATACATAGCAACATATTAAACCCATTTCTGATGAGAAAATGCATATCATTATTTTTCTACATGGAGATTATTGGTGGAATATTGTTTATAAGTATGCATGCTATGTATATTTATAAACAATATTCCACCAATAATCTCCATGTAGAAAAATAATTACATGCATATTCATATCATAAATGGGTTTAATATGTTGCTATGTATATTTATAAACAATATTCCACCAATAATCCCCATATAGAAATATAATTATATGCATATTCTCATTAGAAATGTGTTTATTACGTTGCTATGTATATTTTTAAACAATATTCCACCAATAATCTCCATGTAGAAAAATAATTATATGCATTTTCCCATCAGAAATGGGTTTAATATGTTGCTATGTATATTTATAAGCAATATTCCACCAATAATCCCCATGTAGAATTATAATTATATGCATATTCTCATCAGAAATGGGTTTAATATGCTGCTATGTATATTTATAAACAATATTCCACCAATAATCCCCATGTAGAAAAATAATTACATGCATCTTCATATCATAAATGGGTTAAATATGTTGCTATGTATATTTATAAGCAATATTCCACCAATAATCCCCATGTAGAATTATAATTATATGCATATTCTCATTAGAAATGGGTTTATTATGTTGCTATGTACATTTTTAAACAATATTCCACCAATAATCCCCATGTAGAAAAATAATTGTATGCATATTCTCTTTAGAAATGGGTTTAATATGTTGCTATGTATATTTATAAACAATATTCCACCAATAACCCACATGTAGAAATATAATTATATGCATATTCTCATTGGAAATGGGTTTATTATGTTGCTATGTATATTTATAAACAATATTCCACCAATAATCCCCATGTAGAAAAATAATTATATGCATATTCTCATCAGAAATGGGTTTAATATGTTGCTATGTATATTTATAAACAATATTCCACCAATAATCCCCATGTAGAAAAATAATTACATGCATATTCTCATCAGAAATGGGTTTAATATGTTGCTATGTATACTTATAAACAATATTCCACCAATAATCACCATGTAGAAAAATAATTATATGCATTTTCTCATTCATCAGAAATGGGTTTAATATGTTGCTATGTATATTTATAAGCAATATTTCACCAATAATCCCCATGCAGAATTATAATTATATGCATATTCTCATCAGAAATGGGTTTAATATGTTGCTATGTATATTTATAAACAATATTCCACCAATAATCTCCATGTAGAAAAATTATTATATGCATTTTCTCATCAGAAATGGGTTTAATATGTTGCTATGTATATTTTTTAACAATATTCCACCAATAATCCCCATGTAGAAAAATAATTATATGCATTTTCTCATCAGAAATGGGTTTAATATGTTGCTATGTATATTTATAAACAATATTCCAACAATAATCCCCATGTAGAAAAATCATTATATGCATATTCTCTTTAGAAATGGGTTTAATATGTTGCTATGTATATTTATAAACAATATTCCTTCAATAATCCCCATGTAGAATTATAATTATATGCATATTCTCATCAGAAATGGGTTTAATATGTTGCTATGTATATTTATAAACAATATTTCACCAATAATCCACATGTAGAAATATAATTATATGCATATTCTCATTAGAAATGAGTTTAATATGTTGCTATGTATATTTTTAAACAATATTCCACCAATAAACCCCATGTAGAAAAATGATTATATGCATATTCTCTTTAAAAATGGGTTTAATATGTTGCTATGTATATTTATAAACAATATTCCACCAATAATCCACATGTAGAAATATAATTATATGCATATTCTCATTGGAAATGGGTTTAATATGTTGCTATGTATATTTTTAAACAATATTCCACCAATAATCCCCATGTAGAAAAATAATTATATGCATATTCTCTTTAGAAATGGGTTTAATATGTTGCTATGTATATTTATAAACAATATTCCACCAATAATCCCCATGTAGAAAAATAATTACATGAATCTTCATATCATAAATGGGTTAAATATGTTGCTATGTATACTTATAAACAATATTCCACCAATAATATCCATGTAGAAAAATAATTATATGCATTTTCTCATCAGAAATGGGTTTAATATGTTGCTATGTATATTTATAAGCAATATTTCACCAATAATCCCCATGCAGAATTATAATTATATGCATATTCTCATCAGAAATGGGTTTAATATGTTGCTATGTATATTTATAAACAATATTCCACCAATAATCTCCATGTAGAAAAATTATTATATGCATTTTCTCATCAGAAATGGGTTTAATATGTTGCTATGTATATTTTTTAACAATATTCCACCAATAATCCCCATGTAGAAAAATAATTATATGCATTTTCTCATCAGAAATGGGTTTAATATGTTGCTATGTATATTTATAAACAATATTCCAACAATAATCCACATGTAGAAATATAATTATATGCATATTCTCATTAGAAATGGGTTTAATATGTTGCTATGTATATTTATAAACAATATTCCACTAATAATCTCCATGTAGAAAAATTATTATATGCATTTTCTCATCAGAAATGGGTTTAATATGTTGCTATGTATATTTTTTAACAATATTCCACCAATAATCCCCATGTAGAAAAATAATTATATGCATTTTCTCATCAGAAATGGGTTTAATATGTTGCTATGTATATTTATAAACAATATTCCAACAATAATCCACATGTAGAAATATAATTATATGCATATTCTCATTAGAAATGGGTTTAATATGTTGCTATGTATATTTATAAACAATATTCCACCAATAATCCCCATTTAGAAAAATAATTATATGCATATTCTCTTTTAAAATGGGTTTAATATGTTGCTATGTATATTTATAAACAATATTCCACCAATAATCCACACGTAGAAATATAATTATATGCATATTCTCATTGGAAAAGGGTTTAATATGTTGCTATGTATATTTTTAAACAATATTCCACCAATAATCCCCATGTAGAAAAATAATTATATGCATTTTCTCATCAGAAATGGGTTTAATATGTTGCTATGTATATTTATAAACAATATTCCACCAATAAGCCCCATGTAGAAAAATAATTATATACATATTTATATCAGAAATAGGTTTAATATATTCCTATGTATGTCTAACTACAATATTCCACCCATAATCCCTATGTAGAAAAAGTATATGCATATTATTATTGTTAATTAAATATGTTCATTGTCGGGTGGTAACATGATATTCCTCCAATAATCCCCATGAGCAATAATAATTCTACCCATATTCCCATTAAAAACAGGTCAAATGTTATTTTTATATTACTTCTGTATCCTGTTGTACAGCTGCATATATATCAGCAACTGTTGTACAGCTGCATATATATCAGCAAGTGAAGAGTAAAACATTAGCAACTGCTTCTTGCAACATTGTATCAAGCACTGCAGTAAAGAATAACATATTTTGAGAAACAAGAGTCATTACCATATATATGTGTATATGGTACACTGACATCTAGTGAGAGTTCTCAGTATTGCAGCCAATAATCCAATCATCCCATCATCCCAATATGCAGTTTAGTATGTCCCCATTTTAGGCTTGAAGATTAGTTACACTCCCAAACATTATACATTTTCTGAAAGCAGAGACCCTGGAGAATAAAATGGTGGAAATTTCATTTTCATAATTTCACAGTAAAAATATGTTAATTTTAGTGCACACAAACACAATATGTTATCCAATTTTTGGAAACATATAAAAGATGGGGTTATGTCAATCAAATAGATACCAAACATATGAAGCTATAAGCCCACACCTGTGATATGCTGAAAAATGTTGGTACCCAAAATTTTTACAGATCAAGAGTTTAGAATTAACCATGAAGGATGACCCTAGAATCATTACTGTCAGCACAAGACAAGTGCAGAATGAAAAAAAAAATGGTTTTTCGATTTGTTATGTAAATAATTTTGTTTAGTTAAATTCATTTAATGTGTTTAATTCTTTTTCGGAATTCATTTATTTTCATTTATTTGAATCTGACCGAAATGCACAGTATCGAATCGAGATTCAAATTCAAATGTATTGCATTTGAATTGCGCAAGACAGTTCAATTATTTCTATTTTATTCCATTCTATTATGTTCTATTATTTTTTTCTATTATATTCTATGTTTTATTTTATTTTTATTTATTTTATTCTTTTCTATTCTATTCTTTCATTTCCTAGTCTATTCATTTTTATTGTATTATTTTATATTCTGTTTTACTCTATTCTTTTCTATTCTATTCTATTCTGGTTTATTCTATTCTATTCTTTTCATAATTCAAATTTCGGAAGATGGCTTTATTCTTTCTATTTTATTTCATTATTTTCTAATCGATTCTATTTTTTTTCTATTCTATTGCATTCTATTGTATTCTTTTTTTATAATCTATTCTTTTATATTCTATTCTGTGTTACTCTACTCTAATCTTTTCAAAATTCAAACGTTGGAAGACGGCTATATTCTAACACTAATGCCCCGTACACACGGTCGGAAGTTGATCGGACATTCCGACAACAATATCCTAGGATTTTTTCAGACGGATGTTGGCTCAAACTTGTCTTGCATACACACGGTCACACAAAGTTGTCGGAAAATCTGATCATTCTGAACGCGGTGACGTAAAACATGTACGTCGGGACTATAAACGGGGCAGTGGCCAATAGCTTTCATCTCTTTATTTATTCTGAGCATGCGTGGCACTTTGTCAGTCGGATTTGTGTACACACGATCGGAATTTCCGACTACGGATTTTATTGTCGGAAAATGTTATATCATGCTCTCAAACTTTGTGTGTCGGAAATTCGGATGGAAAATGTGTGATGGAGCCCACACAAGGACGGAATTTCCGACAACAAGGTCCTATCACACATTTTCCATCGGAAAATCCGACTGTGTGTACGGGACATAATACACACAGTCTTTGAAGGAAATCAGCGATATTCAGCAATATGTTTATATTTCAAATTTGTTTTCAAATTCTATTTGATTTCTGGACAAAATTTTATTTAGTTAATTCAGATTCATTTAAAATCATTACTATTGTAATTCAGAAATTTTAATCCAAATTTGCAAAAAATGTGTCCAAATTTTGATTAGAAACAAAACGAACCACACATGTCTGGTCAGCACAACTGTCATTTTTTATGTTTTTTTCTATGACCACACCCAACACATGATTATGTTCTTATCCACTTGAAAACCAGGCTTCTTCTGAGACTTTTTGTTTACAAGTTTAAATAAGTATTTTTTACTAGAGAATAACTTATAACCCCCAAACATTTTATATATATATATTTTTTTTTTAGCAGAGACCCTATGGCAATGATGGCGAACCTATGGCACGCGTGCCACAGCTGTCAAGCCCTCTCTGTCGGCACGGCAGGGGAATCCCCCAGCCAGGCAGTCACTTGCACTGACATTGCAGGCAGGGAGGAGCCGGCTCCCTTCCTCGCATCAGTGCCAGTGACGTCCGCAGGGGGGTGGGCAGCCAGTCATCTTGTTCCTTGCGCGCTGTTTAGGAGGGGTGTAAAATGTTTCCTCCACCGTCCCGACTGTTCTGCAGCTTATTGCCTCCCCCGGACCCCTACACCTCTGGTAAGGCATTCGGGGATTACTTTATGCAGGCACCCTATTCAAACCCCCTCTGCTCCAGGACGACTTTGGTTCAGTCTGTCCTAGTGCAGCCTGTGGAAAGCAGAGGGGGAGGGGCGGTGCTCGGAGCAGATCGTCCATGGGGGAGATATGTAATGGCTGCTAGCTGACATCCTGGTGGCGCGGATATCGAGGAGAGGCTGGATGGTGGGGATTCCTACAATACTGCCCGGGGAGAGCTGGACGATGAGGCCATGGAAAGGTAAGGAGGAGGATGGATCCTCAGATCTACATTGTACTGTGTGTGTGTGGGGGGGTGTTAGTAGTGCAGGAAGCATGTGTCAGGTAGGTGAGTGCAATAGTTAGGTAGGTGAGTGCATGTGTCAGGTAGGTGAGTGTATGTGTCAGGTAGGTGATTGTATGTGTCAGGTAGGTGAGTGTAATGGTCAGGTAGGTGAGTGTAATGGTCAGGTAGGTGAGTGTAATGGTCAGGTAGGTGAGTGTATGTGTCAGGTAGGTGAGTGTAATGGTCAGGTAGGTCAGTGCATGGGTCAGGTAGGTGAGTGTAATGATCAGGTAGGTGAGTGCATGTGTCAGGTAGGTGAGTGTAATGATCAGGTAGGTGAGTGCATGTGTCAGGTAGGTGAGTGTAATGATCAGGTAGGTGAGTGTAATGATCAGGTAGGTGAGTGCAATGGTCAGGTAGGTGAGTGCAATGATCAGGTAGGTGAGTGCAATGATCAGGTAGGTGAGTGCAAGTGTCAGGTAGATGAGTGCAAGTGTCAGGTAGGTGAGTGCAAGTGTCAGGTAGGTGAGTGTAATGGTCAGGTAGGTGAGGGCAAGTGTCAGGTAGGTCAGTGTAATGGTCAGGTAGGTCAGTGCATGTGTCAGGTAGGCGAGTGTAATGGTCAGGTAGGTCAGTGTATGTTGCACAGTGCATTCTGCATTCTTTTTTGGTCCCTTAGGGCTAATTTAGAGGGATTATCAGTCCCATCCTCTGTACAGAGATGCTGGCAGGTTTAATTCTGTGTTGGCACTTTAAAAGAGATGAATTGGTTTACATCGCGGTTTGGGCACTCGGGCTCAAAAAGGTTCGCCATCACTGCCCTAGGGAATAAAATGGAGATTGTTGCAATTTTTTTATGCCATACGGTATTTGTGCAGCGTTTTTTCAAAAGCAATTTGTTTGGAAAAAAATACACTTTAATGAATTGCAAAAAAAACACATTTAATACCCCAATGTTTTTGTAAAATATGAAAGATGATGTTACGCCGAGTAAATAGATACCGAATATGCTTTAAAATTGCGCACGCTCGTGGAATGGCGACAAACTACGGTACTTAAAAATCTCCTTAGCCGCTTTATAAATTTCTACAGGTTACTAGACATGTGCAATTCGTATCAGTCAGAATACAAATTCAGAGGAATTTTTGGTTATCTGAATCTCTGAAATAGTAACAAATAGTAATAAATTTAGTTGAAATCGGTGGCTTGGCGTGCAATGAAGATGGCAGCACAGTGAAGGAGCTCTGCAGCACACGCGGCCGTTCACAGCTCTCCACCCGACCCACAGCGCTCAAATGCCGAGCAAGAAGCCTCATCCGACCCCGCAGTCTCGCTCACGCCGCTACTCGGGGTCTTCAGCGAACATTGCGGAGATCTTTAGAAATCAGCCGTCGGCCCGTAACAGCGGGACCAGGTCTAAAATGGCGCCGACTTACCAGGAGGACGACGGCAGTGAGGATTCACAGTCAGCTCCAGAAAGTTCAGCCAGGGGTAAGTCCAGAGTGGATCACCCCCTAACATTCTCAGATATGTCAGTGTTTGCAGCTGACATTAAAGCTACTTTCTCAGCCGCTATAACGGATCTAAAAACGAGCATGCTTGTCCTTAATGAGAAAATGGCGGTGACTGAGGCAGAAGGAAAACGCAGAGACCGAGCTATTCACAAACTTGAAAGAACCACAGTTACACAATCACAACACTTTATAGAGATGAGTAGACACATCGAGGACCTCGATAATAGAGGCAGAAGATGCAACATAAGAGTAAGGGGGATCCCTGAATCGGTAGACACTGACCAGATTGTACTAGCACTAAAAAGAGTATTTAACAGCCTACTCGAAAGGCAGGAGGACATTGAAATTGAGTTTGTAAGGGCACATAGAGCACTCAGGCCTAAGGGACCTGACACAGCGCCACCTAGAGACGTGATCTGCTGCCTGCAAAGCTTTGGGCTGAAAGAAGCAATAATGCGCAAAGCAAGGAGAAATGATCAAATCATTTTCAATGGAGAGACAATAATGCTTTTCCAGGATCTCTCTCAGATCACGTTGAGAAACAGACGTGCATTACGTCCCCTGTTGGAGAAGCTGAGGGAAAGAGATCTAAGATATTCCTGGCGTTTCCCATTCGCTCTTACGGTCACGTACAATGGTCACCAGTACACTTTACGTACCCCAACGGACCTCCCAGACTTCTGTGCAGCATTAGATCTAGGCCTGATTAGCCTTCCAGAGTGGTATGCCGACTACATACAGCCCCCACTGGAACGATCTCCTCAGTCTTCGCCATCCACCACGCCAGACAAGAGGCTGTCCAAAAAATATAAAAGTCACCGTGGCAGCAGCTCCAAACAAGGAACTCCACAGAGACTGATAGGGGACAACAGGGATCAAGAAGATGAGTGATTTCACCTTACTCAAACTTCTCTGCCTCGCATAATACTAAATCTTCAGCTCATACGGTCCTTATTCTGCAAAGTTATGTTTTACCGTTGACTAAGGGATATCCTTCCAGATTGCTCTCGACATCCAGCACCTATACAGGAGCCCGTGCCTTGGTTGGGTAAAGTAGAATTTAAGACACATATAACGATCATTCACTTGACGGTCCAGGATTCCTATAGATGGGCTCGGTCACCCATGACTCTGATTTACACGTACCCACCAAACATAGTCAAATGTGACTTTTAATTATCCATGGCCCCAGCTTGGTCGGCTGATCATCTCACTGAGATATAAGCCATATCTCACTGGTTACAGCTAAATCATAAAATCCTATTACCTCTGCAGGAACCACTCCCAACTGACCTGTTCAGCTTCCAGTTATGTCTTATAATCGATCTACTTACGGTCGGGACACCACCCATAATCTTATTTACTTAATATCTGACCGGATGGATATATGGGTACATCTTAGAACTGTGCTCAGTAGCTGACAAGATATGAACAAAACCACCTCCTGATCCAAAGACTATACTTCAACCATATTTTGTGTTATTTAGGTTCAGGTATCGCTTATGAACATGAGAGCAAATTATATGATTATATGTTTATATGTTTATATTATTTGCTTTAGAGACAGTAGACTATTACATAGGATATTATCCCTGGTCCATTTAAAACGTACGCAGAACTGGCTTGATGACCGATATATTTAACAAGTTAATATAAGTTTCATATACACACCAGGGTCGGGTGTGATTCTCCTTTTAGCTCTGTTATACTCCATTAATACAGTTCGGCTGCGTGTGCAGCATCCAGGACGAGTTTCTTCTTTTATTTTTCGCCTTTTTCCTTTTTTTTTTTTTTTTTTTTTTTTTCTTTTTACATAGGTGTGCTGGCACTTGGTTGTCTGCGCCTCCCTCGAACCCCACAGTGTGCCTTTGCGACTTTGAAAAAGGACGCGGGCTACAACATATAGAATTGGCAGACTGCGTCCGTGGATAGAGTGGTTAACTCTTCTGCGAGACGGTCTCCCAATACCTCGCTCAGACTCTCCATATCTCTTTTATATCTTTCTTCCTCTTTTCTATCCCTTTAATACTTTCATACTTTAACTATTACTATTCATCACAGTACTGAGTAGACAGTAGGATTGTTGTAGAATTGTTGTGCCAGGTGATCGATTAAATACTGATTCGTGTGCCGAAGTTGTGTTCTTTCTACAGAAGGGTAGACCGAGCACCTCCTCCTAATCCTCAGCCATGGCCTATTCCTCCTTTGGACACTGCCCATTGATAATCTCGCACAATATCAGAGGACTCAACATACCAGAACGACGCTCCACCACCCTAAGAGAACTTAAAAAGGGTAAGCCTCATTTTGTTTATCTCCAAGAAACCCATTTCAAAACTCAACAGACACCAAAACTCACGGACTCATACTTTACAAGGGCGTTTCATGCCACTAACTCTGAGTCAAAATCAAAGGGGGTTTCCATCTTGATTAGTAGGGAAGCCCCCTTTGAACTAACGGAACAATTGTGCGATTCAGAAGGCAGATTTGTCTTCTTGAAAGGAACCTATGGAGGTACTCCGTTGACACTAGCCAACGTTTACTTCCCTAATAGACGACACATACCTTTTTGCCAAACCATTGTCAGGAAGCTCGCGGGGTTTGCATCGGGATGCCTGATCTTGGGAGGAGATTTTAACATACCGTTGAATCCTCTAGCAGATACTTCCAATGGAAAGACATGCATCTCATACAAAATCCTTAAAAAGATCAAATCCCTTTTGCAGTCCCTGCAGCTGATAGACACATGGCGCTTCGCAAATCCTGACGGAAGAGATTATACACATTTCTCTATACCACACTCAAGATATGCCCGCTTGGACTACCTTTTTTTGTCACAGAGAGACCTTGCCCAAGTGACGGGAGCCAACATAGGTGTCCAAACGATATCAGATCATTCACCCATTTCCCTCACCATGAATTTACTAGGCCCCACAAAACGACAACCGACATGGAGGCTGAACGCGTCAATCCTAACTGACCCGTCCTTGGTAAGAGAACTAAATACCAATCTGACACAGTTTTTCGAAGAAAATATCACTCCAGATATAGATCCTCTGATGGTATGGGAGGCCCACAAGTGTACTATAAGAAGGAAATTGATTCAGATGGGCTCTAAACGTAAGAGAGAGAGAGAAACCCAAATTAAAACACTGATAACACAGATCAACGCTCTAGAAAGACTGCGCAAACAATCCCTTTCCACTGACTCAGCCACGAAACTCCTAGACAATAGGAAATAATTGCAACAGATACTGGACACAACAGCTAAACGAATGCTATTTTTCAAGCGTAAAATCTACTATGAATCGGGAAACAAGACAGGCAAATACCTAGCAAGAGCACTGCAAGATCATAAGCGGAACAATCACATAGCAGGTATTAAAAACAAAAACGGAAAACTAGACGTAACAACGGAAGCGATAGCGGAACACTTTCACGCCTTTTATACCAGACTATACAATCTACCAAAACAACACAAACAACCTCACATGACAGGGGATAGGGCACATATTATCCAAGAATACCTCACCCAAAGTGGATTACCAACTCTTAACACCTCTGACTCTGATTTATTAGAAGAATCTATTACATCCCTAGAATTGAAATTGGCTATAGCTCAACTCAAGCTGGGTAAAAGCCCAGGACCAGACGGCTTTTCTGCAATTTACTACAAAACCTTCACTGACATTCTCACAGAGCCTCTCAGAAATGCATTGAACTCCATGTCATCACCAAGGGGACTAACACCCGATTTTCTCTCAGCACACATAGCGATTTTGCCAAAAGAGGGAAAGGACCCTGGGGAATGTGCTAGTTACAGACCCATATCCTTGCTGAATTTCGACGTTAAATTATTCGCAAAAATTCTTGCACTAAGGTTGGGTCCCCTCCTCCCAGGGCTGATAGGACTGGAGCAAGTGGGCTTTGTCCCAGGCAGAGAAGCCAAAGATAATGTTATCAAGGCCTTACTTTTGATCCACACAGCAAAAAACGCGAAATATCGAGGGCCTTCTCCTTTCCACAGATGCGGAGAAGGCCTTCGATAGAGTAGCATGGGACTACATGCTGGCAGTATGTGAAAACATAGGATTGGGACCACACATGATGTCGTGGATTTCTACGTTATACCACAACCCATCAGCACAATTGAAAATTAATGGTACGCTGTCAAGGAAAGTACACATTACAAACAGGACCAGACAGGGATGCCCTCTATCACCTTTATTATTCATCCTTGCTTTAGAACCCTTTATCAGAACAGTTAAATCTAACAAGGCGGTCCATGGATTTAAGGTGAAGGACAGGGAGTTTAAGGTGGCAGCTTATGCCGATGACCTGCTGTTCTGCCTGACTGATCCATTGATATCCCTCCCTAACCTACTAAAAGATTTCTCACATTACGGATACCTGTCGAACCTGAAAATCAACTACACCAAATCCGAGGCCCTAAACATTTCACTACCAGACAAGATTCTTAAACAAACCACAGTAAATTCAACATTTAGATGGGAACCCTCAGCATTGAAGTACCTAGGAACCTGGTTGACACCTCAATTGCAATCTATATTTGAGAAGAACTATATACCACTCCTTAGAAGTTGCGAGAGAGACCTCAGAGATTGGAACTTAGGTTATTTTTTCGTGGTTTGGGAGAGCAGCCATTATCAAGATGGTGATACTACCTAGATTTCTTTATCTTATGCCCACTCTACCAGTGAAAATACCACAGAAATTTTTTGCAACTTTGAATTCCGCTATACTGAGATTCCTCTGGCAACATAAAAAACCTAGGATAAAATTATCTAAACTAACACAACCCAAAGATTTAGGAGGGATCGGATTACCAAACTTCAAACACTATTATTACGCGTCCCATATAACGAGAATCATTGACTGGCACTGTCATGCACAAGCGAAAGATTGGGTCTCTTTAGAAGCAGACCTAAGTCCCATCCCACTAATCTATTTACCCTGGATTCCACGAAAAAAATATCCAAACGTACTGAAAAATCACCCCTTGACAGGAACCACCTTAGAAATAACAAATATCTTAGCAGAACAAAAAGACATTACAACACTCCCCAGCCCATTAACACCATTGAAGGACAACCCTGACTTCCCTCCAGGTGACCAAAATTCTTCCCTACTAAACACAACCGACAGATCTCCCCTGATTGCAGGCGACTGTTTCCAGGGAGATAAACTTAAAGACTGGCTATCCATTAAATCAGAAAGTAATCTCCCCCTCCTTCGACAATGGACATATTTTCAGATTAGGAGTTACTTAAAAAAAATTACGCACTCTAGTGACCTGTTCAGACCCCTGACTGAACTAGAATCGGTTTGCCACAGCAAATCTCCTTTGGAGAGGGCCACTTCAATTGCCTATTCGTGGCTACAAAATTTGAAAGGCATGGCGGAGGATGAACACAGGAGGAGGTGGTCGGAGGACCTAAAGATAGAGATCTCAACGAAACAATGGAGGTATGCTTGCATAATGGCACATAAATGCTCTATGAACACGAGACAACAAGAAACTAGTTACAAATTATTAATGCACTGGTACAATACTCCTGACAGACTTCATAAATGGGATAATCAGAGATCAGAGATGTGCTGGAGGTGTCAACAAGAAACAGGAACATTGACACATATCTGGTGGCAGTGTAACCTGATCAAAGATTACTGGGAAAAAGTCCGAAACTTAATCAAACTGATTACAGACACAAGCCTGAACCTAAATGCGGCATGCTGCCTATTACATGTGACTAACTTCTCTTTCAGGAGATATAAAAAGTCCCTGACCAAACATCTGCTTAACGCAGCAAAATCACTAATCCCTTTGCACTGGAATTCACCCAGGGTCCCCTCCATCTCGGAGTGGCTACTGAAAATTCGTGAGATTTGTGAGATGGAGGACACCTTGGCCCAGGAAAGAGGAAATGTGGAAAGATTTCATAAGACATGACAACCATGGTTTAGTTTCAGGTATTCTCAAACTTACAGGGAAATTGCAAATAACGGACTCTCGTAGACACAGAGGGAATATGTAAGGTCAGAATACATTCCATGGTCTCTATAACGGTGATTTAAAGTAAACCTAAGAATGGCACATTGGTTCTACATTTGTTCTTCTTTATCTTTTTTTCCCTTCCTTTCTCGCTACTCCTCTTCATCTATACATTCGACACTAAAATTTAAGCGGATGCGATGAATATATAGCATATGATAATAATACGGACACTCTGTACTTATTAACGATGAACGATGTGAAATTAATGTAAAGTGGTCAGTAAGACTCCTTATAAGTCTGCATTTAAATTTTTTGCTGATCAAATACAAGTACTGCAACCATACTATAAGATACATGTTTGTTTAGACTTATAGCCAATTTATGGTTCAAGGTTTGATATCTTCCTTGTTTTTTCTTATGATGTATTGAAAATCAAAACATCCGCAGTTGCATCTGCGAGTACGAATTTTGCATGTTATTAACCTTTACTTTCTCCTAAATAAAAATCTTAATGAGAAAAAAAAAAATTTAGTTGAAATCTGTTAAAATTTGAAGAAATAGCTGGTTGTTAAGCAGCGGGCTGGGAATCCGGCCGCCTGCGTCCTTAATAACCATGAGTCATCATCTGTCAGCGGGATTCCCCACTGATAGATGAATGTGAAAGATAAAGAATGCCGGCAATTACCCTTTGGGTCTGGTATTGATTTTAAGGGGAGCCCCACACCAAAATAAAATAAAAAAATTAGGTCCCCTCCAAAATCCATACCAGACCCTTATCTGAGCACACAGCCTGGCAGGCCCGTAAAAGGAGGGGGGACAAGCGAGTGCCCCCCTCCTGAACCATACTAGGCCACATGCTTTTAACATTGGGGGTGGTTTGAGGTTGATGGGGACAAGGGCCTCTTCCCGGCAACTCTGGCTGGTGGTTGTGGAGGTCTGCAGGCAGGGGGCTTATCAGAATCTGGAAGCCCCCTTTAACAAGACACAAATAAACCTCAGGACAAAGGATCTTTTTTTAAATTAAAGCAGTATTAAACCCTCGTTTTTATTTCAAACTAAGCAACAAACATGCCCATACTTACGTGTCCTGTGCAATGCTTTTGCACAGAGCAGCCCCAATCCTCTTCTTCTGGGGTCCCCCACCGGCGCTCCAGGCCCCTCTTCTTTGATGGGTGCCCCCACAGAAAGCCACTTTCCCTGGGGACATCCGTACATGCTTGCTCTTGAGTCCCGCTGCTGCATCCATTGACATAGACAGATTGACTCGGACCCGCTCCCATGTCACAGCTTTTGATTGATGGGAGCTCCCACTGCTATCAATCAGTCCAATTAGGAGGGAGACGCTGCGCTCATGCATATCTCTGGATCAGGTTGGCTCAGGTAGGGAAGAGATGGGGGCTGGGGGGGGTGTTGCAGCACAGAAGGTTTTTCACCTTAATGCATAGAACTCATTAACATGAAAAACCTTAAGGCTTTAGAACCACTTTAAACATTTCTATTAGATATGTTTTCAAGTACACAAAAAAGCTGACTGACTGAGCCTACCTAGAAGAACTTTATTAAAACAGCAACTATTGGGACAATGAACACCTTGGTCAGGACTATGTAATGTACAACAAAATGTATAGAGTGCAGGGGTCAGGAGTAAGTAACAACATATGGAGTGCAGCAGTCAGAATGAACCCTGTGGTCACATCAGACTTCCTCCTTAAATCAGAGTCCAAAAAGTTTCCCCTTACATCAGAGTTTTCAGCATTCCCTCTACATCAGACTCCACAGAGTTCTCCTTTACATCAGGGTCCACAGAGTTCTCCTTTACATCAGGGTCCACAGAGTTCTCCCTTACATCAGACTCCACAGGGTTCTCCCTTACATCAGACTCCACAGGGTTCTCCCTTACATCAGACTCCACAGGGTTCTCCCTTACATCAGACTCCACAGGGTTCTCCCTTACATCAGACTCCACAGGGTTCTCCCTTACATCAGACTCCACAGGGTTCTCCCTTACATCAGACTCCACAGGGTTCTCCCTTACATCAGACTCCACAGGGTTCTCCCTTACATCAGACTCCACAGGGTTCTCCCTTACATCAGACTCCACAGGGTTCTCCCTTACATCAGACTCCACAGGGTTCAGTGTAAGAGGGAACTCTGCAGATCCTGATGTCGAAGGGAACATTTTGAACCCTGATGTAAAGGATAACTCTGATGTAACAGGGTCTCTGATCACCAACCCCCCCTCTCCCTTACACAAGAGTCCATAGAGTTCCAGCTTACATCAGTGCAAGGGGGGATTCTGCAGACTCAGATGTAAAAGGGGAACTCCGATGTAAAGAGGAATGCTGTTGCTGTGGACCATGATGTAAGGGGAGTGCTGTGGACTCTGGTGTAAAGGGGAACTCTGAGGGTCACCAGTGCCCCTCTTACATCAGAGTCCGCAGAATTCCCCCTTACATCATGGCCCACAGCATTCCTCTTTACATCAAAGTTCCTTTATACATCCAGGTCTGCAGAGTTCCCAGTTGCACTGTAAGGGGGGATCCTGCAGACTCTAAAATAAAGGGGAACCCTGAGGACACTGATTTAAGGGGGAACACTGCAAACTCTGAATGTGTGTGTGTGTGGGGGGGGGGGGGGCTCTGGTGACCACCTACCACCTTCTGTATAGTCATTACACTAAAGTAAGGGAGAGTTATTGATATAAGGGGGACCTTTATATGAGTGTCCTCCCTTACCTTAGTATATTTACTACCCCATTACATCAGTAACTCCCTCCCCCAGACTGTGTGGCCTGGCTGGAGCTGTCACACTGACCCCCTCCGTAATAGCTTGGGTGCAGGGAGGGAACTGAGGACAGGATCAGTCAGCCTTGCTTGCCTTTGATCCTCTTCTCCTCCTGGGTCAGCACTTCCGCTCTCCCTCTTTGCGTTCTCAGACTCAATTTTTGGAAAAGGCACCAAGTGCCATGACGTCACATTGCACTCGCCGCCCATCCCCTCCCACCAAGGGCCAAGTACTATTTGCCTGTCTTTAGAACTGCACAGTGTTAAAGATGACTGCAACCATCTTTTTTATGGGCACTCGGTACCCGTTCCCAGACCTTCACTAGTCACTTCACAAATGCGTGCAAAAACTCGGGGGCAGGGACTTAAAAAGACTCTGCAGGACCCCAAGATGGCCACCAGGGTCCCCTCTAGATGACATATTGTAACTGTCTAGTGTTTTACTAATTAAGGAAATCCCTTAGTTTAGACACTTAACACCTAACTCTCAAATATGACAACACTTTGCACCAAGACTAATAGCTAAAAATTACCTCTTAACACCTACATACTGTGAAACTGGTCCTGCAGGTGGGTGGAGGTAGGACTAAACTGACATCTTCTTCTAGGAGAGGATTGAGGAAGTGGTACCCGCTCCCTGAAAGTAAAAAAAGTTTGAACATTAGTTGGGTGTAGAGGAAGGAAGAAGGTAAGCGTAACTTTAACAATTTTTTAAACAATTTTTTAGTAAAGGTCTGCTTTAACCTTCACATCTTACAACTTATAGTATATCTAAATCCAAGAACTGTATAAAATATTGCAGCTTACTAGTCCTTGTGGAGGCTGCATTCATTTTCTAATGCAGCCACCATCTTACCAGTCATCTTCTTCATTCAGGTTAAGGACATTTTCTTTATGTATGAAAAAACACCTGGTGGCCCTCACAGAAATCCAATTTCCTTCCTGGGCACTAAACAGAAATCTCAAACAATGCTATCAGCTTTCATAGCTATCTTCTGTAAACTATAACACACCCTTCTTCAATTTCAATGTGTTTATTAAGTTTTCCATAAAACGAATAAGGCACATTTAAAATAGATGGAAAAGTACAAAAGACCATCAATCAGTCACGCTGTTAAAAAGTTAGTCAGAACAAAACATAATACAAAAATATTAATAATCCCTGAGTTCTAAATAGACCGCCATTGTCGAGGTCCCCCCTGACTTGACTAGCTGACTCCAAAATGATGCTATATGCATAGATTATGTATCTAAAACTCAGTAGGACATCGAAAAGTTTTCCATAGAAAATGCGAAATCTCAAGCAGCCTTAAGTCAAGAAGATTCCCCAAATGAACAGGGCTCTAAGAAGCCATAGCAGTGGAAGAAAGAAAAGAATGAAAGTAGAGGTATGGGCAAGTGTCCACTCCAGGTCTGGGGAGATGGTTCTAGTTCAACTGGTATCACCCATCAGGTTTCGTATCCTTGGATCAGAGTCCACAGACTTCCTCCTTGGATCAGAGTCCACAGACTTCCTCCTTGGATCAGAGTCCACAGACTTCCTCCTTGGATCAGAGTCCACAGACTTCCTCCTTGGATCAGAGTCCACAGACTTCCTCCTTGGATCAGAGTCCACAGATTCCTCCTTGGATCAGAGTCCACAGACTTCCTCCTTGGATCAGAGTCCACAGACTTCCTCCTTGGATCAGAGTCCACAGACTTCCTCCTTACTGTATTCACTACCCCCATTACATCAGCGACTCCCTCCCCACAGACTGTGTGGCCTGGCTGGAGCTGTCACACTGACCTCATCTGTAATTGCTGGGTCAGCACTCCCGCTTCCCCTCTTTGCATTCTCAAACTCAGTTTTCAGAAAAGGCGCTGCCATGACGTCACTATGTACCCGCTGTACCATTTGCCTGGCTTTGGAACTGCGCATGTGCAGTGTTAAAGATGACCACAGCCATCTTTTTTACTGGCACTCAGTACCTGTTCCCGGGCATTTACGGACAGGATTTGTCTGCAAATTTATGGGCAGTTGGCAACCTTGGCTGCTACAGACATAGCATTTACTCCCATGGCAGTGATGAGGTTAAATAAAGGAAACCTCCAAGTACAAAATACTAAACCTGCAGAATTTTGTACAGGTGTGATGTGAATTCTGCACTCCGTAATGATCAATACAGAAGATACATTACTATTACTGTTTGTCTATATGATTATTTTTTAGAACTATTTGAAATTCCAGAGATAAAAGTGACCCCGTATCCAGTGGTAGAAGGTGATGAGATGACCCTGACATGTGACACTAGACTCAGCCCTCTCAGACCGAGGACACAACTGAAATTTGCTTTTCACAAAGATGGACGGAATGTCAGAGAATTCACTTCATATAATCAATATGGAGTTCAGTCCACTCAGGTGAAGGACTCTGGGAAATATTCCTGTGAAGTGACAACTGCAGCCAACAGTGTACAGAAGAGGAGTCAGGAGATATTGGTCGAGATAAACGGTGAGTCAATTACAGGACCATCCAAAGAAATGAGTACCATTTTATAAACCCAAAACAGAACACTCAGATTTGTGATGATCAGCATTCATAGTAACAATGAATTAACCAGAAATCAACCAGAAATCAACTATCTCCAAAATTTCTTAGTAATGATGCCCAATCTCAACTGTAATGCCCCGTACACACGATCGGACTTTCCGACAACAAAACCGTGGATTTTTGTTCGAAGGATGTTGGCTCCAACTTGTCTTGCATACACACGGTCACACAAATGTTGGCCAACAATTACGAACATAGTAACGTACTAGACGTACTACGTGGTTTTTCAGCTCTTTAGCGCCACCCTTTGGGCTCCTTCTGCTAATTCCATGTTAGTAGAAGTTTGGTGAGTGATTCGCGCTTTTCTTTTTGCGTTTTTTATTTTGCACTTATTATTATTATTATTATTATTATTATTAGTAGTATTATTATTATTATTATTATTATGATTCTTGATATCACTTGAAAAAAAAGCCTTTGAAAATTCGTTTGCAATAACTCCATTAGTATCACCAGCAAAGCAGCTTCATTATTATCCCATTAAAGAAGAAGAGAATTGTGCGCTGCATTTCGAGATTTCATAATTTGCCACGTCACGAATGTTAATTCTCCATTACGAACGCTAGTTTACAAGACCGACCACTTCTGCTTCCGAGCATGCGTGGACTTTTGTGCGCGGACTTGTGTACACACGATCGGACTTTCCGACAACAAAGTTTTGTTGGTGGAAAATTTGAGAACCTGCTAGCCAACATTTGTTGGCGGAAAGTCTAAAAGCAAATGTTCGATGGAGCATACACATGGTCAGACTTTCCGACAACAAGCTCACATCCAACATTTCCCTTCGGAAAATCCGACTGGGTGTACGCGGCATAATAGTTCCTAAAAAACAAACAGCTGGACAAACTTCTTGGTATGTAGCAGCCCCTCACCCACTGGAGGCAGTTCAGGACCCCCAAGTGGCTCAGTGGGCTGACCTTTAACTTCAGGGTTGAATCATTGACTTGTAGGGTGGAAGAAAGTGGGAGCCTGTCACTTTAAGACAGTTCAACAGAGTAAATTATACAACCAAATAAACTCAGACAGAGGGATTTGGGCACAGGTTACACAAAGAACAAAAAGTGCAGACTCCAAATTTCTACTCGCAGTCAATACAAGAAAACGGAACTTTAAATGAGATTGGAGCTGTGTACTTTTCAAACTGTAGAGCAGCACACTGACCACTTGGAATGTCCACCAGTAGAAGCTTCTCCCCAGCTTCCTTTCACTAGTCACTTAACAAATGCATGTAAAAACCTGGAGGGGGGGGCAGGGACTTAAAAAGACTCTGAATGACTCAAGATGGCCGCCAGGGTCACCTAGATCCAATGTAGCCAACCAGAACACTGCTATAGAGAATCATAGAGAAACCCAGTTTCTCTTGACTTCCTTCTCCAGCTGCATTGCTGTTCCAGACTAGTGCCACCTGCAGTGGAAAACATAAACTGCACCTGCCTATACACCACTAGCAATGAACCCCCTAGTGGTTGGCCAGGAAGATATAAATGTTGATAACTAAGTTTTTGGATCCTCTTACACTATTGTCAGGGATCCTTAATAGTAGGCACAACAAAAGTGGAACTATTAAGTTAGGCCTATAACAGCAGCCCAATGCAATGTAAAATAGGGACACTCCTGCTACCTGTGGATTTCAGTACAAAATTTGTAGCAGACAAGAAAACAGTGATAAGGTTATTCTCAGCTTTAGGAGTCAACCACTGGCGCTGGTATTCAGTGGCGGGTGCAGAGATCTAGATGACATATTGTAACTGTCTAGTGTTTTACTAATTAAGGACATCCCTTTGCTTAGACATCAGACACTTAACCAGGGGCGGATCCGGGGGGGGGGCAACAGGGCAATTGCACCCCCCGAAAAAATATTGAAGGCTGAGCGCGCCCCGGGTAACCAGATCTGCGGCCATTCTAAGCATGAATTAAGGCTTAGAAACCTCGGGACTGCACTCTCCGCCCCTTGTACCTCCCCCTGCAGTTTTTCAGCCTCTCTCCTGCAGGCTGCTGCTTGAGTGGGCGGGATGGGGAGGTGCCTTTTCCCCGAGATCATGCTCTTCTGGAAGAGGGAGATGTGTGCAGCTGCTGAGCAGAGAGAGCCATGTGAAAGTTCCTGGAGGTGAGCTCTGCTGCTATCACCACATTGTGGATTTGTTTACAGGCACCTCTTTGCTGAGTTACTGCAGCTTAGCATAGAGGTGCTGTTAGATGACAAATGAGATCTTCATCTTCTTTTCATGACAAGTGAGAAATTGAGCTCATTAAAAGATTATGACTGCCCCCTGGTGTATGCCCTCCTGATCCCCCCCCCCCCAGTGTATCTGTGTATGCCCTCCTGATTCTCCCCCTCCAGTGTATCTGTGTATGCCCTCCTGATTCTCCCCCTCCAGTGTATCTGTGTATGCCCTCCTGACTCCCCCCCTCCAGTGTATCTGTGTATGCCCTCCTGACTCCCCCCCAGTGTATCTGTGTATGCCCTCCTGATCCCCCCCCCCCCAGTGTATCTGTGTATGTCCTCCTGATCCCCCCCCCAGTGTATCAGTGTATGCCCTCCTGATCCCTCCCCCAGTGTATCTGTGTATGCCCTCCTGATCCCCCCCCCCAGTGTATCAGTGTATGCCCTCCTGATTCTCCCCCCCCAGTGTATCTGTGTATTCCCTCCTGATCCCCCCCCCCCCAGTGTATCTGTGTATGCCCTCCTGATCCCCCCCATGTATCAGTGTATGCCCTCCTGACCCCCCCAGTATATGCCCTCCCGATCCACCGCAGCGTGTGCCCTACTGTTCCCTGCACACTGCCCTACAACCTACTGACCTCTGTACACCACCCTATATACTACTGACCTCTGTACACCACCCTACATACTACTGACCTCTGTATACTACCCTACATACTACTGACCTCTGTATACTACCCTACATACTACTGACCTCTGTACATCACCCTACATACTACTGACCTCTGTACACCACCCTACATACTACTGACCTCTGTACACTGTATTATACTTTAAATTCAGTTCCGTAAGACCGTAACACCTTATTTTCTGGCAGTGCCCCTCCCGAGACTAGACTCTGGATCCGCCCCTGCACTTAACACCTAACTCTCAAATATGACAACATGTTGCACCTAAGCTAATAGCTAAAATTAGCTCTTAACACCTACTCCCTGCAAGATCTAAACACTTAACACTTGACTTGTCCTTTAACAATAAAAGAGGAACTTTAATAGTGTTCTTAAAAATTAAGTCAGCACCTACAATTACTGTTCCCTACAATTACTGTTCCCTACAATTACTGTTGCTGCTGACTTTTTTTAACAAAAAGTTACTTACCAGTCTATGGTGACCAGAGCTCTCTGATTCTTTACTGTGAAACTGGTCCTGCAGATGGGTGGAGGTAAGACCAAACTTACATCCTCTTCTAGGAGAGGATTGAGGAAGTGGGAGCAGGTACGAAAAAAAGGTACCAGCTCCCTGAAAGTTGGAACATTAGTTAGGGACTGGAGGATGATAGAAGATAAGCGTCACTTCAATTTTTGCTTCTGCTTTAACCTACACGTCTTACAACTTACAGTATATCTAAACCCAAGAACAAATATATAACATATTGCACCTCATCAGTCCTTAGATGTGGAGGCTGCATTCATTTTCTAATGAAGCCATCATCTTACTAGCCATCTTCTTAATTCAGGTTAAATACATTTTCTTTACGTATTTAAAAACACTTGGTGGCCCTGGTAGAAATCCAATTTCCTTCCTGGGCACTAAACAGAAATCTCAAACAATGATATCAGCTTTGAAAGCTACCGTCTGTGAATTATAACACACCTCCCTTTGATTGCAATGTGTTTATTAAGCTTTCCATTAATGAATAAGGCATATTTAAAATTGATAGAAAAGTACAAAAGACCATCAACCAGTCACAGTGTTAAAAAGTTAGTGAGAACACAACAAAATGCAAAAATATTATTAGTCCCTGAGTGCTGAATAGACCGCCATTGTTAAGGTCCCCCCTGACTTAAAGTGGAGTTCCATCCAAAAATGGAACTTCCACTTTTTGGAACCCCCCCCCTCCGGTGTCACATTTGGCACCTTTCAGGGGGGAGGAGGGATCAGACACCTGTCTAATACAGGTATTTGCTCCCACTTCCTGACATAGATCACCACAGTGATCGCTGTGACCTACGCCACTTCCGGTGCCTACTCTGTCCTCCCCCGCTGTCTTCTGGGACAGCAGGGACCAGTGAGGATGCGCAGCGCGACTCGCACATGTGCAGTAGGGAACCAGGAAGTGAAGCCGCATGGCTTTACTTCCTGATTCCCCTACTGAATGTGGCGGCAGCAGCAGAAGAGAGCCGTCTGACAGATCGGCTTCAGCTGACGACATTTCGGGCTCCCTGGACAGCTAAGTGTCCATATATTAAAAGTCAGCAGCTGCAGTATTTGTAGCTGCTGGCTTTTAATGTTTCTTTTTTCGGTGGACCTCCGCTTTAACTAGCTGACTCATAAATTATGCTAAATCTAAAACTCAGTAGGACATAGAAATGCAAGTCTCGAACAACCATATGTAGGTCAAGGAGATTCCCCAAGTAAACAGGCCTCTAAGAAGCCATAGCAGTGAAAGAAAGAAAAGAAGGAAAGTAGAGATATGGGCAAGTGTCCGCTCCAGACCTGTGGGACATGTTTCTAGTTCAACTGGTATCGCCCATCAGGTATTGGATCCAAGGATTCCACATGTTTTCGAACAACGCCAATTTTTCATTTAAGAGCACCGAAAGGCGTTTGTTGATCATGAGCCAAGACAGCCTGTTCTTCAATGATTCAAACTGAACCATTGGAGACCTCCAGGATCTAGCAACAGTGATACAAGCCACTATGATTATAAATGTTATCAATCGTGTTATGGGTTTTGGTGCTCCCTCCACTGGATGGCCCAATAGTGCCTGTTGTAGGGATTTAGTGAGTCAGTCTCATGTCAGTAAGTTAATAAAATGATATGTGCGGATCCAAAATCTTTTGACCTTTGGGCACATCCACCACACAAGGTAAGCCGAGCCCTCCTGGCCTCAACCACTTAAGCAGAGGGGGGAGGCACCCGGGGGCCAAAAGGCTATTCTAGCAGGAATCATGTACCATTGCAGAAACACTTTGTAATTGGCCTCTATTTGGAATGTGTTGACTAGGTTTTTGGAGGCACTTTGCGCCCTCTGGCAAATCAATTGTTTTTCCTCGATGTCCTGCTCCCATTTGGTCATATATGGGGCAGCTTGATGTCTTGGATGGTGAGCATGTTTGAAGTTTTTGATATATATCTGGAATGTTTGTCTATATGTTTGCATAGGTACTCCATAGGAGTGGCAGCAGAAAGGTCAGAGGTTGCTTAGGAAATGTTAGGAAATGGGTAATTTGGGTGTAGCTGTAAATCTCGGTATGCCAAAATTTTCTTTAAACACCAACTACCTTCTATGTAAAGGAGATAAGGAGAAGTGGGGGATATTGTGGTCCAAATCAGGAGAGTAGCCTAGGGTGACAACGCTGTTCCTCCAGAGATTCAGTACAT
Source organism: Lithobates clamitans (assembly GCA_037952925.1). Lineage (NCBI taxonomy): Eukaryota > Metazoa > Chordata > Amphibia > Anura > Ranidae > Lithobates > Lithobates clamitans. Next base: position 3,305,904 of record JBBGZY010000791.1, read on the forward strand.
TAAATTAGCGTTGTCACCCTGGGAGTAGAAAGTGTGTGATTAGAAGGGGAAAACAATGGAAAAAGCCTTGAAATAAAAGTGAATGCAGCCACCACATCTAATGTTTGGTAATCTGCAATATATTATTTTTTTATGAGTTGGGGAAGGATTTCAAACTCTGCATCAGCATTATGGTAGAGATATTCCAATGTACAACCATTGTATAATTTATTGAAAATTGAGTTTTGGTAACAGAAAAATATTTTTTTTAATTATCAGACAAATACTACCAATATTACTGTACCAATATTACCTTGTGCTGCTGCTGGGAAGAAGCTGGGGGCAGAGCTTAGAAGCAGAAAGTGCAGGGTCTGGAGGAGGACCAGAGGAGGACTGGAGTCATCTGCCGGAGTCTGCTGAATGCTGAGACCAGGGAAAGCGAAGATGTGGGGGCTCTGCAGCTGAACAGAGAGGTGCAGGTTCTGTAGGAGGAGTTCTGTCCTCCTCTCAGCTGCTGAGTGCCGAGACAAGGTGGGGGCGAAGAAAAGGGGGTGCCACAGCTGCAGGAGAGGTGTGAGAGCCACATGAAATGGCCTGGCAGGCTGGACTCAGCCCTTCCCCTAATCAAAGAATCTCTCACAGTTTGGTAAATCACCCCTTAGGGTCACATTTAAGTGATTTAACCCATTGATTGCCCCTGATGTCAACCCCTTCCCAGCCAGTGTCATTAATACAGTGACAGTGCATATTTTTACCACTGATCACTATAATAATGTTACCGGTCCCCACAAAAGTGTCAAAAGTGTAAGCTAGTGTCCTGACCGTTCACCGCAATATCGCAGTCCCGCTATAAGTCCCTGATCACAGCCATTACTAGTAAAAAAATTAAAATTAAATTAAAATATTCCATAGTTTGTAGATGCTTTAACTTTTGCGTAAACCAATCAATATACGCTTATTTGGGATTTTTTTTACCAAAAATATGTAGCAGAATACATATTTGCCTAAATTGATGAAGAAATTAGATTCTTTTGCATATTTTTTTTTTTATTGGGTGTGTATTATAGCAGAAAGTAAAAAATATTGATTTTTTATTTTTTTCAAAATTGGCAATCTTTTTTTTGTTTATAGCGCAAAAAATTAAAACCACAGAGGTGATCAAATACCCCCAAAATAAAGCTCTATTTGTGGTAATAGAAGGACATAAATTTTATTTGGGTGCAGTGTCGCTTGACCGTGCAATTGTCAGTTAAATATAAACGCAGTGCCGTATCGCAAAAAATGGCCTGGTCAGGAAGGGGGGTAAATCTTCCAGAGGTCAAGTGGTTACGATAATTAGAAAAAATACATTTAATAACACTTTAATGTTTAAACTCAGCTTCTAATCTCTAATAAAAATGAATACCAAGCCTAATACAAACCTAATAAAACCTCAAGTCTAAAGGCCCGTACACACGATCAGACTTTTTGACAACAAACATGCAAATTAGCTGTTTTAAGGCAACATCTGACCATGTGTACGCTCCATCGACAAATTTTTTCGGTTTTCATCGGACAAATGTTGGCTGTGCGAACAGACAAACTTGGCGGCAACAAAAGCCCGACGTCGGCTAGTCCGATCGTGTGTACACAAAACCATCGGACTTTAGTCCAAAGTACAAACACGCATGCTCAGAACCAATGCAAAAGATCAGACAACAATACAGAAGTTGACCAAAGGGTGGCGCCAGAGAATTGAACGTCCTCTTTTGAAGTGTTGTCGGTGCGTTGAAATGTCATTAAGTTCGTGTTTGTTGCCTAAAAAGTCCTGCCTTGTGTATGCTTAACAAGTTCACGGCCAACGCCCTTTGTACAGAAATCCACGGGAAAGTTTCTATAAAGTCCGACCGTGTGTATGAGGCTTAAGGCTGGATACGCACTATACAACTTTTGTTGTTTGATCCCCTTGAAGCCTCGTACACACGATCGCCCTTTAAACAAAGTTTTCCGTGGATTTCTGTCCAAAGGGCGTTGGCCATGAACTTGGTAAGCATACACACACGGCAGGAATTTTTAGGCAACAAACACGAACGTAGTGGCGTTTCAACTCCTTGGACTCCTTTACCGCTGACGAAGTCCGGATGTGGACGTTACGCGTGCGGGAGTTCCTTGGACATCACTGCAGCCACCATTCTACTGACGTTATCCTTTTATGCCATTTTACCTTTATCCCAGCACTAGGGTATAGTGCTGTGTATGTGAGTACTTGACCTTTTAATAAATGTGATCATCTTAGCCACACAGTGTGCACTATGTACTTTCATTTTTATTACATGTGAATATGATTATCAATTATTGAGTGTCGCCTATAATATCGTGTGACCATCTGCCCACGCAAGTCTCCATCTCTATCCACTGAGAGTGGTAAATGCTGTTCTGACCCGTCTGTTAACTCAGGGGTCCATAAGCTGAGGTGAGCAGTTTGGCTAGCTGGTGGTGGAATCACGGATGTATAGCACTGCATGGACTGTCATGAGCACCTAGACCACTACAGAGGAGACCTTTTCTCTATCAACTTTTTGATTTTAATTTAAAAAGGGACTTTTACTTGAACCTTTGGGTATAGCGCTGCACTGATTTATTTATTCTATGTATTTTGAGGTTTTTTGTTTACCTTCAGTGTTCAGCTGCTTGTATTTCTAAAGATTGGATTTTTTGAACTGACTTTACCTTTATTTACAATTTATGTTTTTTATTACCTATTTTTAGAGCTGTTTTTCACCCCAGTGATAAATATAAGCACCTTTTGAAGTCCTAAAAGGTGACAACATGACCCTGACATGTAACACAAGTCCCAGTCCACTCAGACAGAGGACAGAACTGCAGTTTGCTTTCTACAGAGATGGACAGAATGTTCAGGAATTCAGTTTACATACCGTATTTATTGGCGTATAACACACACTTTTTTCCCCTTAAAATCAGGGGAAAATCGTGGGTGCGTGTTATACACCGATCCCCGCCGATCTCAGCTGATTGTGAGCAGAGCGAGCGCCAGCGATATACACACAGCCGAGTTCTATTTCTCGGCTCTACTCACAGTCAGGGGCGGGACTGCGACAGGAGCCGAAACTAGCCGATTACACTCGGCTATGTGTTTGTCAGCGCCGCTCGTTCCTCTCCTCTCGCAATCAGTGGAGATGGACGGGACTGCGAGAGGAGCCGAAACTAGCCGAGTACACTCGGCTTTGTGTATCTCGTCGGTGCTCGCTTCTCTCCGCTCACAGTCAGCGGAGATCTGCGGCAATTTTAAAAAATAAGCGGCTGCAAAGAGACTGGCAAGGCTGCAAAGAGACTGGCAAGGCTGCAAAGGCACTGGGCAAGGCTGCAGAGGCACTGGGCAAGGCTGCAGAGGCACTGGGCAAGGCTGCAGAGGCACTGGGCAAGGCTGAAGATGGACACTGGGCAAAGCTGCAATGATGGACAAGGCTGCAGATGGACACTGATAAGGCTGCATTGATGGGCATTTAAATGTAAGTTTTTTTCCTTAAAATTCCCTCCTAAACTTGGGGTGCGTTTTATACGCCGGCGCGTGTTATACGGCGATAAATGGGATGGGAGAAAACAGCAGTGCTTAGCAAGAAGTGGGGAGAAATATTAATGCCCAATTGGGGAACAATAGTGCCTGGAGAGGAATAGAGGAACAGCGGTACTCAGCAGGGGTTTGGAAGAAAGACCAGTGCCTAGCAGGGGGTGAGGAGAATAATATTACCCATTGAGTGTAAAAAGTGGTGCCCAGTGGGGTTGAAGGAGAACAAGAGTGCCCTGCACGAGGTAGGGGTAGAAAATAGTGGCCAGTTGGTGGCAAAACAATATGCCCAGCAGGGGTGAGGTTAAACATTGGTGTCAGTGTACAACACTTACCTTGCATTGCTGCTCTGTGCCTCCTGCTCCTGCTGCCAGGACTCTAAAGACTCTTGGTACAGGTAAGCACTCTAGGTACAGAAACGAATTAGAGCTGGAGCATGGTGTTGGAACAAGTACTCCAACACTTGGCTTCTGGATGAATCCTGGATCCAAGGGATGCCAGGATTGTGTTAAAATCCCAGGACAATACTGTGAGGGATATAACCACTGCCCAACTCTAAATGGTGACAGCAGAGGACAGAGGTGGTTGAGATCAACCCGTTCATAAGGAAGCTAGGGAGTGACACATTGTGTGGTGTACAGGTGGGGCTCCTGGATAAGTTGCCCTTGAGGGTTGTGACCTATGCATAGGATGTGCATCATGTACAATAATAATAATAATCACTGGGACAGATAAAGCAGAGGAGATGGACTCTCTGGTGTCACGGTACTTTCAAGCTTCTGCCACCAAGGTCAACCAGGAAAAGTGAATTTTTCTGGATGGGAAAGAAAGGCGAGAGGATTAGTCTCCTAGAAGCTTTCCCTATGCCTCAGAAAAAAAAATAACTATAACTAAAGGCAAAACTTTTTGTTTAGTTTTGGAAAGAGTGGAGGAGGATTAGAACACCTGTCAGTTTTTATTGCTGTTTGTGCCCCTAATAAGAAGTTTTCCCCTCTTTATATGTCTGGTTGGCCATTATCATTGAAAGTGAAAGTAAGAGAAAAACCCAAATTTTGGGTTGTCCCCTGAAAAGTAAAAGAGGGGAAATCTTTCAATGGGGACACTAGTTCCGGTGATCTGGGGGTCCTCAAGGAATTCCCTTAATTTGCAGATATTTCCTCTGTTTGGCTATGGGACAGGAAGTGAAGGAAAATCATCCACAATGGGACACGGATGGCGAAAAATAATATCTGGCAGGGGTTATAACCCTCCCTTACTCTATCCAAAATGAAAAAAAAAGTTTTGCTGATAGTTCTACATTAAGGTTTTTGGCATTGAATGTGGACCTGACAATTATGGCCAATTAAGTGGGAAGGCCTGCTGAAAGTTAGAGAAGGTGGCAAGTTGGAAGAGATGTAAGTTTTCTGAGTGGGAAAGGGTCGATTTGATTAAGGCTTACCTGATTCCAGTCTTTGCGTCAGGTTTGTACGCATGTTACCAATGCCTCTCTATGCTAAGGCATATAGTGTGTTCTTCCAGATGTTGTGGGTGAACAGACTAAACCTTATCACAAAGAATGTCACCTATCTGTCCAAGAGAGAGGGTGGTCTAGGTATGGTCAGCCCAATTCTTTTCACTGCTGTTTCTTAAGTTCAAAACTGGCAATATGTTTGCAGTAGGTACCATAACATATACAAATATTTAACGAAAGAGAAAATGTTGGATAGATATACAGTCCACCTATCATCCAAAAAAAACATATAATGTCCGCATCCAATGTATTATTTCAAGAATTAACCTAATAAAAAAAAAAAATTTCATAAAGAAAGGATTTTGTGGCGATCCAGCAATACGTGCAGATACTTCATCCACAGAAACCTCTCCTCTACTAATAATAGTGCCAAAGTGATTCTTTATTGGTGACCGAATAACCACCATCAGCCACCATTGAGTGAATTGGATGCTCACCTTAAGGTATGACCAAGCGGTCAAAAAACACCTTTTGTATAAATATATATATATATACACACACACACAGCGTTTTTTGACCATTTGGTCATACCTTAAGTTGAGGGGCCAATTCACTCATTGGTGGCTGATGGTGGTTATTCGGTCACCAATAAAGAATCACTTTGGCACGGTTATTAGTAGAGGAGAGGATTCTGTGGATGAAGTATCTGCACGTATTGCTGGATCGCCTCAAAATCCTTTTTTTTGGACTTTTAAAAAAAAAAATCGGAAATTTTTAAAATACATGTTTTTTATGATGATAGGTGGACTGTATATCCATCCAACATTTTCTATTTCATGTAATATTTGTATATGTTATGATACTAACAGGTTTATACACACATCACAATGGTCTGAATAAGCGCACTATTTATACACAATTGATATTTTGATTTTAGTGTTTGAGTTCACTAATTAATGGTTGCAGTTGTTCATATATAGATAGATTTAGGTGAATTTTTAGTCATTTACATAGCAGCACATACGTTTTTTCACTAAAAAATGTTTGCAATTGGACCTCCCTAAATGTGAAGGCGTTTTGGATGTTGGTTTAGGCCTTGCTTGGCAACTTTGGGATGAAGGTGGCCATGTATGGAAACTCAAAGTTTGTCCTGGTCATCTCCTAGCCTATGTTGCTCTGTACCTGAAATTACTGCTGCAGTTGAAATTGTCAGCTGAAGACCTCAGATCCCAGATCCAGTCAATGGAAGTTCTATATAAAGCTGGATTTTAAGCAAAGCCTTTCTTGACCCACTGGCTTTAAAGGATTTTCCAGGTCTAGTTTTTTTTTTTTTTTTTTTAAGCCTATAGCACCTGGTAGTCCCAGGCGGTCTCCCATCCAAGTACTAACCAGGCCCAAGCCTGCTTAGCTTCCAAGATCAGACAAGAGCAGGTGCATTCAGGGTGGTGTGGCCATGGTTTTGAGGCAAGGGTTAAGGTTGATTAATCAGGATAGGCTGCCCCCTTAAATTAGATCTGGCCTAGTTGTGCTTCCATGGGAAGCGCTAAGTTAATTGGTGTTAAACCTATAAACAAACATTTACTATATTGCAGCTTTCCAATTCTTAGATGTGAAGACTGCATTTGTTTTCTTTATTTCTATTTCCACCTGGTAATCTGGCCAGTAAATCTGTTGTTTTTCAACAAAAAAAGCTATCCTGCAGATGTATCAGTTTACAGTGTTGAGACAAACCATTTACCATTTGCAGGGGTGCTTACAATGATCAGTTTTTATTTATTCATGTACCTTGATCCCCAAAGAAAAATATTAGCTGTAACTGCTTGTGTAACTGCAGTGTTAGCTGTAGCTTAAATTTGTTAGATGGAACAGCAGATTTAGATACACTAATGCCGCGTACACACGAGCGGACTTTTCGATGGACTAGGTCCGGCGGACTGGACTCCGCCGGACAATTCGACCGTGTGTGGGCTCCAGCTGACTTTTTTTCCCCAAAAGTCCGACGGATCTAGAATAAAACATGTTTCAAATCTTTCCGACGGACTTGAGTCCGGTCGAAAAGCCTGCTCGTCTGTATGCTAGTCCGACGGACAAAAACCGACGCTAGGGCAGCTATTGGCTACTGGCTATCAACTTCCTTGTTTTAGTCCGGTCGTACGTCATCACGTACGAATCCGTCTGACTTTGGTTAAACGTGTGTAGGCAAGTCCGTTCATTCGGAAAGTCCGTCAAAGTCCGCCAGACCTAGTCCGTCAAAGTCCGCCCGTGTGTACGCGGCATTACACTCACCTCCTCCCACCTGCTCCCAGATTAACAATGCTGCTATCTTCTGTGCCTCCTGTTCTCCTTCTTCCAGATTGGGGCACTCTAACACAGGAAGTATGTAACTGGCCAGGTCTCCAGGTGAAAACCGAGAAAAAAAAAAGCCTTAAAAAAGAAAACAAATGCAGCCACCACAATTAATTATATTTAAAATATTTTTATTAAATTTTGTATAGAAAGTAATATACACTCACGTATAAGCATACAAAGAAGACATATAAGACAACAGTAGGATACAGAGCAATAAACAATGTGAGGAGGTATTATGAGGGTAACACCACTTGTTTTTGTTCATTAAAATAACACATTAACTGGAAACCCTATATCTATACTTCTAGAACAGGTATAAAGATATGAGGTTATGACTAAATAAAGAGTACCTGTTCTGCATCTTGAGCCACTCCGATATTGCCCCCCTGTTTCCCTAAAGCCGCGTACACACGGTCGGACTTTTCGTCTACAAAAGTCCAACGGACGCTGACGGACTAAAGCTGGCTGGTAATCCGATCGTGTGTGGGCTTCTCCGGACTTTCAACGTACTTTTTTAGCCTCAAATCCGACGTACTTTAGATTTGAAACATGCTTCAAATCTTTACGTCGTAACTACGACGGACCCCGAAATCCGCTCGTCTGTGTGCTAGTCCGACGGACAAAAACCCACGCTAGGGCAGCTATTGGCTACTGGCTATGAACTTCCTTATTTTAGTCTGGTGTACGTCATCACGTACGAATCCATCGGACTTTTGTGTGGTCGTGTGTAGGCAAGTCCGTTCGTTAGAAAGTCTGCCACAAGTCCGCCGCAAGTCTGCCGAAAGTCCTCCGGAAGTCTGTTGGACAGGCTGTCGGACTTTTGTAGCTGAAAAGTCCGACCGTGTGTACGCGGCATAACACCCAAGGTAGACTAACCGGGACATCCCGCACACCCCACCCCATGGGAACTTTATGTAGGAGTGCACGTGGAACCCCCCCGTGTCCAATTCCCAGATCCTAGTAACATATAAATGAAATCTTGTGGGGGGCAATACCGGAGAAGCCCTATTATACTCAAAACCTTCCGTAGTAAGTAATATATGCAAAATTTGCAAAATGAATAATGACCCTCCGGGGGGCGGGGGATATCCACCAGAGAATTCCTTTAGACGAGGAATTCAAGGTCCTGCATGTGATCAGAGAATTAGGGACAAGAGAGTCCCAAAGAAGGATGGAAATAAACGTAGGAAAAGGAAAAAGGAAGCAGGAAAGGAGGGAGAGGGATTAGAGTGAGTTAGGTCCAGAGGTGAGGGTGGGAATAGTTCCTCCTCCTGTCATACCTGGTATGAGGTTAATGTTCTGAAATGTAGCCCATGGTTCCCAGGTGGACATGAACCTCCCCACTTTGTCATTAAGTTTGGCTACAAGATGCTCTTGAGTCATAATCCACAAAATTTTCCTAATACAGCTCCCGAAGGAAACCGTTGTTTTTTTCCAACTTTTAGCTAAGGTGATTTTAGCTCCTAGTAAAATAAAAAATGAGAGGTCTTGAGCTTGTTTGGGTAACCCCGGTATATGTTGATTGAGAAGAGCAATATGTATGTTGGGGTACACCGGTAATTTAGATAAGGTACTGATCATGCTGAAGATTTTCCTCCAGAAGGTTCTAATTCGGGGGCAAGTCCACCAAATATGTATCATTGAACCCTCAAGCTCACATCCCCTGAAGCATAAGGGGGAGGCTCCCAGGAACATCACCGCCAGTCTGGCTGGAACGTAATACCACCTAGATACGACCTTTATGCTGGCTTCTATGAGAGATATATTGCCTATACCTTTAAAGGAGCGAAACCACAATTTATACCATTCTAACGATGTCCACGTCTGGCCAGTATCCTCCTCCTAGGACTTAGTGTAAGCTGGTTTGTCCGATTTTGTCATCAGTGCAGAATAGATCAGGGAGATGCCCCCTTTTTGGTCCTGGATATTAGCACACCAGTGTTCGTAAGGAGTAATGGATGAAGAATTTAAATTGTTGCGCCAGATTGTGTGAAGGAAATGTGAGATTTGTGTAAACCTGAATTTTTCTGAATCTGGCATATCGAGAGTACTCCGGCAGTAAGTTAAGGATATTGGACCTGTTGGGGTGAAAAAGTGTCCTATGCAGTAAAGGCCTTTATCAGTCCACCATTTGAATGCTTTTATATTTACTCCCAGAGGAAATTCGGAATTGTGGAAAATGTGTGCGAGGGGTTTCAAAGGGGAAGTCAGAGCAGACTGCCTGAATAATTTAGTGCTGAGAGAGATGGAATGACAAAGAGTGGGGGACATGATTGCTGGTCTGATTTTTGGGTCGCACCACAAGAGGTAGTCTAAGGTGTGGTGAGTCTGGTTTTGAACCCTGGGAAAATATCATGGACAATTGAGCCAGTTGCGCTGCTTGATAATAAGCCCAAAGATCTGGTAACCCCATTACGCCCTGGGATTTTAGACGTAAAAGGATGCTGGACAGACATCTATATCCCCTCCTACCCCAGACGAAGCTTATAATTTCCGACTGCAGTTTTCATAGGAAGTTTTTCTGTATTGGGATGGGAAGGGAGCGGAACAGATAAAGGAGTCGTGGGAGAAGTGTCATTTTAACCGCGTGGACCCTTCCCAGCCAGGATAGACCACACTTTGCCCATTTATCTAGGTCACCCCTGCATTTACTTAACATGGGTATATAATTTGCTTTGAACAAATTACCGATGTCCGCTGTGAGGTTGACCCCCAGATATCGAACGGACTTCTGGGCCCAAGGGAAGTCAAAATTGCTTGCGAGTTGGGAGAGAAAACTGTCCGGAACCGAAATGTTCAGTGCCGTGGATTTGCCCATATTGACCTTTAAGCCTGATACCGCACTAAATGCATTGAGGGTTTTCTATATTCCCGGAACGGAAATGAGTGGGGAAGTGACATATAACATGAGGTCGTCCGCATAAAGGGCACATTTGTGTTCCTGTTCTCCGCACTGCACCCCCTAATGTCTGGGTTTGACCTAATAGCTATAGCTAGGGTTTCAATTGCTATCGCAAATAGGAGAGGGGATAAGGGACACCCTTGTCTGGTGCCCCTGCCTATAGGGAACAAAGTGGAGTACCTACCCATCAAGCGTACCTGCGCCGTCGGGTTTGAATACAGGGAGCGAATCAGATTCAGACAATTTGGCCCAAAGCCCCATTTATGTAGAGTATCCAATAAGTATTTCCAGTCTATGGAATCAAAAGCCTTATGTAGGTCAATTGATAAAAGAAATCCGGATTGGGGGGACCTCCATCCCAGTGTGACTGTAATAGGGCGTACACACGGTTGGACTTTGTTCGGACATTCCGACAACAAAATCCTAGGATTTTTTCCAACGGATGTTGGCTCAAACTTGTTTTGCGTACACACGGTCGCACAAAGTTGTCGGAATTTCCGATCGCCAACCACGCGGTCACGTACACCACGTACGACGAGACTAGAAAAGGCCAGTTCAGAACCAAGCGCGGCACCCTTTGGGCTCCTTTTGCTAATCTCGTGTTAGTAAAAGTTTGGTGAGAGACGATTCGCGCTTTTTCAGACTCGTGGCTTTCAGATCGTTTTCTGACGTTCAGTTTGTGCTTGTGGGTTTGTATCTGCTCTTCAGTGTGTGCAAGCAAGTTCCGCGTGACTTAGTCATTGTATTCTTGTTCGTTCGTTACTGTTTTTCAGGTCGCTCTTCACAGGCCTTGCTGTTCTTCAGTGCATTCTGTTACTTCGTTCTGAGCAGCCGACCGTTTTCTAGCCATGTTTCATATACGTACTCCTCGTAGAGTTTGTGCTGTGCGGGCGCTTGGTGTTGGGGTCCTGACCTTGACACAAGTCCAGTCTATGAACAGAGTGGGGAGGAGTTCATGGACCAAGAATTGGTTGCTTCAGCGTGACCAGTTCTCTCATATGCCTTTGCTCCGTGAGATCCGTGAGAATAATCCTGATGATTTCAGGAACTTTCTCCGGATGACGGACCCCGTGTTTCACCGTTTGTTGGCTTCGCTGACCCCCTATATCAGCAGGCAGGATACCTGCATGAGGCAAGCCATCACTCCGGAGCAGAGGTTGGTCACTACCTTGCGGTATTTGGCCACAGGGAGAAACCTGCAGGACCTCAAGTTCTCGACAGGCATCTCCCCCCAGGCTCTGGGGATCATTATCCCAGAGACCTGTTCTGCCATCATCCAGGTCCTTCAGAAGGAGTATATGAAGGTAAGATTTTTATCCTTTAATATCACATTTTATTGTATTGAATGTTTGATAATATATTGTATTTCTTTCCTCATTCCCTAATTCCCATGATTGTAATATGCTGTGAATGTCCCCTTTCTCCTCATACATGTTGGATTTTTATGTAATTATTATTTTAGGTCCTTCATACATATTTGCCCTTCAATAACCTCCCCAGCATGGTGTCTCCTGGCCTATATTCACCTCATGTAGTCACTTAACAATGTATTTTGTCTGCTCCATAGTAGTGCTTTACCCCAAACACCCCCTAAAATGTTTGGTAATGTTATTTTTTATTTACATTCAGGCAGAGGGCCAGAGGCTTTTTTTTGTGGTGTCCCCAAATAATTTTTAGTAACCCTCCCTCCCCCCAACTGCTAAGTCAGCTGATCCCAATTCTCTATCTATCCTCAATCATCTATCTGCTGACTTTGCCAAACCCATACACACTATACCCATCTCTTTACTGGTCAGATTTATGGATGAATTCCCCAAAGCATGTAGTGCAAGGGCCTGCCTGTATACTTTCCAATGGTACTGTTTAAAGTTCTTGTATCCTATTATTATCTTGACAGGTAATAGCAGAATGTCCAAATGTCCTCAAATGTATACAGTGTGTATTTATTTCTTTGTACTATGACACTTCTTACCTGTCCAGTGGGCTGCCAATAGTGTAACTAAGGAGGGGCTGTTCCAAGTAATACCCATTATTTAGGCATTCATCTGTCAATGAAATGAAGAGGGTTACCTGTCCAAGATTTCCACAGACACCCGATAATGTTAGAAATGGCCCATGAGAGGGGGGGAGGGGGAATATGATAGGTGTACCTTATACTTTGGCGTTGTTAAATTCCCCTTAATAAATGCTATCTAGAGGTTGCCCCAGAATGTTTGTGTCTAATCTGCTTGCCATGTTTCAGAGTAAAAATAGTAATGTTTATTGTTTTTTCCTCAACAGTTTCCTTCCACGCCACAGGAATGGCAGACTGTGGCCTCCCACTTTGCCCAGCGGTGGGACTTTCCTAACTGCGGAGGGCCAATTGATGGGAAACACGTCCACATCGTCCCACCACCCAACTCGGGGTCGTACTATTATAATTACAAGGGGTTTAATAGTATAGTGATGTTGGCGGTGGTGTCGGCTAATTACGACTTCTTGTATGTGGACGTGGGGAAGAATGGCCGGATGTCCGATGGTGGAGTCATCGCCCAGACGGAGTTCTACAGGCATCTCCAGAATGGCAGCTTGGACTTGCCAGCTCCAGAGGACAATGTGGAAGGACTCCCATTCGTGTTCGTTGCTGATGAAGCGTTTGCGCTGGGGGACCACCTGATGCGGCCATTCCCAATGAGGACCCTCACCCCGGAACAGAGGGTTTTTAATTATTGGCTGGCCAGAGCCCGAAGAGTGGTGGAGAACACATTTGGAATCCTGGCCAGCCGGTTCCGACTATTTCTGACACCCATCCATATGGCGGAGTATAAACTGAACCATATTATACTGGCGTGCTGTGTTCTCCATAACTTTTTAAGGAAACATTCGGCAAACTATGCTGGCTCAGTTGGGCCTGAGGCCGGAATCCTACATCAAACCACACTGACGGCGCTTGAAAGTGGCCGTCCTGGCTTGTCCTCCCTGAGTGCCCGTGATGTCCGGTTACGCTACCTGGAGTTCTTTGCGGGCAGGGGGGCTATCAATATGCCAGACAATATGTGAAGCCTTTTTATAATAAAAAAAAAAAAGAAATTCTTTGTGGACATTTACTGCTTGTGTTTGTTTTAGCTGACCCTGACATAAATGTTTTGAGTGCAGAAAATGGCGTGATTGTGTAACCTTATACAAAGCACTGTTGGCTGTTATTTCCTAAATGCAAAAACACATTTCACTACAAGTGCACTTGCAACTGCACTGAAACTGCACTTGCAGTGCAAAGAGGATTTGCCCTTAGGAAATAACCCCCATTTTTGCACAAAACAGCAATTACATCACCCCAAAAGTGTTGTAGTGTTGAGACAATAATCCACACATTCTTGAGTAACCAACTTTTTTATACCTGCACAATCACATGCGCATTTACCAAAGGTTTTTAAAACAAACCAACATGTTTGTTGTATAACAATTTTTGCAGTAGCATTATCAAAAATCCAAATGTCCATTTCAGATAAAACAGGCCTGTGTAAAACCAACAAGAAAGCCCAAAAACTTGAACTTACAAAGTTCACATTAGGTAAAACCTGAAGGCTATATCAGACATGAGTATTTAGGAACTGTGTTTGATATAGCGTTCAGATGGGGGGAAATCACATCTGGAAAAGCCAAATTTGGAAGATGCACACCAATTTACGAATGTCAACATGTGCTATCTGCCATCAGGGGGGATCAAGGGACGTGTTTTAGACGAGCAAGCCCTTCCTCACCGCTACTTTATAATTGAGGAACGGGTTGCACCCCCAAAACGCGTCCATTGATCTCCCGTGATGGCAGATAGCACATGTTGGCACACTGTGTGCATCCTCCAAATTTGGCTTTTCAAAACATTGCAAAAAGATTTAAAAGATTGGACCACAATCCCAAAAATATATTTTGTGGGGTTTTAAATTCGCCCCAAAACATCAATGATGTTATTATTTTTTTTTAATAACATTGATTTTTTGCTGTATGTTGTGCAATTCGAGATTACACCCCATGATCTCTCCGATCAGGATCTGGGCACTTTCTGATGTAAAACGTTCTGGATCCCTCACATCACGATCACCTAAAAAGAGATAAAGAAAACAAAAACAGGTATCAAAAATCTGCCACCATCCATCTCTTACCTGAGCCTGTGGTCGCAGACACTCACCTGTTGTGGTGCCAATCTCCACCACGTCTTCTTCTTCCTCCTGCTCTTCTTGTGTTGGTGTAAGTTCCCCTTCTTCCAGAGGTGGGGGGGTCTGTGGTCTCCTCGGATGAGGGGTGTCCTCCGAGTCTTTTCTCCCCTATGTAAAACAAAAATGGTATAATTAGCACACAGATATTTGATGGCAGAACTAGAAATAGGAAACATTGCTTGGAAGTGGGGTACAATTGTCTATTTTAGTTCCAAGATGTATTTTTTTTATTGCCCTTTGTCAAGCTGCAATACTTTACCTGTTTTGTAGAAACTTCACAGATGGAGACCCCCCTATAGTATACACTGGAGCACCTGTGTGGCCCCCCTAATAAAAATGGTGTTCTTGTGTCCCACACTAGTGCTCCAGTGTCCAGATGTGAAAACAGCTGCTCAGTGTCCTCTCCTTACACACAATCTAGTTTGCATTTCATTCTAGTAACAAACCCATCTACACAAACAAATATTTGGCATCCAAGTAGGCCCCAAAAAAATGTGGGAAAATGCATATGGCCTAAACAATGGTGTTTTAGAGGCCTAAAGAAAAATGTTTGATACGAACGAATTATGGGCCCATGAACATTAAAGTTGCCCTTTTAAACGTTACAATTAATAAAAGCATATGGAGCAGAACAAACGGAATAAAGACAGAAAGAATAGGAACACAGCACAACTACTTACTTTTTTGCAGCACTCTCCGGATCTTTCGGTACTGCTCTGGCTCTCTTAATTTCAGGTCCGACCACCGCTTCCGGAGCTGATCTTTCGATCTTCCAACCCCGAAATTCCTCAGAAGACTCCTGACCACTTTCGCCATGATCTTGGCCTTTCGGATATTGGGGTTGGGGTAAGGCCCATACTTTCCGTCATAGTCGGACTTCCTCATGATGTCGACCATCTCCAACATCTCCCCAAAGGACATATTTGTGGCCTTAAAACGTCTCCTTCTGGATCGGGACGTGTCCGGATCCGGGCTTTCCTCCTCCTCCTCCTCGTTCCTGTAATTAGCACGCACCTGCTGTGACTCCGCCATGTGCTCTTCCCCCACTGCGCAGAGCGAAAAGGGGTGGGGAATAGAATAGAAAGAACGTCAGGGGCGGGCGGAGTTACACGCATGCGCAGTGTGTATAAAGTGTAACACGCATGCGTATTACGTACGATCTGTGAGCGGAGGAAGGAGCATTGGACGCACCGATCGTAAGAATGAAGGTAAGAGACAAACTTGTGCCTATACTGCTTCTAGATTGAGGCCTATATTGTAACAAGATTAGGAGAGTTTTGTCTGACATTAGGCTTTGTCTTGTGTTGTGTCTTGCAGTGAACATGGATATGCTACTGAAAGATAATGACTTCATGTCAGTATTCGTAGATATGCTAAGGGAGCTGCCCTGTCTGTGGGAGATTAACCACCCCCATTTCAAGAACCAAGCAAAGAGGAAGGCAGCACTGGAGCAATTGTGTGAAATTGTGAAGCAGGTGATCCCCACGGCAGACATCACCAATTTAAAGATATTAATTGGTTGCCTGAGGAGTACATATCTGAGGGAGCGCAAGAAGGTCCTGGATTCGCAGAGATCCGGAGCAGCAGATGACATCTATGTCCCCAGGATGTTGTACTACGACAGGCTGCATTTTCTGGCAGGCCAGACTGAACCCAGGCCATCCCTCTCCAGTCTTCCTTCCACGCTTCCTTCCCCCCTGGCTGAGGCTTCTGACGCCCAACCTGGGCCTTCCAGGCCACATGTGGAGGAGCCCAGATTGAGCCGGGTATAGCATTCCTTTCAAATATTTCTGCTTGTCCAATCAATGATGTTAACTAGATGTTAGTTGGGAGTACTAATTTAGGATTGTGATTGATGAAGCAAAAACTAAAACCATGTCCCTTTTTCATACACAGGGAAGTCTCAGCCAGGAGGTGGCCGGGCCGAGCCGGCTGGCTGATCTGCAGGTCCCTCCACCTCCCCTGAAAAGAGAAAGTGGCAGTAGGAGGAGTGCCCTAGAGGAGGCTGCTATAGGATTCTTTTGGAGGGCTAAAGAGGTCCTGGGAGCACGACAGACCGTGGAGGAGGACATTGCTGCCGTCATTGCATATAAAATGCAGAGGATGGAGGAGGGCCAGCAAGTCATGTGTGAGGCCCTCATATTGGAGACTCTTGAGAAAGGTATGAGGGACCAAATTACACCTCAGACACACCTTTGTGATGGTCCTCCTCCTCCTCCTGCAGGTCCTCCCCCTCGTCCTCCCTCTCCTCCAGGTCCCCCCAGTCCTCCTCCAGGTCCTACTCCTCCTCCTGCCACATCTCCAACTGCACAGCCACAGCCCGGAAGGAAGTGTGGAAGGAAGACCAGAAAGTGAGGACCCTGGATCCAGTCTGGTCGGCCAAAAAATGCAGCCTCTTGTGGTACCACAGCCTGGGGACACAGATGTCATCTGCTGCTATCCGGATCTCTGGACCAGACTGAATTCTGGACCAGACTGCCCTCCCTTACATATGGACTCCTCAGGCCAACAATTTTGATGTTCAAGAATTGATGTCTACCGTGGGGGTCCCAGGCTTCGCTAATTTCTCCTGTTGATCCAGTGTTGCCTTCCTCTTTGTTTGGTTCTGAGCCCTTAATAAAGGAATTTTGTTTTGAATTATACTCTCCTATGTGTTTTACTTCAAAAAGGACAGTTTGTTTGTGAGGATTCAGGTACATTTCAAATATACAATGTGAAATGAACAAGGGACACCAACAACAAACAATCTCCTTGAGATTAAATAATAAAAGATATCAATGGTGTTGGGGTAACTTGACACACAAAACACACCCAACAATATTCTGGAGTAAAAATAAAAATAACATTGAACAAAGATCAGCCTTTGAAAAAATCCAAACATTAAAGAAAAAAAAAAGGCTTAAAATCCAAAAAAAAAAAAAAAAAAAGTAATATAAAACTGTCAGATGTGACAACTAATAACAATATATTCAGGGAATCCCAATAAAAAAACACAAATAAAAGTTTGTGAGAAGTGTGTGTGAATATGAGCAGCAAAACGACTTAATTCTTGGCACATTATAAAGAAGAAGAGAGTGCGCTGTATTAAACCATTTTTAACATTGCAGCATGACGAAAGTGCTGTATCCATTGCGAACGCTAAGTTTACCAGAATGAGCTGTCCCGTCTCGGAATTTCTTCTGAGCATGCGTGGCACTTTGTGCGTCGGAACAGGCCACACACGGTCGGAATTGACGCGATCGGATTTTGTTGTCGGAAAATTTTATCTCCTGCTGTCCAACTTTGTGTGGCGGAAAATCCGATGGAAAATGTCCGATGGAGCCCACACAGGGTCGGAATTTCCGACAACACGCTCCGATCGGACATTTTCCATCGGAAAATCCGACCGTGTGTACGGGGCATAACAGTGAGATAATGTCTATTGTCCGTCTGATCTGATCCGTTCTCTGTTGGCTAGGGATAAACCCCACCTGATCCCTATGAATGTATGAGGAGATAAAGCTTGAGACTCTGTTTGCCAGAATTTTTGTTAAAATCTTAATGTCATTATTGATTGATGATATTGGGCAATAATTACCCACCTC
Organism: Lithobates clamitans; assembly: GCA_037952925.1. Classification (NCBI taxonomy): domain Eukaryota; kingdom Metazoa; phylum Chordata; class Amphibia; order Anura; family Ranidae; genus Lithobates; species Lithobates clamitans. The sequence goes on from JBBGZY010000791.1 coordinate 3,323,926, forward strand.
ACAGGGGTCTTTCTCTGGTTTAGGGATCATTGAAATATAGGCTGTATTTAGATCTGAACCCAATGGGGTACCTTTTCTAAGGGCATTAAAAAATTTTGAAAGGTGTGGGGCTAGAGTAGGGGCAAATTTTTTATAGTATTCCGTGGAGAATCCATCCGGGCCTGAAGCGGAGCCTAGTTTCAAAGATTTGATTGTATCTAAGACTTCTGTCTGGGAGAAGGGGCTCTCCATAAGTTCGCTATGCTCCTTCGAGATGGAGGGTAATACTATGGAATTCAGGAATTCCTGTTGTGTTTTAGTTATATGTGGTGGGTGAGGCTTATATAATTCCGCATAGTATTGATGGAAGGCCTCCATTATTTTAACTGGGTTCTGAGATAGTTCCCCGGATTGTATTTTTACTTTTGGGAATGCTAGAGATCTGGGTTTAGGGCTAAGCTTAATTGCAAGTTTGGAGCCTATTTTGTCTTTTTGGGAGTAAAATTTGGCCCCCGACCATCTAAGTTGTTTCTCTGCTGATGTAGTGAGATTCAAGTTCAACTGAACTCGAGCCTTATCTAGTTTGTCTAACAATTCAGGAGACTGAGTTAGTTTGTGAGCTCTTGAGAGGGCCTGGAATTCTGCTGTAAGTTTCCACAAGTCCGCTTTGTGTTCTGACCGTAACCGGGCTGTAATTTGGATTATTTTCCCCCTTATCACTGTTTTGTGCGCCGCCCAGACCGTCTCGGGGGAGACCTCATTTGTGGCATTTATGTCAAAATAATCCTTAATGGCTCCCTCTATGATGGTACATTGTATGGGGTCACTTAAGATGGATTCCCGTAATCTCCATCTCAGAGAGTTAGAACGTTCCGAGGCTCTTTTAGTGATTAGGGTGACCATCGAGTGGTCCGACAGGGGGGTGTCCACGATCTTGGATTTCAGAACCAGCGGGATCGTGTGCGGGCTAGTAAATATGTGGTCTATCCTGGCATAGGAGCAATGGGGAGCTGAATAATGAGTGTAGTCTTTAGAATGTGGATTCGTTTCCCTCCAGATGTCTATTAAGCCCTTATCATGAAGGAGTTTTGCGATTTTAGAACTTTGCTTGGACGGGCGTTTGGGTCTAGGCATACCGGAGCATGACTTGTCTAATGCGAAGTCAAAAGCTGTGTTGAAGTCCCCACCAATAAAAATTGTGCCCTTCAAATGTGGATGTAGCTTATGTAGCAGGGAGTCAAAAAAGGCTTTCTGGCCCTTGTTAGGGGCATAATACGAGACAAAGGTGTATAACACCCCATCGATGGTCCCTGAGACTAAAATGTAATGGCCCAGGGGGTCCAACACAACTTCTGAGTCAGCTAAGTTAATATGTTTAGCAAAGCAGATTGCAACTCCCTTCGTTTTTTTTTTGGCTGAAGTGAGAAAAAATTGTGGAAACTGATGATGGAGGAAAGAGGGTTGGTAAGAGGAAGGGAAGTGAGTCTCTTGTAGGAAGAGGACATCTGTGTGCATGGACTTGTATAGCTGAAAAAGCTTTCTACATTTTATGGGGGAGTTGAGTCCCTGTATGTTGTGGGAAATGATCTTAAGGGTATTCATCCCTAAGGTAGAGTTAGCCATCCAGTGGGGTCATGTGGTGTATGCTATAGCTATAGGTCTTACAGACCTGGCGAGTGAACGGAGCATCCATGAAATGAAGCGAGCGTACGACTTTCTTATTAAGTCCTGGGAGGAGCAACCGAGGCTGGACACTGCATCTGTGAACGTGGGGGAACAGGAAGAGGGAATGGAGGAGAAAAGAGATGAGTAAGAGTAGGAGAGAAAACACAAGCGTTAGCTTAACCTTCAAATTGATAAGTATTTGAGAACACAATAAACATTGTATACAACTTGGGGGGGACCTGGGCTCCCCCCGTATCCCAGGGTAGGACGGGGGACTCCCCCCTACCCCTAAAACCTGAGAGAACTGGTGATCTATTCCTGGATCAACCGGTAACAGGACCAATGGCAAAAACTTTGCCCTTGGTTCCTAGGGGAGGTGCAATGTTGCCACCTCTACCCTGCCACCTTAAAAACCAAACTGTATTAGAGGAGGAAGTAAAATGGGAATCCTCCTTGTTATAACTGTTAGAGCGAACCAATGAAAAAAAAAAAAAAAAATAAGGAGAAGGGAGAAACAAACACCCTTAGTATCTTAACAGCGAGGGGGATATGAAAAGGTCCCCTATAACAAAAGGCAAAACAATTATTCACATACCCACTGGACCTACGTCCTGTGTACCGTACCCCTCCCCCAGAACCCCAGCGAGGGGCAACAGCCCATATAGGCGGTCACCGAGTCCCAGAGTGCCAGGGGGTTGAGCCCCTCACACCCTGCGATCCGGGGCAAACGTTCCCCCCTGAGCGGAGAATGAAGGGGGAAAACCTCCTATAGCTCCAACCATAATAGCACTTTTCCCTTTTTCCCCCCTCCCCACTACATTGCTCCCCTAAATTGCAGACATAAGGGGGAAAAAAAAACTATATCAATGAGACTAAAGGTAAAGGTCCCAAGTTGCCCGAGATTTCCTAGGCTGTTCCTGAGGACCAGAGTTTCGCTATGGTACGGAGATCCTGGGGTCACCCGCAGGTCCGAAGGGCAGGTGGTCAGGATCAATTTCGGGAGGATTATCCTCAACGAGAGGGGTAAATAACAGAGTTCCTGTTTTGGTAAGGGCCCCTAGATTCAGGGCCCATGAGGGGAAAAGATATAAGTAGTGTCTTTGAGTTAGTACCGGGCCTATGTAGCCAAAAGAGAGTAACCGGATCAGTTCCCTGAGCCTGTGACGGTTGTGACATCAAGTAGGGAAGTTTTTTTTGGATCGTTTGGAACCTTGCTTCAGCCAGGAAGGTTGTAGTGGGCTCGCTGGTGGTGGACGTTTCGTGGAAGCGGGTGTGCTTCTGCTCTGCATTTGAGATGACGGATCGTTAGAGATCAGGCCCAGGTGTAGCAACAGACGTTCTCCTTCAGTAAGGGTAGAAAAGCCATAGCTTTTATTTTTATATGCAAAGTTGAGGCGCAGGGGAAGAGACCAACGGTAAGAAATTTCTTTCTCAATTAAGCACTGTATCAACGGTTTGAGAGAGCGCCTTTTCTGAACCGCATATGGCGATAAGTCCGCAAAAATTTGAATCCTGTGGCCTAGCAACTTGAGGTCAGCTGAGCCCCTGGATTTCCTCATGACTTCCTCTTTGACTGAGTAAAAATGAGGTTTCGCGATTATATCGCGAGGTAGTCCATCTGAACGTGGGGGCTGCAGGGCTCTGTGTGCTCTGTCAATCTCCAGACGATGATCTGAAATGTCAGGGATAAGGTCTCTTAGCAGGCTTTTGACAGCAGCATGAGTGTCCTTTTCGGTCTCTGGGAGACCTCTAATACGGAAACTGTTCCGTCTCGATCTATTTTCAAGATCGTCGATTTTAGAAAAGGCGGTTTCAAGTTGGTCCTGCAGGTCCTGTATTCTGGCTGAGTTTTGGTTGATGCGAGAGGCTGCCTGGTCAGCTTTCTGCTCAATGGTGTCAATCCTCTGCCCCAATTGCTGCAAATCAGCATGTATGGAGGAAGTTATCTGTACTGCGTTCTGGGCTAGGCTTTTAGAAAGTAAATGGGTAAAAGCCTGCAGGGATGTTTGCAGATGATTCTGTTACTGATAATAGCATCCCTGTATGTGGATCCGTCATAGGGGTAGAGGGATAACCAGCACCCCTCCGTTCCAGCAAAGATTCTGTGGATGTGGGTGAAGAGATCTGAGGCAGTGGGGGAAAGTCCATACCTGGAGAGGAGGGGGTCTGATTGTCCTGATCCGCTATGGATTCCTCCATTCCCCTTGTATTGATGAGGGAGCCTCGTGGGACCGCCGCCATCTTGGCATAGCTGACCGGAGCTGCCGCCGCCGTCATCTGGTCCGTGAGGTTCCTCCGGGCTAGCGCCGTTATGGTGTTTATGATCCTGGGGGTTTCCCCCACCTGAATATCCCTGTGAAGAGCCTGGGGGTTCGATCTAGCTGCTGTGGTGGCGATCGAAGAGTAGCGGTGGAGCGGAGCTCTAGCAGCCGGTGGCCATCTTAGCCGCTGCCGCGCATGCGCCTACCACAATTAATTATTGATTTAGCTGGAATAGTTTAAATTTTTGGTTTTGGGTTTGATACCGCTCTCCACTCTACCCAAAACAAAAAAAAAGGTTTTCTCTTTAGTTATACTTTAATGGTGATAGCTATTTCATATGTTCCTTTTTTATTTTTTAAGGTAAAAAGGATGCGGATTACACATTACAGAACATACTTCGATTGTTGGCATCTGGGATCATAACACTTATAGGGGCCTTTATTTTCTACACCCACATGAAGACTGTAAGGATTTCCAAGACCAAGAATGTTGAAGATGCTGAGGAAAGGGTGGAAGAGCACCAACTGTGATCTCTATGACTATAAAACACCATCTATATGCTATTAGTAGCAGGGAATTATGGGGAAAAACATATAGAAGCCAGGATGGATTATCAGGTTTATCCTTAACCACTTGACCGGAAGATTTGGGCCCCTTTATGACTAGGCCATTTTCTGCGATATGGCGACAATTGCGCGGTCCTGCAACGCTATACCACATAAAATGTAGATTCTTTTTTTCCCACAAATAGAGCTTTCATTGGTGGTATTGGAGCACCACTGTGGTTTTTATTTTTTGTGCTATAAACAAAAAAAGACAATTTTGAAAAAAAAAAATATTTTTTACTTTCTGCTATAAAACACATCCAACAAAAAAACACATTTCTTCATCAATTTAGGCCAATATGTATTCTGCTACATATTTTTGGTAATGATTGGTTTGTGCAAAAGTTATAGCATCTACAATCTATGGGATATTTTTATTTATTTAAAACATTTTTAGACATTTTTTACTAGTAATGGTGGCGATCAGCAACTTATAGTGGGACTGCGATATTGCGGAGGACATTATGACACTAATGTCCTGTACGCACAATCGAAAATTCTGCCAGCAAAAGTCAGATGAGAGCTTTTGGACGGAAATCCTGACCGTGTGTATGCTCCATTGGACTTTTGCTTTTGGAATTTCCGCCAGCAAAAGATTGAGAGCATGTTCTATTTTTCAGACAGAAAAAGTTCCTATCGGAAATTCCGACCGTCTGTAGCAATTCCGACGCGTACAATTCCTACGCATGCTCGGAAACAATTCAAAACATTGAACTTAATTTTCTTGGCATCACCGTGTGACGTGGTGTTGTACGTCACCGCGTTCTTGATGGTCGAAAGTTCAGAGAACTTTTGTGTGACCGTGTGTATGCAAAGCAAGCTTGAGCGGAATTCCGTCCGAAAAGCCATCCAACGTTTTTTCCGACGGAAATTCTGATCGTGTGTACAGGGCATACCTGACACTTTTTGGAAACCAGTGACACTACTACAGTGATCAGTGCTAAAAATATGCACTGTCACTGTACTAATGACACTGGCAGGGACGGGATTAAACATCAAGGGTGATCAAAGGGTTAACTGTGTGCCTAGTCAGTGTTTTAGTGTACTGCCGAAGGTGCTTTTACTATTGGAAGAGATGGAATTTATTCCCTCCTTTGCGGGGACACAAGTTCCATTCTTTTCCTCCTGTCAGAATGGCGAGCTGCCTTATTTACATAGGCAGACCCCCGTTCTGTGTCTTTCCTTGCAACCAGCGGGTGCTGGATTATACACAGCGAGAGCAAGCCGACGCCGGCATACATATGCGCCCCCTACCCAGAAGTGTTCTGGTGCACATGTGCCGCCCTGTAGGAGTAAAACTCCTATAGGGCGGTCCTGAACTGGTTAAAGCTGATTTCTAGGCATATATAAAAGACACAAAGTAATGCAGCTCTGTAATCATTAATATGTTATCAAATATGTATATTTTGTAAATAGAAGCAGTGTATATACCTGAATAGGACTTGGCATCGGCCTCTTGCAGCGCCTGTACAACAGGGCTGGAGTGTGAAAGGAATAAGCAGCACAATGAGCCAATCATTTCATGTGCTGACCAGAAGCATGCTAATCGGAGGAGACTGACAAAGACGTGAGCACATCATTGTGCTGCTTCTCCTTCACTGTCCAGTCACAGGTTGGGGGCTGGTCTGGGATGACATGGGCTCAGAGGAAGGAGACTGAATGATGCTGGCCATTCAACTGAGGACATTTAGGCTGGATTCACACCTATGCATTTTTAGTGCTTTTTGCATTTTGCAGATTTGCACTACAGTCCATTTCACATGGTTTCCTATGGAACATGTTCTGTAGTGCAAATCTGCAAAATGCAAAAAGCACTAAAAATGCATAGGTGTGAATCCAGCTTCATTTTCAGAAAATAAATACTATGGAGAAAATCTTTGCATTGAAGGTGAAAATTGAAAGAAATGTTTTTTGTTTTGTCTTTTCATTTTATAATGGGCTATTTAATTAAGATTTGTTATTTTTGGCTCTATGAAGTACAGTTACGTTTCTGGCAATCAATAGTAATATATAACAATGTTGGTCTATATAGACATAAAAATACAATTTAAAAAAAGCAAAACTGTTCTATTGTGAAAAAAAAAAAAAAGCAAAACTGTAATTCCCTTCAGGCATCACTTACCCCATATGTGGCAGTGTAGACCACAGACTAGGGGAAAAATGTTGGAACAGTGGTACCACATATTGTTTCTTAGCTTCATCAAATTCTTTCTTGTCATAGCCTAAAGTATGTAAAGTATGAAAATATAACAGATCTGTACATAGAGATTCATTTTCTTTTATATCAGATGCAGGAAACTGTGCAACCATCTGCCTTATTAGTTTACTGTGTATTATTTTGCCCGTACAGCCGGTCTTTTTGGCAATTCTGTACAATACTTTGTTAATAGCTTTCTATGTGATATTGATTGTATTATTTAAATTTTTGTGTAGAAAAAAATATTTTTAACTCTTAAGCTCCTGAAGAAGCGTGTTTGGCACGAAACATGTTGAGCAGGACCTTTAACTGGACATCATTATCCTTTTATTGGTCACCCCTGGGTAGTAGTAGATTAGGGATATGTTTTCCTGTGAAATCTGTGTTTTGAGTTACCTTGTGGGTTTCACTTTCTACTAGGGTTGATGGTGATTGCCAGTTAATAATTGTTTTATGTTGAAGAAACAGCGATAGATAATCATTTTTAATAAATCTTTGGTATATTCAATAAAATATTCATTTTTTAATGTCACTTGAGATTTTTTGTGCCATTTTTTCTATTTAATCTATTTATACTATTCAATTAAGGACGAGGCACTGTGTTATGAGATTATGTCCACAGTACCACTCTGCTGACATACAACACTGATCTGTACAACCACTGAGGTCTATATCTTTGTAAAATACACCAATAAAGCTTTTATTAAACAAACTGTTTTGTTGCTTTATTTTGCACTGAGGTTTTAAGTCCAACCCTATCCAAAACTTTTTTACTCCAAGAAGTAGTTTGTAAGGGTTAGAACCTATTTCAAATGTTCATTATCACTTTTGTCCATATTTAGGAGATTTCTCCTTACTTCCTGTGTGATTAAATGATGTCAGATGGGAAGAGAAAATTCTCACAGGCAGAAATTAAGACATTTCCAGCATAAAGAGCAAGGGTTAGAAACTCTGTAGGACTTTATTGCTATTTGTGCCTCGTGAAAAAAACATTTTCTCACTTTTGTACATATAATGGAATGGAGACTTGGACAGTTATTAAAAAAATAAATATTTTGTCTTTAAAAAAAAAAAAATGATAATGCCATATTATACTGATACATATAAAATATATATTGTGTCCAGCTCTGTGTATGGATAAATTGGGCAGAGGCTGCAATAAGAAAGAAAAGCCATTTCCTGTAGACTTGAGAATTTTTGACATATAGATACAGTATGTAGCAGTCGGGTGTTTGATGGTCGTCGTCCACTATACATCTCAACATAAAAAAAAAAAAATATCTGAAACCTTTAACCTTTTCCGTTCCAACACCTGTACGCCCCCTACAGACCAGAGCATTCTTCATATTACTGCTATAGGCCCATTTATTCAGCAATAACTTTGTCATTACATAAGATAACAACGCAATACATATATTGTAGTTTTAAGGACAAATTAGAATTTCATTTGGTGATATTCTCTTGCATTGTTTTTATTTTCTACGCAATCCAAAAAGTTTTAAAAATTTCATTTTTTTTTGTTTTCAAATTCAACCAGTGTTCGTTTTTAGAAAAGTTTTACTTTAGATAAAAGTATAAATGCTATTCAATAATTTGTCCTATTTATAGTGTCACTAAAATTACTTTCTGGTACAAACCATTGCAGTTATTTACAAATTAAATTACGCCATTTTTTTCAATTTTGCTAATTTTTGGGTTCAGGTTGAGAGATTTACGAGAGTTCTTTATAAGGGTTCCGCCCTTTTTTAAAACTAGGTTTTATATATATATATATATATATATATTTATAAAGTGCTGAAACTTTTTCAAGGCCCCACGTATATAGAGAACATCCTAATGAATATAACCTATTTTAGTTTTTCATTGGGAAAGGACATGAAAAAGTGTCTAACACTAAGAGAATAAAAAAGTAAAGATGGGGGGGGGAAGAGTAATTTGTCATTGGTGTTCTGTATATAATATGTTACATTAGCATAACAAAGTATTGCATAAAAGATTGCAGAATTGTCAGAAATCATGAATCAGACCGAGACAGAAGTACAGTTAATCACACTTGTTTAATAATAATAAAAAGATAAAGGGGGGCGTGGCCTGACCTGACACGAAGATGGCTGCTTAATTCCACAGCTCCTGCCACCTCTCGACCTGACATCAGCTTACAGGAGGCTCAACAGCACGATACCTACCTCTTATTATGGGGACCGCTTCCAGGAATACTTCAGCTTCACGTTCCCGATCACCGAGGGAACACACGGAGCACACAGGACACAACATCCCCAAAATGTTCAGGACGGGCAGAGGAAACATGGAAACATGTCCTCCCGTCACAGGTCCTCACAGGCTGCATCTTCCTCCCCACTAGGAGAACCATCCCTCACTCCTCCCGTCAGCTTAACGAGAGACATCAACACGGAGGAACAACCCCACCACCAGCTCAACATAAACGATCTACGGATGATCGCCACCGACATCAAAAACACTCTCTCTGCTGCCATCTCGGAACTTCGTTTAGACATCCGCGCCCTGTCTGACAGAGTCACGGCGGCGGAACACATAGCTGAACAACATGATCTGCAACTACGCAAAACCACCCGCCATGTGGATACCCATACTCTGCAAATGAGAGAAATGCAGAGACACCTCGAGGATCTTGACAATTGGGGCAGAAGACAGAATTTGAGGGTCAGGGGTCTCCCTGAATCCATAGAAGGAGATCAACTGATTCCCTCTGTCACCAGCCTGTTCAATGGCATTTTACACAATTCCATTACTCCAGACGCCAGTAGAATATGAAAGAATCCACCGTTCATTGAGACCCAAAGGAAGAGACACTGATCCGCCCAGGGACATCATATGCTGCCTGTCTGACTATAAGGTCAAAGAAGAAATTCTTAGACAGGCTAGAAGTATCCCGCAGCTCATACATGAGGGGAAGAACATCCAGATTTTCCAGGACCTGTCAGGCATAACCCTCCAACACCGCAGGGACCTGAAACCCCTGCTAGACACCCTCCGCACCAAAGGCATCACCTATAAATGGAAGTATCCTTTTTGCCTGGCTGCCACCTCGCAAGGCCACACAGCCTTCCTTAAAGTGCCTGAGGACCTTCCTTTCTTTTGTGAGGCATTAAACATCCCCAATGTAGAGGTACCCAATTGGTACGCGGATTTCCGTCGCTCAGCCGTGAGGAGGGAACAGCAACCTGCAGATTCTATGGAAGCTACCAATTCAGGCCACAGGAGGAGAAGATCGCCACAGCGTATCGAGGAGCCCACAATACTCGCCACCGTAACTTTGACACCACCGAATCACCATCATCAAGGAGAGCCAGACGAGACCGCTAGAAGTACAGGGAAGTAATCCATGTCACAGCACTCCACTTTTATATTAGGCCACGTTAGGCCTCACTTGTTCTTTATTTGGGTTTTTCTTTTTCTTTTTTATACAACTAAGCTGTTTTAGTTACTGGACACAACGTTCAAGTGCCCGAACCTAATAATTCTTCCACTAACCAGCACTGTATGCAGAGATCAACCGTGTCGTATGTGCTCGGAGCGAGTACACTAACGAGACCAGGCATAATCTCCTCACACCGCGCTTCCTTCTCTGTGGTTCCACTGCACTACCAGCAAACTACAGTTCCCATACTGCCTCAGGAGCCAGAGCCAGAAACACGTACCTCCCTACGTACTCGACGCGACAGTCCACCTCTTCGCATATTGGCTCACGTCATCGTTGCCCTCACCACAGGGAGATCGCTCCATGCGTAATGTGGATACGGACGATGCCTAACCAGCGCCACACTCACCAAGACCCATAATCAAAACCACAGCTCACTAACAGGTGAACGTCACACAGGAATAGCGCGGCACACCTCCTGAACGGCAACTACACTGGACGCCAGAGACCGCACGGCACCATCCGAATCCTCACATCGACTGCCTCGTCTCGGAAGATCGTTCCACAGACCCCAGCAAGCAGAAATACGCAACTCACACCTCTTCTGCAATGGATTCAAGCAATACACCTCTAATTTACTACATGAGCAACTGCTTGAAGGTTGGTGACAAACTCTTTCCATGCAACTCATACTGCAGTTACCTCGGAACTTATTATCGGTAACGGCAAAGGGCTCCTTGAGGTCTTGGTACCTCCATGCGCACATCTTAGACTGTCTCCCAGGTTCCAATAACCGCTCTAAGATATGTAATTTATTTGCAACTGCAACATGTCTTGGGTTCTCCCCTTGCGTAGGATAAACAGATGAGGGGAATACCCAACACAGAATGGGGTACAATATTACAGTGTCATTTACTTGGCACAGTCTTAGGCACCAGACTTTTATGAACGGGCACATCCACAAAACACACCTAAGGGTGATTAAGTGCTGCGCATGGACTATGAGTAAGTTGTTACGCTTTATCTCAGGTTTTAGTTTACTAGATAAAATAGTAGACCACATTAACATCCTCAGTAAACGCGGAGCGGTAGGGTAAATCCGGATTCACACTTTGGACTCTCCACCATATGCATGTCCAGGTATGGTGGTGACCCCAACAGGCTGAGTTTGTCTCATGTAGAGTATGAGACTGAAAACCGCACCCACAAAGCGCTCCCCTACAAAAGTGGTTACTGAGATTATAGGAGTTACTTGGTTGGTTATATTTTTCCTTGTGTACCCACGAGCTTATAAAATAATGCTGTGCACATACATCGTACATATTCGTTCAACACCCCTCCTACCAATCCTTCTACATGGTCAAGGGATGGAAGGACATCCACCACTCACATAGATCCACCAGCTATCTCGTGTCAAGATCTTACCAACCCCCACACGGTAACGGTATAGTGTGGCAGCTTACCCATCGTAGGCTTAGCACTACTCCTGCACTGTACACTACCGATCCCTTTTCTTGAATCGAGGACTCAGGGTAGATACTTATCCAAGGTGACTCATCGGTTATTCCCCAGAGTCATACTCGACACAATATCAACAGCCCTCCTCAAGATAGCAAGGCTCTAAACAGACCCACCCCTTGCTCCCTTACTTACCCTCTCATTCCCCCCCCCCTTTTTTTTTTTTTTTTTTCTTCTTTCTTCCCTAACCCGACGGAGGCCATGGACCCCAACAGAGCATCACACGGTGTGGTGCAACCACACACTTCTTTGAATCTCAAATCTATTAACGTCCGCGGTCTGAACACGCCCGAAAAACGCTCCCTCCTGCTCTCCTCGCTACGTAAGTCCAAAACCCATATAGCACTAATCCAGGAAACACATTTTAGAACAGACGCAATCCCAAAACTGCATAGTAAACAATTCCCAACAATATACCATGCGACCAATACTGAAGCCAAATCAAAAGGGGTCTGCATTCTCATTTCTAAAGACTGCCCATTCATTGTCTCAGACACACACAACGACCCACAAGGACGCTTCATTTTCATAAAAAGGTACCTTATACGGGAAACACATCACAATTGCCAACCTTTACACCCCTAACACACACCAAGTATCCTTTTTCCGCAACACGCTACGATCACTCACGACTTTTAGCTCTGGTACGTTAATCATCTGAGGCGACTTCAACGTACCTCTCAACCCCATGCTCGACACCTCCAATGGCCATTCTTCCCTCACTTACAGAATGCTTCGTCCCATAAAAACGCAACTGAACGACCTACTAGTACACGACACCTGGCGCACAATGAACCCTAACGGAAAAGATTATACCTTTTTCTCTCCGCCACACTCCAAATACTCACGAATAGACTATTTTTTTATCTCCCAAGGTGACCTACCATTAATGAAGAACACTACTATCGAACCAATGGTTCTCTCAGATCACAATCCCATAACTCTGACACTTCATCTTCCCAACACGTTAGTAGGTCAACATATATGGAGATTGCACAACTCCCTACTTACCGACACTGACATTTCCAGCAAGATCTCCCAACATCTAACCAACTATTTCACGGAGAATGAAATAGGTGACACGTCGCCAGATATAATCTGAGCCGCACATAAATGTGTTATACGAGGCACTCTCATCTCAATGGCTGCACACCGGCACAAACTCAGGCAAGCAAAACTGGTAGAACTGACTACACGTATCTCTAAACTGGAACAAAAACACAAAAAATCCTTAGCATCCGAGGCACTCTTTAAACTCACACAAGCCAGAACAGAACTACTAGAAGAATTACATACCAGGATTAAACGCAAATACACACTGCAGCAGAAATGCTTCTACGAATTTGGGAACAAATCGGGGAAGCTTTTAGCTAGAGCCCTACAAGCCAAAAAAGCAGCTCACACCATACATACAATCAAAGATCCTACAGGTAAATCCTTCGTCAATTCGAGTGACATTGCAAACCAATTCGTACACTATTTCACAGACCTATACAATTTACACTCCCCTCTGCAGTCCAACACCCCGGCAGATAGACAGGAAACAATCAAAACATTTCTCGCCCAATACGCCCCCACCCCCCTCACAACGGAAGAATCAGCCTCCCTAGATTCCCCACTAACACCAGAAGAACTCACAATAGCCTTGAAACAAATGAAGACAGGAATAAGCCCCGGTCCTGACGGACTCACAGTGGGGTATTATAAATCCTTTTCGGACATTCTTATACCCCCCCCTAGTCAAAGCTCTAAACAGTTTTTCACCATCAAGTACAGCATCCAAGGATGCATTAGAAGCACACATCACGCTCATCCCCAAACCGTGTAAAGATACTACCATGGTCTCTAACTACCGTCCAATATCCCTCCTTAATGTAGACGTTAAAGTATATGCCAAAGCTATCGCCAACCGTCTATTACCACTAATTCCCAAACTTATTTCCACAGAACAGGTAGGTTTTGTCCCCGGTAGGGAAGCCCGAGACAACACCACTAAAGCTCTAGACATCCACCACTGGCTAACCACCTCTGACACACGAGGCTTCTTCCTGTCCCTGGAAGGCATTTGACAGGGTGGCTTGGGATTTTATGGAAGCTACATTACACTCTATCGGCTTACCGTCTCAAATGGTCCAGATGATTATGGCTCTTTACTCCACAACCACAGCCAAAATAAGAGTAAATGGTCACCTGTCGGGGGCCTTCTCCATGTCTAATGGTACGCGACAGGGATGTCCTCTGTCTCCCCTAATTTTTATACTCACAATGGAACCTTTACTCCGTAAACTTCGAAAAAACCCAAACATCAAAGGGATAGAAATTAATAATAAACAATTTAAAGTAGCGGCCTATGCGGACGATATCCTATTATTTCTCACAGACCCAATTACTACTATCCCCAACCTCCTTAAAGACTTCGCAACATTCAAATCCTTATCAAATCTACAGATAAATTTCTCCAAATCCAAAGCTCTTAACATTTCCTTACCCGTCGAGACAGTTACACAATGTAAACGAAACTTCCCATTCGGCTGGGAACCCCAGGCACTCACTTACCTTGGTATTAAAATACCCACTAAATTGACGGAAATCTACTGACTGAACTTCCTGCCTATCTTGCGAATTATACAGACAGACTTGCACAAATGGAATGTGGGCCCATTTTCTTGGTTTGGAAGATCAGCTATTTTAAAAATGAATGTATTACCTAGACTGCTCTATTTATTTCAAACTATACCCATTCGAATCCCCCCTGCCTTCTTCTCAACACTCAAGAGGTATTGTAGGTATTTTATATGGTCCTCCAAACAACCCAGACTGAACTGGAATAGATTAACGACCCCCAAACTTCAGGGGGGATTACACGTCCCGGACATGGAAAAATACTACTGGGTATGTCACCTTTCCAGAATAGTAGACTGGCACGTTCATAGTACAAACAAAGATTGGGTACATATCGAGAACGCATTCACCCCAATACCAATAAAACTTTAGCCATTCATCAATCAAACTAAAGTTCCAATAACAGCCTCATCAAACCCACTTATCACCTCCACATTATCTAATTTCAAAGCAGCATGCAAAATGCTCAAGCTGAATCCCACTTCCGGTCCCATGACACCTCTGGAAAATAATCCGGACTTCACCCCAGGAATACGCTCCCTCCACCCTGTAACTGACACAAACAGACCAGGACTCCAGGTACATCAATTGTTCCACCAAAAAACTCTAACTTTCCAAGCCCTGACTAGCAAATTTCCAGACTATCATATACCCTTCCATAACTACCTACAGATCCGCCACTTCATCCATAGCCTCAAACCCACGACAAACTTGCATAGGGAACTCACACCTTTGGAACTTTTATGTAACAATCCTGAACCCCAAAGACACCTCATCTCGTCCATATACGCACTCCTCTTTTCAACTAAGGAAATCAAAACTGATGACTTAGTTAAAAGGTGGGAAAATGATCTGCAAATAGATCTCTCCGCCGAAGAATGGAAGCTTGCCCTTTCTCATATACACAAAGGTTCTCTCAACATATCGACTCAGGAGAATAGATATAAAATCTTTACGAAATGGTATAGAACTCCTGACAGAATTCACAAATTCCACCATAACCTCTCTCCACAATGTTGGCGGTGCAACGCATCAAGAGGTACACTACTTCACATATGGTGGGAATGCCCTCTCATCCCAAACTATTGGATCGAAATTCATCGCTTAATCACACAGATAACGACATACACCCCGGACTTCACCCCCGCCCAATATCTTCTCCATCACACGTCACTCCCACAACATACTTATAGAAAATCATTAGTTCTACACCTCATCAATGCAGCAAACTTATGTGTTCCTGTACACTGGAGAACTACATCTCCCCCCACCATTACTGAATGGATTCAGAGGGTTGATAGAGTGGCGGAAATGGAAAACCTCACCCATCAAGCCTCGGACACACCATCCAAATACAAGAATACCTGGGCGTGTTGGTTTCATTTTAAATCATCCCAAGCCCAGACCGATTCTGCCATTCCCTCACCCACTGGTTTAGGTGACCTCTCAAACACACAAACACTTGAATAACCTCCTAAACTAACACAATATAGTCCACCAATCTCCGTCCCCCTTACTTTTTTCGTTTCCTTTCCTCCCCTATAATACACTCCCTACCACTTAATAGGTAAACTGGAAGCCACACAGTGTCTTGGGGAAATACCTCAGAGATTATACTACTTTGCATGGCCAGAATTAACAAGCTTCAAACAAGTTTTTTCATATACTCCACACGCTGGGCACAGATAGTTCCTCATAGGGGTGCCCAGGGTTAGGAGTGGAACTGCCTAGGCCAGATACACCAGAATCATCACCAAACATCATAAGGTTTGATACGACAGTATGACACTTTCTCTTAACAATTTTTTATCAATCCAATCCTCTTTACCCACTAGAGACAACAGATAGGATATAAGCTAATTATTTCTGTTGTTAACATTATTCCATGTAATGTACAATATAGACCTTTATATTACATCTGTTAACTTGATTATCTGTTACTCTGTGACATGCGCCTTTGTTTCACTTGCTTCACTTGCTGTACTTTTGTGAAAACTTAATAACCTTAACAATAAAAAAAAAATAAATAAAAAAAAATAAAAATAAAAAGATAAACAGAGTAAGCGTAGCCAATACATAGTCAGGGTTAAGTAACCAGATCAGGTAGCCAGCCAATGCCAAACGTCGCCCTCCTTATTCCTGACGAGATTGTATGCCCCTCTCAAATCAAGCTTCGTGAAAACCGTTGCTCCCTTGAGGCGATCAAATAACTCCGTAATCAACAGAATGGGATAGGCATTCTTAATCGTGAAACGATTGAGACCCCTATAATCGATACAAGGTCTCAGTTCACCGCTCTTTTTCTTCACAAAAAAGAAACCAGCACCGACAGGAGACGAGGATTTGCGAATGAAACATCGAGAAAGTGCGTCTGCAACATATTCCTCCATGGTCTTATCCTCCAAGACCGGCAAGGGTAAACCTGGCTACGAGGGGGTATGGCACCAGGTTGAAGGTCAATTGCGCAATCATACGACCGGTGTAGAGGCAAAGAACCAGTTTGACCTTTGTCAAAGACATCGCTAAAATCGCGGTAGGAAGGAGAGTGAAGAGGTGCACAGGACCTGGACTACCTTCTGGAAGCATCTCTCACTGCACTGTGACAACCAGGACAGAACCTCAGCATGGTGCCAATCAAAAGGAGGGTTGTGCCTCTGTAACCAAGGATAACCAATAACCAGCGGAAACTTAGGTGAGGAAAAAATTGGAATTGGATTATCTCATGGTGAAGGGCCCCTACGGCCGTGGACGACGGAACAGTCTCATGAGTCACATGGGCAGGCTGTAGAGGTCTCCCGTCAAGAGCCTCAATGGCAAGTGGAGTGTCACGCAGCTGCAGCGGAATCGAGTGCTTCGATACAAAGGCAGCATCAATGAACAGGCCTGCAGCCCCAGAGTCGATTAGAGCCTGTATCTCGACGGATGACTCAGCCCTAGACAGGGTAACCAAAACCAGAGGCTTATCTTTCTGGGAAACTGGAGACGAAACAGCGCCACCTAAGGTCTGTTCGTGACAGGACCTCAAGGTTCGGGTGTTCCCTGGACGGCTAGGACAAGACTTCAAAAAGTGACCAGCCTGGCCACAATAAAGGCACAATCTCTCCCTCCTCCTAAGGGCTCTCTCATCCGCAGAGAGACACGTGAAGCCCAAGTGCATGGGTTCATCTTCACAGACCGACTCGGTACCAGGAGGCATGGGAGGTGAGGAGGCAAGGGTGGGACTGCAAAGCTCGGAGACAAATGCACAGGAGGCTTGCGCCAGCGCTCCTTAAAAGAGAGTCTGAAGTCAATGAGGGTGGCAAATGTGATCAACCTCGCCAGCTCAGTGGGTATATCCCTGGCTGCTATCTCATCCTTGATGTTATCCAAAAAGACCATGAGAGAAGGCAGCCATGAGGGCCTCATTGTTCCAAGCAACCTCTTCTGCCAGAGTACGGAATTCAATGGCGTAATCTGCAACAGTTCTCATACTCTGTTTGTTGGACATGAGGCTCTTGGCAGCAGAAGCGGAACGTGCGGGAACGTCAAATACCCTTTTGAAGGAAGCCACAAATTCTGGGTAACTCAGGACCACAAGTTTTTGCATCTCCCATGGAGGGTTTGCCCAGGTCAAGGCTCTCTCAGAAAGCAAAGATATCAGGAAACCTACTTTGATTCTGTCCATGGGAAATGCCTGGCAGCATCTCAAAGTATATCTCAACCTGGTTGAGAAACCGTTGCATTGAACTGAATCGCCCCTAAATCGCTGGGGAAGCGGAGCGGGACCAGACATGCCTCTTATAGAGGTAATACTCGAGGCAGGTGACTGCAGAGAGACTGGAGCAGCAGCAGGGATGGCCTGCAACACAGGTTGTACCAGGGCAGCCATAATGGAAGATTCCAGGTGAGCCGTGCGACTTAGGAGCATTTGTAACACCAAGGCAAACTGATCCATGCGGTGATCCTTGTCATCCAATCTGGAAAAAATATTACCAACAAGTGGACTGACTGCATCTTCTAAATTCATGGCCTTCGCCTACTGTCAGAAACCACGAATCAGACCGAGACAGAAGTACAGTTAATCACACTTGTTTAATAATAATAATAAAAAGGTAAACAGAGTAAGCATAGTCAATACATGAGTTCAGTAACCAGATCAATGTCAATGTCAGAGAGCCAGAGATCAACGTAGTAGTACAGCAAGCAGGATCAGGAGCCAGAAGGGACGTCAGCCAAGCAAGTCTTCAACAGGAGAAAGTCTCTGAGATGTGACCAAAGGTGAAGGCAGAGATGTAGTGAGCTGGACGGCTTTAAGTAGCCAGGACTGACGAGCAGATCATCAACAGCTGAGTCACGGTGGAGAGAAAGGAGCTGGCAATTAGCCGACAGCTGAGCGGCCAGCTCAGAGAAGGAAGGACTGAGCCCAGCCCTGACAAGAATATAAAATAGTGAGAAAAAAAACATGGGTTCAGGTTGAGACATGTATATAGAGCACATCCTAATGAGTATAACCCATTTTATTTTTTAATTTGGAAGGGACATGAAAAGGTGTAAATAAAAAAAGTAGAAATGGGGGAAGGGGAAGGGTTAGGTGTAATACCTCTATACCAGTTGCTAATCAAAAAGTTCTTAGGATTAAGGTTGTTTTATAGAATCAGAGTCTCTGTCATTAGCAGGAAAATATCCATCTATGGGGACAATGTTTCACATTTAAAAAAAAATAAAAAATGAACAAAATGAATAAAAATGAAAAAGTTTACATATTAATAGTTTAAATAAATAGAAATAAAAAAAAAATAACAGACAAATAATAACTAATGGAGGATGGGGAAGTAATTCATTAGGTCAGAGTAGGGTTAACTAAGGGTTTATAAGGGGATTAAAAGGAATACATTACATTTTTTTAAAATTCAATTTATTAAGGAGAGAGTCACAAATGTAATATAGGACTTGAGCCACTTGTGTCAGGTCTGCCAGGAGATTCCAACCTAGCTAGACCAATGGTTTGGACACATCAAAAATAGTCCTTGAAAACAATAAGGGGAACCAATCCGTCTGTATTGTATGGTCTGCTTGCTGATTAAACAGATGCCTGCAGGCGCTTAATGGGAGATGAAGGATTAGTTCAACTAGCATGTACAAGGGCTGACAGGGGAACAGAAGCAGAAGAGACTAACTGTTGGTGTTACAGCCTGATGTATGAAAGTGAGGGGACATCCACTCGGCTGTGGAAACGGCAGTACAGTGAAGGGTGAAAAAAATGGGAACTGGGTCCCTGGAACAAGCTCACCCAAAGCCGCGCTGATGCTCCATCCTCACTGACAGGTCTGTTCATGTAGGTGGCAGGCCACCAATGAAGTCTCTTTCAAAGTTCCACAAACCGCCGGATCAGCAGATCAGCGTGGGGGCTGATACAGATGTGGAGGTGTGTGAAATACTGGCAGCACTTCTCCAATCTTCAAACCCCAGACAGCTTGGTGCGCGCCATGTAAGCAGATGACTGGAAGTGCTGAGAATTGATCAATTCATCAGGTGGGGAGGCATATTAAAGAAGCCGTGCAGGTGAGGCCGGGTGAGATGATGTTAAATGGGACACCCCATTCATTCCTAATCTGTGCTTGCTATGCCCTTGTCTTATCTAATGTCACCAGCTACAATGCCACCTAGTGACAGAAGAGAAAAGTGCAGCAATTCCAGAATCAGGGAAATCAATTGATTTCCTAACAATTGGCCAAGGCAACTATTGCCTGGCAACTAAATTTGATAACAGCCCTGCCTAAACATCAGGGTGCTACATAACCACAGGATGTCACTCACTTGGCATAGGCCCCATTTACAGAATACTTAGCATTTTTCTAAATGAGTGCAAGGCATTCTGTTATTAGGGTGAGGTGAAGATAGTGATCCTGCCTCACCACTTCATCAAATCAAAGAATGCATTGCATTATTTAAGAAAAATGCAAGGCATTCAATGAATGGCACCCATGCTAAGCAAGAAAACTTCTGTGTTCACTATGCAGCCGGGCAGAGGACCCAGAAGACAATGGTAATCACTGTAGTAGTGGTGACTACTACGATGATTCTCCACTTCCACTGTAGTCCCACAAGTATGGCATATGCATACTTACATTAGTCCCAGCTGGACCAGTGTAACTGTGCAAATAATCCATACCTGGAACTAGGCTTTAATGGGGGACAAATTACTCTATATTTTCATAGAATTTTGACACTCATCCTCTCTAGCAAATGTAATTTTTGTAATGGCTTATTTTTTTGCAGAGCTGTTTTTTACCCTGGTGCTAAATGTAAGCACAATGGAAGTCTCATAAAGTGACACCATGACTATGAAGTGTGACACAAGTCTCAGACAGAGGACAGAACTGCAGTTTGCTTTCTACAGAGATAGACAGAATGAAAAAGAGGGCACAATCTCTTTGGGCGCACCTTCATGGGGTTACCTCCGCCTTTTCCCTGTTATTTATACCATTTAGCATTGATTTAATATTCATTGCAATTTAAGGGACGATGGCCCTTTAAATATTCCTGTTCACCTGGGGGGCAAATAGGAATGGACCAATAAGATTTGGAGAAATTTTCTGGAAACAGTGGGGCTCAGTATATAAAGGGCCCACTGTCCCAGGAATCTTGCTGCTGGTCAAAAGTCCGGTTTATGCAGAGCTATATTACTAAATATGGAGACTCTAGTCAGGCAACTTTTGGAGAGGGCAGCGACCAGCGGTGGCAAGGAATGACTGAGGAGTTGTCTAGAAGGAGCGCCAGAGGACTCCCAGCAAGTTGCTGAGGCAGAGGAGGCCGGCGTGTCACACACTGAACCCCAGCCAGCCCGGTGCCAGCGAATAGCGGTGGTGGCACAACGCCAGTCGCATAGGTTGAGATGCGGCCGCCCCCCGGAGCGAGAGAGAGGACAGCGGGCCCGTTGTCATATCCATGAGCAGTGCTGAGGAGTATGGCGCGGGGGGCGCTGAAGAACATTTACACAGGCGGCACTAAAGAACATGGCACGGGTGGCGCTGAAGAGCATGGCACTGTAGAGCATGGTGCGGTCTGCGCTGAAGAAATACATGGCCACCGGGACAAGAGAAGGAGGCGGGTCTATTCCCCATCTTCTATCAGAAGCGGCATCAGAAGGCCTGGGGTGAGTGGCATGTCCTCTGCAAATCAGGCTCCACTCCCTGAAGCCGAATGCGTTCCGGCCCCTCAGAGAAGCAGAGTAGGGAGTCGCCCGGTGCCCGAAGATGTTGATGGACAGGTGGCCACCAGGGGCGTAACTAGAAATAGCTGGGCCCCATAGCAAAATGTTGTATGGGGCCCCCCTGCAAACAGCCCCCCCCACAGCTGCCCTAGTGTCAATGCAGAGTGACCTGTGCCACATACAGCGTGACCTGTGCCCAATGCAGCGTGACCTGTGCCCAATACAGCGTGACCTGTGCCCAATACAGCGAGACCTGTGCCCAATACAGCGTGACCTGTGCCCCATACAGCGTGACCTGTGCCCAATACAGCCTGGTCTGCCTGTGCCCCATATAGCCCCACCTATGCAGAGGAAGAGGCAAGCCACCCGGATCAGCAGAGAGCGGGATTGCCCGCTGTAATAGCTTTCATTTGAATTTCCTGTCTTCCCGGGGCTCATCGTCACATAGCCCCACCTCTTGGCCCGACGCCTTTGATGACGTCACATGTCCCGCATTGGATCGGCGTTCTGTCTATCAAAGGCACCGGGCCAAAAGGTGGAGCTATGTGACGTGAGCCCCGGGAACACTGGAAGTTCTAATGAAAGCTGTTACATCGGGCAATTCAGCTCTCTGCTGATACGGACAGCTCGCCTCTTCCTTTCCTCTCTCTTCCCCTGGCTGGAAGACTGTGCCGGCGGTGCTCTTATCGTCACTGGGCCCCACTCGGCTGCGGGCCCCATAGCGCCCGCATGGGTCGCTATGGTGGTAGTTACGCCCCTGGTGGCCACGCCTCCTGGTTCCCCTGTTGTCTCTTAAGGCATGCAGTCTCAGCAGAATGCTAATGCTGCTCTGGCGCCACCTGCTGGGGATACTGGGGAGTTACATATACCAATCTGATTTCATCTTTATCTAATAATCTTTTTTAAGTTTCAGCAAATGTGTAGGGATGGGCCGAACTTTGGCTGTTTGGACGTTCAGCGAACAACAAACATTATGCGGTGTTCGCAGCAAATTCGAAAGCCGCGGAACCCCGTTAAAGTCTATGGGACACTAACATGAAACTCCAAAAGTTCTCATTTTAAAGGTTTATATGCAAGTTATTGTCAAAAAAAGTGTTTGGGGACCTGGGTCCTGCCCCAGGGGACATGTATCAATGCAAAAAAAGTTTAAAAAACAGCCCTTTTTTTTCGGGAGCAATGATTTTAATAATGCTTAAAGTGAAACAATACAAATGAAATATTCCTTTAAACATCGTGCTTGGGGGGTGTCTATAGTATACCTGTAAAGTGGTGCATTTTTCCCGTGTTTAGAACAGTACCACAGCAAAATTACATTTCTAAAGGAAAAAAAGTCATTTAAAACTAATCGTGGCTGTAATGAATTGTTGGGTCTCGGCAATATGGATAAAAATCATTGAAAAAAATGGCATGGGTTCCCCCCACCCAGACAATTACCAGGCCCTTGGGGTCTGGTATGAATATTAAAGGAACCCCGTACCAAAAATTAAAAAAAAATTGCATGGGGGTCCCCCCAAAATCCATACCAGGCCCTTCATGTCTGGTATTGATTTTAAGGGGAACCCTGTGCCAAAATTTTTTAAAAAATGGTCCAGTCCTGACCTTTGGCTTTCCTTGACCCTGCCCTGTTTACCTGTCTGCCTGATCTTCCATGGCCAGAATCAGCCTGAACTCTGACCATCCCTTGCCTGCCGATTCTGCCTGAACTGTTCCACTGTGTATGACCTGGCTTGTCTGACCTTGCTCCTGCCTGCCGTGCACACCCGCGTGCGCTTGCTGCTTCCTGGCGCACTTGCATCCTGCTGACCTGCATCCAGCTTACCTGCATCCTGCTGACCTGCATCCAGTTTACCTGCATCCTGCTGACCTGCATCCAGCTGACCTGCATCCTCAGCACTCCAGCCGGTTCCAGGCTCTTCCAGTGGTAATCATTAGGGATGAGGTTCGTGTTCGAGCCGAACGCATGTTCGACACGAACATCGTGTGTTCGGTCATTCGCCGAATTACGAACGATATGGTCCGTTCACGTCAAATTCGAGTGGCGCGTCACGGCCCATAATTCATTGCGGCATGGCAGTGTATTGCTGGCTGATGATTGGCCAAGCATGCACTATGACCCGCATGCTTGGCCAATCACAGAGCTGTGTGTACAGAGAGCCGTAATTGGCCAAAGCCAAGGATGCTTTGGCCAATTATGGCTTAGTGGTTTAGTACACGCCCCACACTATATAAGGCCGCCTGCATGTCGGCCCTGTGTAGTTTGTTCCAGCGCTGAGAGAGAAATAGAGAGAGAGACAGTGTCATTTGATTTAAGTTAGAGTAGGCAGGTCGAGTCAGTTAGCTGCACTTACAGTGTATTGTGTATATATATGCATCCCAGGTGTTGTATGTATATATATATACACTGTAATCAGTTTAGCTAGATCCTGTTCTTCTCTTCCTAATATACTGACAGGCAGGCAGGTGTTTTTACAGTATTTCCAGTTACTGTACTGTGTACCCTGCACAGTTGCACCTGCAGTATAGCTACCTGCAGCCAGGTGCTTGTGTAGGTTCTTTGAAGTATTTCCAGTTACTGTACTGTGTACACCGCACAGTTGCACCTACAGTATAGCTACCTGCAGCCAGGTGCTTGTGTAGGCTCTTGAAGTATTTCCAGTTACTGTACTGTGTACCCTGCACAGTTGCACCTACAGTATAGCTAACTGCAGCCAGGTGCTTGTGTAGGCTCTTTGAAGTACTTCCAGTTACTGTACTGCATGTCGGCCCTGTGTAGTGTGTTCCGGCATTGAGAGAGAGAGAGAGTGTCATTTGATTTAAGTCAGATAGAGTAGGCAGGTCGAGTCAGTTAGCTGCACTTACAGTGTATTGTGTATATATATGCATCCCAGGTGTTGTGTATTTATATATATATATATATATATATATATATATATATATATACTGTATTCAGTTTAGCTAGATCCTGTTCTTCTCTTCCTAATATACTGACACGCAGGCAGGTGTTTTTACAGTATTTCCAGTTACTGTACTGTGTACCCTGCACAGTTGCACCTACAGTATAGCTACCTGCAGCCAGGTGCTTGTGTAGGCTCTTGACGTATTTCCAGTTACTGTACTGTGTTGTACTGTGTCGCACCTACAGTATAGCTAACTGCAGCCAGGTGCTTGTGTAGGCTCTTTGAAGTATTTCCAGTTACTGTGCTGTGTACCCCACACAGTTGCACCTACAGTATAGCTACCTGCAGCCAGGTGCTTGTGTAGGCTCTTGACGTATTTCCAGTTACTGTACTGTGTACCCTGCACAGTTGCAACTACAGTATAGCTACCTGCAGCCAGGTGCTTGTGTAGGCTCTTTGAAGTATTTCCAGTTACTGTACTGTGTACTCCGCACAGTTGCACCTACAGTATAGCTACCTGCAGCCAGGTGCTTGTGTAGGCTCTTGACATATTTCCAGTTACTGTACTGTGTACCCTGCACAGTTGCACCTATAGTATAGCTACCTGCAGCCAGGTGCTTGTGTAGGCTCTTTGAAGTATTTCCAGTTACTGTACTGTGTACCCCGCACAGTTGCACCTACAGTATAGCTACCTGCAGCCAGGTGTTTGTGTAGGCTCTTGAAGTATTTCCAGTTACTGTACTGTGTACCCTGCACAGTTGCACCTACAGTATAGCTACCTGAAGACAAGTGCAGGTGTTATCGTACTAATAATACTACAGGCAGGCAGTTGATTCTGCTAGCTGCAGTATAATCGGTATATATATATATATATATATATATATATATATATATATATATATATACATCCCAGTTTTGTGCAGCTCACTGCAGGCCAATAGTATGTCTGGAAGGCCAACAAGGAGAGGCAGACAGTCACAAGCCTATAAAAGAGGGCAAGCAGGCTCTATGTCTAGAGGCAACAGTGCTGGTCGTAGATACGGTGCATCCTCATCAGCACGTGGCCGTGGGACACGCTTGGCCTTTTTTCGGCAGCTGGCCGTGTTGAGCCGCAACATGCAGAAGACTTGGTCGAGTGGATGGCCAAGCCGTCCTCATCCTCCTCATCCTCTCTCACCCAGGCTCAGGGTACTTTGTCTGGCAAAGCAGCTGCCAACGCGGCCTCTTCCCTCAGCTCAATGGCATCAGTGACTCCTTCCCTAGCCCCACCATTTCCTCCTGAGGAGTCCCTCGAACTGTTTGACCACAGTGTTGGGTACATGCTCCAGGAGAATGCCCAGCGTTTTGAAGGCTTGATGATAGTACTTAGCTAGATGAAGGCAGTAACATGAGCCCGGGGGTGCCCAAGAAGGACAGCAATCTGGCAGTCATGTTCCCCCTGCTGCAGCATACTGCCAGGTTTGCACCAGTGATGAGTAGGGCGGGGATGATGAGGTCAATGACTCCACGTATGTGCCTGTTAGGAGAGAGGAAGAGGAGGCACATCACCAACCAGGCAGGTTGCCCTCCAGGGGCCAGCCTAAGGACAGCACACTGACTGAATCACACCGCAGAGCTTCGCATGTGCAGGGCGCTGCTGTCTCTGTGTGTTATTCCAAAAGTCCTTTGGTGTGGGCCTTTTTTGAGAAGAGTGCATCAGATTGCAAGGCTGGTATTTGCAACATATGTCTCCAGCGTATCTCGCGTGGCCAAAACATCTCCCGCTTGGGCACCAAACGCCACTTTTTCTCACAGAAGGCAATTCCAGGTCTCTCTACCAGGAAGGAAGGCAATGTCTTGGCCTCACTGGACAGGGCGGTCAGTGGTAAGGTGCATATTACTGCTGACTCATGGTCCAGCAGGCATGGACAGGGACGTTACCTAAGTTTCACGGCGCATTGGGTGACTCTGCTGGCAGCTGGGAAGGATGCAGGACAAGGTGCAGTAGTGTTGGAGGTTGTTCCACCACCACGCCTCCAAAATGCCACAACTGGTGATTCTGACACACCTCTCTCCACCCTCTTCTCTTCTTCTTCCTCTATGGCCTCTTCCTGTGCTTTGACCTCGGAACCAGCGGTGCTCCGTAGGCGTTCAAGGGGCTACGCAAGTACGCAGGCCAAAAGATGCCATGCGGTGCTTGAGCTGGTGTGCTTGGGGGACAGAAGCCACACTGGGGCAGAGATTCTGTCAGCTCTGCAGGGGCAGGTTCAGAGGTGGTTGACGCCACGCCAACTTAAGGCAGGAATTGTGATTTGCGACAATGGCACCAACCTCCTCTCCGCCCTCCGACACGGACAAATGACCTATGTGCCCTGTTTGGCTCACGTCCTTAACTTGGTAGTGCAGGGGTTCTTGGGCAGGTACCCGGGCTTACAGGATGTCCTGAGGCAGGCCAGGAAAGTCTGTGTGCATTTCCGCCAGTCACATAATGCCAGTGCTCGGCTGGCAGACCTCCAAAAGGAATTTAACCTGCCCATAAACCGCCTAATCTGTGACATGCCCACCAGGTGGAACTGAACATGGCCATGCTGCAGAGGCTGCACACGCAGCAGAGGGCCATCAATGAGTACCTGTTCGACTATGGCACCAGGACAGGGTCAGGGGAGCTTGTTTTTTTTCCCCACGCCAGTGGGCCATGATCAGGGATGCATGCACTGTGATCCTGTCACCATTTGAGGAGGCCACGAGGATGGTGAGCAGTGACAGTGCATGCATCAATGACACTTTCCCCCTTGTCCACCTGTTGGAGCACACGCTGCATGGAATAATGGACAGGGCACTTGAGGCAGAACAGAGGCAGGAAGAGGAAGACTTCCTTAGCTCTCAAGGCGCCCTTTATCCAGACAGTGTTCCTGCGTGCCAGCCGATCACACAGGAGGAGGAGGAGGAGGAAGATTGTGTCAGCATGGAGGTGGAGCCTGGCACTAAGCATCAGCAGCAGTCTTTAAGGGATTATTTACAGTCCCAAGAAACCCATAGACTTGTACGTGGCTGGGAGGAGGTGGCTGCGGATCATGTCGTCCTTAGTGACCCAGAGGACTCCGGACCGAATGCCTCAGCAAACCTACACTGCATGGCCTCCCTGATCCTGCAAAGCCTGCGGAAGGATCCTCGTATTCGTGATATCAAGGAGAGGGATCAATAAGGCTGGCAATCCTCCTTGATCCACGTTACAAGGGTAAGGTTGCGGACCTTATCTTGCTATCGCAGAGGGAGCAGAGGATGAAACATCTTCGGGAGGCCTTGCAGAAAGGTGTGTGCAACACCTTCCCAGAGACTGGGAGGTTACAAACTCCTGTTCCTGGACAACGTGTTGCTGAGGCTTCGTTCAGTCAAAGAAGGAGCAGTGGAGAAGGTGGCCGTCTGACCGATGCGTTCTGACAATTTTTTATATTCCGCAGCCCCAAGGTATGATCGGTTCCAGCAACCATCGCCAGCGTCTGTTTTACATGGTGCAGTAATACCTAGGGGCAAGATCTGACTTGGACACCTTTCCCACCGAAAATCTTCTGGGTTACTGGGTCTTGAGGACGGATCACTGGCCAGAGCTTGCACAGTATGCAATTGAGCTACTGGCCTGTCCTGCATTCAGCGTTCTTTCGGAATGCACATTCAGTGCTGCTGGAGGCTTTGTAACCGATCACAGGGTGCGTCTGTCCACCAACTCGGTCAATCGACTGGCCTTCATAAAAATGAATCAGTCTTGGATCACCACCAGCTACCAAGCACCTGATGCTGATGTAACTGAATAATCTTTTTTTGAAATGTCAGATCCCTTCAAGACTGCCTATGCTGATGCTGAGTGACTATCCTGTTATGCTGAGTGATTATCCTCTTCCTCCTCAATGATCATGCTGATAGCTTGTAAGATAATTTTTGGTTCTGGACGCCGCCACCAGTGGCTAAGGCCCAATTTTTCAGCCCCTGTTTAACAGGGGAGTGTAATTATAATTTTTGATGCAATACTTTGCAGCAGAGCTCGTTCCTGTGCACCAACTAGAGTATCTGTGAGGGGTTGCAGTGTTGTGGCACTAGCACCAGTGCCTAAGGCCCAATTTTTCTGCCCCTGTTTAACAGGGACATGTAATTACAATTCTTGATCTAATATTTCAAAGCAGGGCCTGTTTCTTTTTTTTTTTTCAAATAACATTTTATTGATCCAAAAGTCAGGTAAGTTACAAAGACAATGATATCTTGTTGTATAAAATTTGCTATGCCATAGACAAAACTGGCAAGTAGCCGGCATCAAGAGAAAAACATTCAGATGTATAAAGCTTAGATTAGTTACCATATATAGTGCAATAGTCAACATATACATATAGACATGGACCCTGACGTCATCTAATAAGCACAAAAAAAGAGAGAAAGAGTAGAGAAGAAAAAGAAGGAGAGGGGAGGAGAGGGAGGGAGAGGATGGGGGAGGCTCCACCAGTGGCTCAAGGAGGATCTTCTCGTCTATGCCAATCTTCCCAGACCTTATCATGTGTTTCCAATCTGTCTTGCAATCTAGCAGTCATTTTTTCCATTAGCTCTATATCCTTGATTCTGGCATATAGATCTTTTGGGGTAGGCGGGTCCCTTCTCTTCCAGTAGAGGGCTATGAGACACCTCGCAGCTGTCAGGATGGGCCGAAGCAGTTTCTTGGAGTGCTTAGGTATCTGTAAACCAGATACTCCTAAGAGGAATAATTTAGGGGTTCTAGGAACCTGTACTCCCAGCAAGCGGGTTAGTAAGGATTGCGCCTCCGTCCAGAAAGGCACTATCTTGGGGCAGGACCAGTAAATGTGGTATAATGTTCCCTTGTCTCTCTGACATCTCCAACATCTATCTGAGCTAGAGGGGTAGATGGCTCGGAGGACATCAGGTGTCATATACCAAAAGAAAATTATTTTATAGGCGTTCTCCTTGTAAAGTGTACAGAGAGAGCTTTTAGCTGCTTGAGACCAAATTGTTTGCCAGGTTGCTTCTGGTATCTCTTTTCCCAGTGCTCTTTCACATCGTAGCATATATGTATGCTTACCCTGGGTGGCAAAACAATATGAATTTAGCACCTTGTATATATCTGAGATTAATCCTTGACGTGCGGAGCCCTCTAACATCAGGTTCTCAAATACGGTTGGAGTTGAGAATTGTAAATTCGGGGCTATCGACTGAGCATAGTGCCTGATCTGTAGGTACCCATAAAATACCTGACGGGGGAGGTTAAATTTCCGTTGGAGATCGATGAATGAGAGCAATTTGCGCGGGCAGGGGTGCACTAGATGACCAAAATGGAATAAATTTCTGATTGCCCATGGTGAGGACATTTGATGTGTAAGGCCTGCAGGCAGTCTGGGGTTATAAAGAAAGGATGTGAGGAGTGATCTCTCCGAGCCCAATTTATGAGTTCTGGAAAGTTTACGCCAGAGAGAGCGAAGAAGAGACATAGGGCCGATTCCACCTCCACATTTGCATTCCAGAGTAAGCTATTTGGGTGTATGGGTGCCAGCCAGATTTTTTCAATTTCAGCCCATCTATTGTAAGACCGTTGGGGAAACCAGGATGCCAGGGCCCGCAGTTGGGCTGCTTGGTAATATTTGTTCAAGTCGGGAAACGTCAGTCCACCCTCTGAGCGCGCCGCCATTAATACTGATTGAGGTATTCTGTGCCTCCTGTAGTTCCAGACAAACCTCACCAGATCCGTCTGAAGCTTCTTCAGATCTGACCGAGGGATTGGAACGGGAAGCGTCTGGAAGAGGTACAGAAGTTTGGGAAGGATGGTCATCTTTACAGAAGCCATCCTCCCCAGGAGGGATATATGGTGGACCTTCCATTTTTGTAGCGACTCCCTTATAGATCTATAGAGGGGAAGGAAGTTGGCTCTATAGAGGGTGGTGTACGACGGGGTGATCTGCACTCCTAAGTATTTCAGGGCTGTAGTTTTCCAGTGATAGGGGAAGCATTGTTGTAGATGCTGAACCTCTACTGGGGGGATATTTACGGGAAGGGTCTCTGACTTAGACGCATTTATTTTGTAACCAGATAGGGAACGGTATAAATCTAGCTCAGCATGTAAATTAGGGAGTGATATCCTAGGCTGAGTCAGGGTAAGTATAATGTCGTCTGCGAAAAGTGCTAGTTTAAAATCCCTGCCCCGTACTGGAACCCCGTGTATATTTGGATTTTTACGCACCGCCGCTGCCAGAGGCTCAACACATAGTGCAAATAACAACGGCGAGAGAGGGCATCCCTGGCGCGTTCCATTAGCTATCGAAAAAGCTGATGATAAGGCAAAGGGCGTCTTAACCTGAGAGGAGGGGTTTGTATATAAGTGTTGTATGGCCCGCAAAAAAGGGCCCCGGAACCCCATGTATTTCAGTGTGGCAAACAGGAACGGCCATCCAAGGCGATCAAAGGCCTTTTCAGCGTCCAGCCCCAGGACCAATGTTTCTAGGCCGTCCCTGTTTGCCACATCTATGAGATCAATAATCCGCTTGACGGAGGGGGACAAAGCCCACCTGATCCTTATGTATTAAGGAGGGAAGTATTAGGTTCAATCGCATCGAAAGGAGCTTAGTAAAAATTTTTAAATCAGAGTTTAGTAGTGCGATTGGCCTATAACTTGCACATAATGAAGGATCTTTTTCAGGTTTGGGGATCAACGTGAGGTATGATCTCTGCATATCTGAGGGGATAGGGGTTTGCTGAAGAAAGGCATTATACAATTTGCACATATGGGGCAAGAGGACTGGAAGAAATGTCTTATAATATTCATAAGGGAGGCCATCGGGGCCGGGGGACTTGCGGGACGGTAAGCTTTTAATGGTGGCTGTCAGTTCTTCTACCGATATCGGGGCGTTGAGGGAAAGTAGATCTGATGCCTGAAGTTTAGGAATATTACTGTCTATTAAATATTGTTGCATACGCTCAGCTAAGTCAGGGGAAAGTGGGTCATGTGGAATTTCAGGGTCATTATATAGGGCTGTGTAGAATTCTCCGAAAGCCTGAGCTATTTCCTGGGGGTGTGAGAGAAGTGTATCTCTTCTATTTTTTATTTGATGGGGGGTGGTCATATGTGATCTCTCTGACAATTTACGTGCTAATAGTGAGTGGGCTTTATTGCCTTTGTCGTAATACGTTTGCTTTAGTCTAAGGAGAGCTTTCTCTACCTGGCCTAACGCTAGATCCCGAAGTGTGGTACGTAAGCAAACAATTTTTTTAAGAAGGGGTAGGGATGGCGAAGTCTGTAGTTGGAGTTCTAAGGTTTTAAGATCCTTCTCCGCCTGAAGTTTGGATGCCTTTGCATCTTTCTTCATGGCCGAGGATAGTGCTATACACCGCCCCCTGAGGACCGCCTTGTGGGCCTCCCAGAGAGTGGTGAGGGTGACATCTGGTGTGTCATTTTCAAGAAAATAATTTTGTAAGGTTGACTCGAGTTCTAGTTTAGATGGAATGTGTTGTAGAAGAAAGTTGTTTAATTGCCAGTGACATGGCTTACGTGTATAAGTACCCATCTTCAAGGACATAGTCACAGGGGCGTGGTCGGACCAGGAGATGGGTAAAATCTGAGTGTCCATAGTGGCGCGAAGGGTGACGTTGTTAACAAACAGGTAGTCTATACGAGAGTGCATGCGGTGAGGAGAAGAGTAAAATGTATATTGTCTGTCACCTGGGTGTAGTGCCCGCCATATATCAAAAAGAGCATAACGCCTAGTAAGTTGGCAAAATAATTGTGCTTCCCGAGCCACCCGGGGTTCATTACATGGCGATCTAGACCCACCGACTGACATAGATTAAAGTCTCCTCCAATGATCAAGTAGTCGTTGGGGGATTTAAATATGCGCGCTAGTACTCTGGTTAAAAAGTGTATTTGAGTATTAGGGGCATATAGTACACAGATAGTGACCCCTTGCTCTTGCCATTGGCCCCGTAAGATAATGTAATGCCCATGCGGATCTATAAGAGATTCAGTGCATTTGAAGGGGGAGCCGTTTTTGAACAAGATCGCCACTCCGGCTTTTTTGCGGGGACTAAACGCCTGGTAGACCTGAGGATAGTATCTGGATGCAAATGTGAAGGCGTCTCCTTTATTAAAATGTGTTTCTTGCAGTAGGGCAACATCCGCCCCAGACTGCCTGAGTTCCCTCGTAGCTAGATGCCTTTTTTTTTTTGAATTCAGGCCATGAACGTTAAGTGATATTATTTTAACCATAATTGTGGGTATGTGTGAGCTCAGCGTTACTTA
This sequence comes from Lithobates clamitans, assembly GCA_037952925.1. Classification (NCBI taxonomy): domain Eukaryota; kingdom Metazoa; phylum Chordata; class Amphibia; order Anura; family Ranidae; genus Lithobates; species Lithobates clamitans. The sequence goes on from JBBGZY010000791.1 coordinate 3,356,526, forward strand.
GCTTATCCAGCCGCGAGGGTGTCCCAGCATCCAGGGAAGCGAGGGATCCATACGTAGGACATGTCCGGTCAGCCCTCCCGAGCCGATGGTGTGCCAGGGAAAGGGAGAGGAGGGGGGAGAGAGAAGGGAAGGGGAGAGAACAAAAAAGGAAAGAGATATTAGTTATCAACACAATCAGAAGAAGCAAACATTGCAAAGAGATCCCAAGTAATCCAGATCGCCCGGGATCCATTAAGTTCCAATAAGTCTCCCCGGGCGGGCTCCCCATAAAGAGTCCAGTCCGGGGGGACATAGAGAACCTCACAATCAAACACAACAGTATTCAAAAAACCTCCTATAACAATAGGAAATAAAAGGGGGAACTTTGGTTAGGTAAACCTAAAGGGGGACTAGTGACCAGAGAAACCACTACTGTCAAGTCTCCAACGGAAAGTGCCTGACGTGAAGCAGGGATTAACAGGCTTTGGGCCTAAGAAGGGGGGGTGCAAATATAGCTGATGGGTGGGCCAGGCGGACCCAATATGGCAGTCATCCATTCCTATGCTTAGTAGACCCTCTAGGAGAGTCTCTGTCCCTGGGATGTTTTGTTGGAGGTATCTTCTGCCAGATCACTGGCGGAGGCGTTGGTGTCTCTACCAGGTCCCACTCTTGAAGACGGGGGACAGGAATCTCTAGGGTGTTTCAAAAGTTATCCAGGTCCTCCGGGAAGCGTAAGATGGCAGATTTTCCTTGATGGCGGGCTGTTAGACTGAAGGGAAAGCCCCATCGATAAGTTATGCGGTTCTCCTGTAGTGAGGCTAGTAGAGGCTGGAGGATTCTACGCTTTTGTAGAGTGATCCAGGAAAGATTGGGGTATAGCTGTATTGGCGCATTTCCATGAACCACCTTCCTGGCGTCTCGGGCTTTTCGCATGATGTCTTCCTTTAAGGGGAAGGAGTGGACTCTGCATATGACGTCGCGTGGTCTGGAGGCAGGTCCTTTGGGTCGTAGGGCACGATGGGCTCGGTCCATCTCTATGGGTTTATTCGGGGGGTCCCCCAATAAGTTGTTGAATTAAGATTGCAGGGTTTCGTGGAGATCCTCTGGGCCCTCCGGTTCTGGTAGGCCTCTAATCCGAATGTTGTTCCTACGACCCCTATTATCTAAATCTTCAATATGGCGTTGCATATTTCTGAGCATTAGGTGGTGATCAGCTCCTTGCATTTGAGTGCGATGCATAGCAAGTTTGGTCTCCTGAATCTCCTCTTCGGCCATCTCTACTCTCTCAGATAGATGTTTGAGGTTGGCATGAATTGTTTGGATTTCCGCCCTGCATGCAGATTTAACTTCTTCAATAAGGAGTTTAAAGTCCTCTTTAGTGGGTATGGCTTGGAGACATGCTTGCCATGTAGTGGTTTGCTGGAGTCGTGGGTCATCACCCATATGTTGTTGGGGACAATGCAAGAAAGGGGGCTCCCCTCGTGGAGCAAGGGGGGGCTCAGTTCTTGGTGCCTCACAAGGCTGAGTGTGGATGCCTTGCAGGTTACCCCCTCTTAAGAAAGGGGAATGAGAAGCTGTTATTAAGCCATCCCTGTGGGTCAGATTTGGAGAGTTAGTCACTTGTGCATAGGACAATGCCTGATCCGTGCCTCTTTCTGTCGTGAGGCAGGCCCGAGACATAATGGCGTTCTTGCAGGGGGGTGCTTTCTCCAGTTTGTTTTGTGAGCGGGGGTCCCAAGGCCTGAGCGTACTCCGGCTCCGGTAGCGGAGGAAAGTCTCCCGAAGTCAGTGAGGGTGAGGGGGACACCACCCCTCCCATTGAAAGAGCCGGGTCTGAGGCCGTTCGTAACAGCCGTGGGAGGGCCTCAAAGCACTAGGTGTAGCTGGCTGCTGTGAGGCCTTGTGTAGTGTCCCGGGGGTCATGTTGTAGCCCGTTATGGGGCGTATAAGGTTGTGATGGACTCACCCCTCCTGGGTCTCGAGTGCACGAACCGCTCCTCTCCTGATCCAGCATCAGCGTGTTCTGTGGGTACAGAAGCGGAGGAGAGTTCGGCAGCTGCTGCGGCATCGTGGAGAGAGAGCATGGCGGCGACGCCATCTTGTCCATCCCGCCGTCGGAGCCGGAGGGAGGTTTAAAGTACTCCCGGAGGGTCGCCGAGGATCCGGAGGGTGGCACGGATGGTCCCCTGGGGTTAGAGGAGCGGGTTCTCCGATTTCCACCCATATACAGGTGCTTAAAATCCCCCTAATAGGCCGTTAGGCTGCAGGTCGGTGGAGAGCTACAGGATCAGGCGTCCATACAGGGCAGCTTCCGGTCACGCCCCCGACTTAGCAGCAGGGCCTGTTTCAGCGCCCACCAAGAGTAACTGTGAGGACTTAGTGTTGTGGCACCAGCACCATCACCACCAAAGGCCCAATTTTTCTGCCCCTGTTCAACAGGTGCATGTAATTCCAATTCTTGATCTAATATTTCACAGCAGGGACGTTTCTGCACCGACCAAGAGTAACTGTGAGGACTTACAGTGTTGTGGCACCAGCACCACCACCACCAAAGGCCCAATTTTTCTGCCACTGTTCAACAGGGGCATGTAATTACAATTTTTGATCTAATATTTCACAGCAGGGCCCTGTGAGGGCTTACAGTGTTGTGGCAACACCAACACCTAAGTGCACAATTTCTGCAGAGTATATAGGGCAGGTCCCTAATTTAAAACATCCAACTTACAAACGACTCCAACAAACAGAAGGAGACAACAGGAAGTGAGATGAAATCTACCCCTAGGAAGGGAAATTCTTTCCTGTAAGAGTTAATATGGGAAAAACGTTTCTCTTCCACTGATGCTTTATCACCAATCCTTGTTTCACTAAAAACCCCAAATTTTCTAAAAACATTTGTCATTGGGACAGAAAGTGAGGTGAAATCTTCTGAAGAGGAGCACAGACAGCAAAACAAATGTCCCAGGGGTGATAACCCTTCCCTATGTTTTCCAAAAAGCTTAAAATAGATTTTTTGGCTGGAGCTAAACCTGTTAAAAATGTACCAGTTCAAAATTACAAACAGATTATACTTAACAACAAACCTACAGTCCCTGTCTTGTTTGCACTGCCTGTATACTGCGGTTCAGAGTATATAAGGCCTGGTGGCCCCATGCCTTTCCTTTTTATAATTTGGGTGCGGGTTCCCCTTAATATCCATACAAGACCCAAAGGGCCTGATAATGGACTGGGGGGGTACCCATGCCATTTGTCTCACTGATTTTCATCCATATTGCCAGGACCCGACATTACATTAAAGCCGCAAGCTGTTTTAAATGACTTTTATTCCTTTAAAAATGTCATTTTGTGCAGGGACTGTTCTAAGCATGGGAAACACGCGCCACTTTACAGGCATACAATAGACACCCCCCAGGTACGATATTTAAAGGAATATTTCACTTTTTTTTTTTTTTTTACTTTAAGCATCATTAAAATCACTGCTCTCGAAAAAACGTCCGTTTTTTAAAACTTTTTTTTTTGCATTGATACATGTCCCCTGGGGCAGGACCCGGGTCCCCAAACCCTTTTTAGGACAATACCATGCAAATTAGCCTTTAAAATTAGCACTTTTGATTTTGAACGTTCGAGTCCCATAGACGTCAATGGGGTTGTAACGTTCGTGCGAATTTTCAGTCCATTTGCAGGTTCTGGTGTGAACCGAACCGGGGGGTGTTCGGCTCATCCCTACCCCTGACATGCCTTCTGCATCCACTTGGATAACCCCGGATAAAATACGTACTTACGAATAAAGGCCTCCGTCCGTTCTGCACAGAAGTGTCCTCCAATATGTTGAAAGACTTGACAAACCTCTAAGGCCTCTAATTGAGGGAATACCAGTTGATGAATAACTTGCGGCTCTCCTGAAATCTGTGCCTTTTGGTGTAAGAGTCCATTATATCTTTCCAGCCTATCCCACTGTTTTAAAAGCTTACAAAACGTCGCTGAGAGCCTCCTTCGCTCCTGCGAGTCTGCTTTCCGATTCCTGTCCCAATATCTCATGAGCTGATCAATGTCAGGGTCTTGCTGCTGGAGTTGCAGCCACTCTCGAGGAGTATGAATCTCTGGCCCTCTTGGCGTAACTTGGTTGCTCTGCAGAGCCTTTGAAGCCTGTTGCTCCTTCCGGTGGATCCCGGAGGGAAAAACCTCATCCTCTTCGAGTTGTTGATCTAGATCATCCTGAGGCCCATCGAGAGGAAATCGAGAGAGAGCATCAGCATTACCATTGGAGCATTGTGGTTTGTAGTGAATGGTATAGTTGAACTGGGCCAGTCGGGCCACCCAACGTTGCTCTAAGGCCCCCAGTTTAGCAGTCTCTAGATAGGCAAGAGAATTGTTGTCAGTATATATGTCCACGTGACCACTTACTAAGTACTCAGCAAACTTTTCGGTGACGGCCCAGACTACCGCTAACAACTCGAGTTTAAAGGAACTGTAGTTGATTGGGTTACGTTCAGTAGGGCGTAAACTCCGACTTGCATAGGCGATCACACGCTTCATTCCATCTTGTTCTTGAGCCAGCACAGCCCCCAATCATTGGAGACTGGCATCGGTGTACACCCGGAAGGGTTTATGATAGTCAGCGTAAGCCAATATGGGATTGGAAGTCAGCTCCGGCTTGAGGGCCTCCAATGCCTCACTTTGTGCTGCCCCCCAACTATCAGTAATGCTGGGGGAAGATTTTCCTTTCCAATGGGCTGGTTACCCACACAACAACTGGGTCAAAGGGGCTGCGAAAGTAGCAAAGTTCGGAATGAATCTGCGGTAGTAACCCACAAGCCCTAAGAAAGAGCGAAGCTCTGTTACCGTTTTAGGGATTGTCCATGTCTGTACAGCCTGAATTTTGTCGGGATCGGGGGACACCCGTTTTCCCTCGACCACATGCCCCAAATACTGGGCTAGCCGCTGGAGGACTTGATCCAGATGTAGCAAATGGTCCTCGAACGTTCTGGAAAAGAAGATGATGTTATCTAAGTAAATCAGGACAGATTCAAAGTTCAAGTCTCCCAAGCAAGGTTCAATTAGCCTTTGGAATATACTGGGGGCATTAGTCAGGCCAAAGGGCATCCGATTAAACTCGTATAGTCCCAGAGGGGTAATAAAGGCCGTTTTTTCACGATCTTCCTCTTTTACCGGGACCTGCCAATATCCACTGGCCAAATCTAGCTTGGAGAAGTACTGGGCCTGTCCCAAGGCCATTAGGGATTCTTCGACCTGGGGCAAAGAGTAAGCATCCCGATGGGTACAATCATTCAATCTGCGATAGTCCACCCAAAAACGTAAGTTGCCATGCTTTTTCCACACAAGAACTATGGGTGCAGCCCAGGGAATACGACTCTCTCAAATCACCCCCCCTTGCAGCATGCCGTGTCTCCAGTGTGGATAGAATGATCCAAAGCATTAGTACAGCCGTAATCTTCAGGGCCTTGAGAGAATGCCATCAAATGTCTGTGAACTAGTTGCTGGAGCTTGTTGCTTTGTTCTGGGGTCATCTCCTGCATCGGAAGTGCCAGTTGTGTTAACAATTTTGGGAGCTGGGTCTCTGCTGAATCAGGTAGAGCCGTCTGCAAAGCAGCACAGGCGGCCTTCACCCCAGGGCAAGGATCAGTAATGCAGCTTTTGGCCATGTCCGTGGGCCCTTGTATTGGGGTGGACCCCAAGTTAACCACTTGCACCAACACTTGTCCCTGCTGGACAACAGACAGAGTTCGGGCCACCAACCATTCACCCTTGGTTTCCAGGTTGCATTGTGGTTCGACCATCACAGTGGCCCCTCTTGCGTGTCTTCTAGCTACCAGAGGAAGGGGGCACACCAACTCTTGACATAGGGGTATAATAACCCGATGACGGGCAGGAAGACGGATGACCCCCACCTTCTCCGTGTGTTTATGACTCTGCTTCTGAACAGTCCAACAAGCGTTGATCAGATTCTGCAGTTGTGGTTCTGACTGCCCGGATACTTGCGTTGACGCCTCCCACAGAAGGTGAGTTAAGTCCAGTTCTTTTAGGGCGTTCATACCCAACACCACTGGAATTTCTGGGAAAGAGGACTTTCGGGTCACCACGACCCGACCCTAGGGAGGGTTTGCTCATAAATAGGGATGAGGTTTGAGTTCGAGTCGAACTCATGTTCAACTCGAACATCGGCTGTTCGCCAGTTCGCCGAACAGCCAACAATTTGGGGGAACACCCTTTAAAAGTCTATGGGAGAAATCAAAAGTGCTCATTTTAAAGGCTTATATGCATTGTATTGTTATAAAAAGTGTTTGGGGACCTGGGTCCTGCCCCAGGGGACATGGATCAATGCAAAAAAAAGTTTTAAAAACGGACATTTTTTCGGGAGCAGTGATTGTAATAATGCTTAAAGTGAAACAATAAAAGTGTAATATTCCTTTAAATTTCGTACCTGGGGGGTGTCTATAGTATGCCTATAAAGGGGCGCATGTTTCCTGTGTTTAGAACAGTCTGACAGCAAAATGACATTTCAAAGGAAAAAAAGTCATTTAAAACTACTCGCCGGTCCGACAATACACATAAAAGTTCATTGATAAAAACGGCATGGGAATCCCCCACAGGGGAGCCCCGAACCAAAATTTTTTTAAAAAATGACGTGGGGGTCCCCCTAATTTCCATACCAGGCCCTTTCAGGTCTGGTATGGATATTAAAGAGGAGTTGCACCTTAAAAAAAATATTAAAAGCCAGCAGCTACAAATACTGCAGCTGCTGACTTTTAATAAATGGACACTTACCTGTCCCAGGGTCCAGCGATGTTGGCAGCCGAAGCAGATCAATCGCTCGGCTTTTGGCTGCCCCCGCCACCATCCTCGGTCAGGGAATCGGGAAGTGAAGCGCTGCGGCTTCACTGCCCGGTTCCCTACTGCGCATGCGCGAGTCGCGCTGCGCCTCTGCACTGGTCCCCGTTGTGTGCTGGGAACTGTGTGTTTCCCAGCACACAACGGGGGGGCGTGTAAAAAATAAAAATCAAAAGTGCTGCGCTGGTCCAGTAAAGTGTAACTATATGATAGTGTGCGGTTAAAACAAAATGTAAAGAAAAAAAGTGTAAAGAAAAAATAAAAAAATTGGAGGGGTGTGCGGGTAGTATGTCTGTCTGCACAGTATCCTGTGAAAAAATCCAGCAATGTAAAAGGGTGAATATCTATCCTATATCGGTGCAGCGTGTGCAGGGAACCAATAGGTATAATCCTCTTGCGCACCTAGTGCTAGTAAAGCTTGTGCAGATGAACTTTAAAGTGCTATAGTGTCACTGTGCAACCCGTATCAATAAAATGTAATCGTAAAACATGTGTAACAAATCATAAATATCACAGAAATAACATATACAAAAAATAGAAATAAAATATATGGATAAAAAGAGTGCAAATCCTGCAGGGTGAATATATATGGACACAAAGTGAAAAACTATACAGAATAAATATTGTGCAAAAAACTGTGCAAAAAACGCATCAGTGCAACATAGGTGTATGGCATCACTCTATATGGCCCAAATAGAAAATGCCATTAGAAATATAGCTGCGTGAAGTCCAGACCAAATTATTTTGCAAGTACAATAAAGCATATGTGCCAGTGCAGACTCAAAGGAGATATTCAGTGATCCTTTTAAAATCCAAATGTGCAACAAATAGTCGGTGGGGTGCCGAAAGAGAGAGGGTGTTTATCCTCTTCGTGCTTAAACACACACAGATAGGTAGTGGCCCCTTACCTTGCGGCAATGGGACAACCGCATAAAGTGTAAATGGAGGAGGGGGCGTGACCGGAAGCTGCTCTGGATGGCAGCTTAATCCTCCTGCTCTCTCCCAGCCCGTGATATTACAGCGCATAGGGGACGCTTCGCTGACCGCACATGGGCAGATCCAGGACCACTAGATCCACAGCAGCCAGGGGATCATCTTTACCCCCGCCGGGAACTTCCACGGACCTCCGGTCCTACTTTCCGCCGACGGACATGCCTCCCACCGGATCAGCCAAGATGGCGCCGGACACATCCGCGGCCTACACGCGCGGCTCCGCTCGGATCCCCCCATCGCCTCACTCACCATACAGGCAGCTCACGGACCGTGATTCAGCCCAGACGGGCAGCGCAGCTGAGTCTCCTCTGTCAGGAATGGTGAATCCTAACCCCGAACCCACCATCCATGAGGCAGCGCCACAGGCCGCACAGGACGCCATGATGGCCCTCCCCCCGCAGCAGTATACACAATGCTCAGAGGCATATCCTCGCCTACTGAGAACAGCATCGGATCCCTGCATGCAGAGCACAGAGCCATGCTCACCGACCCCATCAGACTTCTCTGCGGACTTTCCAGCTCTACCAAATCCCATGTACCCAGTCACCCGAATCCCACCAGAGCCCGCACTGAGCCCAGCACCCTCCAGTCACAGGGACTCTGACTCACCACCCTTAAAAGCGCAAAAATTAACCTCCTCATGGGCTAACAGCTCACCCACAGAAAAGACTACCACAGACCACCTATGCTAAAAAAGTGAGTACACCAGACCCCCACCCCCAGAGGTTGGATAAAGCACGGGCCCCCCCACACGCTCAAACTCCATTTTGGAACGAATCGTGGGAATCATGGGATCCCCCATCCAGATCTGCACAGCAGCTCACAGACCCCCTACCACCACGTACAACCTCAGAGCAGGTTCACCCGGTACCAACTCACACCCAATCGGTACCCCCACAATGGCAAACGTATTTACAGGCGATCCCCACTAAAGAGGACTTCAGACAGCTGATAGAAGACGTAAAGTCCACTTGTCGCTCAGAAATACAAGTACTTCAGTCAGGCCTTAAACACTTAGCAGACAGAGTGGAGATGGCTGAAGAAGAGATCCAAGAAACTAAACTGGCAGTACACAGAACCCAACTCCAAGGTGCAGACCACCACACTATGTTAAGAGAAATGCAGCGGCATGTAGAGAACCTAGATAATAGGGGACGAAGAAACAACATACGAGTGAGGGGGATACCAGAAATCGAAGGCCCAGAGGACATTCAACATACACTACAAGACGTGTTCAATAATCTCCTAGGTGAACCCATTACCAACTTTATAGAAATGGATAGGGCCCATAGAGCCCTGCGCCCCAAGGGCTCCACCTCACAACCGAGGGACATTATTTGCAGGATTAATTCATACCCCCTGAAGGAGGACATCATGAGGCAAGCCCGACTAGCCCGCAAAGTAACCTATAAAGATGCCCATGTACAACTATATCCAGATCTTTCATGGATCACATTGCAAAAACGAAGGCTCCTCCAACCACTGCTACGTCTATTGCAGGACGAAAACATCAACTATCGTTGGGGATTCCCCTTCAGCCTTACAGCCAAAACCCAAGGCAAATCTGCTGTCTTAAGATACCCGGAGGACATAGAAACCTTTTGTGAAACCATCGGAATCTCCGTCCCTCGACTCCCAGACTGGGATCTGGTCACCACCCCGCCTGCACCACCCACAATATGGCAGAAGGTGCCTTCCTCCAACCGATCCCGGAACAGAGAAGCACCCCGCAAGAGTGCCAAGCAAAAGAATGGTTGACTCCAGTGAAAGTCTTCGCACTCTAAATCATCTATTGATGAACAGTTTTTCTTTTTTCCCGCCCGGTCCCGCGGGTGATCTAGCCCTGGACAATGTAACAAATTTAGTCCCCCCTTATATGCGCCCTAGTTTTATACTTTAGTCTGCAATATGGGCATGTCTCAGTAGAGACCCGAGAGATTAGGAACTCCCATTCCTAGTCACCCCTCTCCTGGTTAAATGTTAGCAATGTTAATTGTTTTACAGTTCATGTTCTACATGACCAATTTTGGGCCCCAGTGCATCCGACCGACGGGCCCCTCGGGACCTTTGTTGGGAGGATCCCTGGAATCCCACATCGACCTAGGCCCTTTAGCCTCTCAAGGTCGAGACATGTTAACTATACAAGTTTATAAATGTTTCGCATGTACTAATTACCTTTTCTTCTTTTCACCCTCCTTCCTCTCTTTTCTTCTCCCACCCACCCTTCCACTACCGTATGACATACTCCACAATCGGTGGAGCCTGAATGGTTCTCCTCTCGAAGAATGCGTATCGTCGACCTACAACCTCCGAAACTTCTCCTCCACATCAGGTAAGGCATACCCCCTCACTCATTCAGTATCATGGCCAAGATCTTATCACTAAACGTACACGGCCTAAACTCCAATAAAAAAAGACACTTGGCATTGAGAGAATTTAAACAATCAGGGGCAGACATCGTTTTGGTCCAAGAGACACACTTTGACAAAGGGGGTTCATTTACATTCGCCTCTAAACAATATTCCCAAATATACCACTCCTCAGGTCTGCACAAAAGAGCGGGGGTTGCAATCCTCATTAAGAACGGGGCCCCCTTCACCTGTACAACTCAGTACAGTGATCCGCACGGCCACTTTGTTATCCTACAGGGACACTGGCAACAACAAGCAATCACCCTTTGCGCCCTATATGCTCCCAACGTTAAACAACACAACTTTCTGTCTAAAGTACTCACTCGCCTCTTTAAACTCGAGCACGGGATGCTGGTGATAGGGAGTGACTTTAACCTACTCCACTCCACACTAATGGATCGCCAGGTGGTGAACCCCAGGGCGACATCAGCTCGAGCCCTCTGAGACTCGAGGCTTTTTCGTAAACTCACTAGAAGATATGCTCTCTTTGACGCCTGGAGGGCTCTCCACCCTGGCGATAGACAATACACGTTTTACTCGGCCCCCCACCAGACACATTCACGTATCGATTATTTTTTTGTAAATAACCACACGCTTAGAAACACACGAGAGGCACAGATACTTCCGATTTCGTGGTCTGACCACGCGCCTATTTTACTCAAGCTGGCAATAGGATCTCCCCATTGTAGACCTTATAATTGGAAATTAAATACATATCTTCTTCAGCATCCCCCATCGCAAATGGAACTTGTCACCACCCTGAAACACTATTTCACAGAAAATAACACTCCTGATGTATCCACTCCCATACTCTGGGAAGCCCACAAGGCAGTACTTAGAGGCAGGTGTATAGCACTGTCATCTGCCATGAAAAAAGATGCCCAAATCACTAAAATTCAAACTGAAAAAGAACTTAGAATGTTAGAAATTCAACTGCAAAAAGCTCCTACATTATCCCTTCTCAAGAAAATCATACACTTGAGATCTATTCTGAGTGATCTGGCAATGGGACGAGTGGAAAAGGCTATCATTAGGCTTAGACAAAAGTACTACGACAAGGGCAACAAAGCTCACTCCCTACTAGCGAGAAAATTACGAGATAATGCGCACATGAACACGCCACACCAGATTAAAAATAAACAAGGCTCTCTGATGTCCCACCCCAAAGACATTGTCAATACTTTTGCAGATTACTATCAGGAACTCTACAATAATCCTCACATACCTAGTAAACCCCTACCTCCCGATCTACACCAACATATGCAGCAGTACCTAGCACAGAGTGGAGTCCCACAAATACAAACATCGGATCTAGCAACTTTAAACATGCCGATTACCGAAGAAGAAATAGAACAAACCAATAAAACCCTCCCATCACACAAAGCCCCAGGTCCGGATGGACTGCCTTATGAATACTATAAGGCCTTTCTCCCTATCCTACTACCCCATATGTGCAAACTTTTTAACGCCTTCTATCGAGACTCTCCCATCCCCCCTGATATGCAGCGATCATTTATCACTGTGATCCCTAAACCAGATAAGGATCCCACCCTATGCGCCAACTACAGACCCATCGCCTTACTGAATTCGGACCTAAAAATCTTCACAAAGCTGTTATCAATCCGCTTGAACATGATCCCCCCATCCCTTATCCATAAGGATCAAGTGGGCTTTGTCCCCCTTAGGCAAGCAGGAGATAACACCAGAAAGGTGATTGATCTGATAGACGTGGCAAATAGAGAGAAATCAGAATCCTTGCTGCTTAGTTTAGATGCCGAAAAGGCCTTTGACCGCCTTGGGTGGCCTTTCTTATTTGCAACACTACAGCATGCGGGGTTCCAAGGACCCTTTATGAGAGCCATACAACACCTATATTTCAAGCCCTCTGCTCAGGTCAGGACACCCTTTGCCATCTCAACTACCTTCCCGATAACCAACGGCACTCGACAGGGATGCCCACTATCACCATTACTATTCGCACTATGTGTCGAACCACTGGCGGCTTCCATTCGAGGAACCAAAATATACGGGGAATCTCAGTCAGGGGTCGGGAGTACAAGATCTCGCTGTTCGCTGACGACGTGATCCTCACTCTGACCCAACCCAGAATTTCTCTCCCAAACCTACATGCAGAACTTAGTCGTTATGGAGCCCTCTCAGGCTATAAAATTAACACTTCTAAGTCAGAAGCACTCCCAATCAATATCTCGGACGAAGAAACAGCACACTTAAAAACCAATTTTAGCTATCACTGGAAAGATACCTCCTTGAAATATTTAGGAATACATATCACCCCAAAGTTTAACACCCTATATCAGGAGAACTTCCCCCCCCTTTTCCGCTCCATCAGAATCCTGCTCACTAACTGGAAAAAACACCATATCTCCCTGTTGGGCCGGATTGCATCTATTAAGATGACGATCCTCCCGAAATTATTGTACCTCTTCCAAACATTACCAATTCCTGTCCCCCCCAAGCACTTGAATAAACTCCAATCTGATCTCCTTAAATTCACCTGGAATTATAAGAGACACAGAATCCCTCAATCAGTTATGATGGCAGCACGCTCAGACGGTGGTCTTGCCTTTCCCAATCTTACCAAATATTATCAAGCAGCCCAACTCCAAGCGATAGCATCATGGTTCACGCAAAGATCTTATAACAGATGGACAGAGATAGAAAAAATATGGCTAGCCCCAACCCACCCTAACAGCTTGCTATGGAGTGCGGGGGCAGAGGTGCCCCCCGAGAGACTATTGGGACCTATGACTCAACTCCGACGCTTATGGTACAAACTATCCCGCTCACACACATTGGCCTCAGAAAAATCAGTCCTAACATCGTTCGTTTGTAACCCCAAAATTCCAGACAGCCTCACCCACCAGATGTCATACCCGTGGACATCACGAAATCTCTTCCACTACGGAGCCCTGGTAGATCCCAGATCCCGCAAATTGCTATCCTACCCTGACCTACAGACTAAGTTTGACCTACCGCGACAAGCGTTCTACAGCTACATGCAAATACGCCACTATGCCATGTCCATAGCGCCTGACCTACAGTTCTCCCCCCCATCACCCTTTGAAACTCTAATCCTGGCAGGCACAGCCCAGAAAGGGTTAATCTCTGATATCTACAAAATATTAAATGCTTATCCATTAGAAATCAAAGGTAAACATAACTATATGATTAAATGGGAAAAAGCTCTCGGTGAGGAACTTCCCATGGAGCAATGGCAGGCGGTATGGACACAGGCAGCAAAAAGTTCCCTCTGCACTCTATACAAAGAAAATACCCATAAAATCCTCCTCTACTGGTACATGACTCCGGATACCCTTCATGCCATATACCCGTCTAGTTCAGATCGCTGCTGGCGATGTCAAAAAGACAGAGGGACCCTCCTTCACATATATTGGGACTGTCCACTGATAACTCCATTTTGGGATAAGGTTCGACAACTTCTGGTTCGCTTATTGGAGACACAGATCCCTATGACCCCCAAATTCTTCCTGTTAGGAATCTCACAATTAAAGATCCCCAAGGTTCAAAAAAAACTCATACGACACATCCTCACAGCAGCACGTTGTCTTATTGCTCTACACTGGAAAAAAACCCTCCCCCCCACACTTGAAGCCTTATACACTAGAATCAAAGATGTGGAGTTGATGGAGAAGATGACAGCCCGGATACAGGACAGGTTGGAGGTACATAAAAAAGTATGGGAGCTGTGGCATCTTCGAGAGGACCCACCATAAACAAGTAAACGAACTAAAAATCACCCCTCTTCCCTTCTCCTTTCATTTTCTTCTTTTCCCCCCTCTTTCACTATCCTTCTACTCTACTATGAGTGTTTCAGTTTTTTGTTTAGTTATAAGCAAACTAGAAGATGAAAATAAAATAGGAGCTAAAGGAAAGGAGGGAGGAGAGAGAGAACCTAGTATATTTGTACTCCTTGTTTCTCCTTCTTTTATTGCATGACAGACACATGTCGCCTATTACCTCTATTATGTTTTGTACTTCTGTACCGCAAAATATTATAATAAAAAGTTATTTGAAAAAAAAAAAAAAAGTGTAAATGGAGGAGATGGTCTCTCTTTGGGGTCCCCGGGGCCGGAGCCGATGGTCCCTGCGCTTTAATCCCTCAGTACCAGCATCAACAATAGCAGAGTCAGCATATGGAGGAACAAAAAAGGGGATGCCAGATAGTGTAGTATTTTGAGCAAGATGATACTTTTATTCAAGTCAACAGTATGTACTCACATGGAACAGATGTACATCACATGTATATCCTACGAGCGGCGAGCTCGTCAAACCCGATCTGTGTCAGTGCCTTTTTATCCATATATTTTATTTCTATTTTTTGTATATGTTATTTCTGTGATATTTATGATTTGTTACACATGTTTTACGATTACATTTTATTGATACGGGTTGCACAGTGACACTATAGCACTTTAAAGTTCATCTGCACAAGCTTTACTAGCACTAGGTGTGCAAGAGGATTATACCTATTGGTTCCCTGCACACGCTGCACCGATATAGGATAGATATTCACCCTTTTACATCGCTGGATTTTTTCACAGGATACTGTGCAGACAGACATACTACCCGCACACCCCTCCAATTTTTTTATTTTTTCTTTACACTTTTTTTCTTTACATTTTGTTTTTACCGCACACTATCATATAGTTACACTTTACTGGACCAGCACAGCACTTTTGATTTTTATTTTTTACACTACCCATGGGCTTTGTTTGATCCCACTCAGTGTTTGCAGCTGTCCATGTGCACCACTGTTTTCCAAGGTAGCGCAGGAATAATCTATACATATATTTTTGACAACGGGGGGGCGGGCTTCTGCGGATATTCTGCGGCTGTCTAAGCCCGGAAGTGGCTGCAGATACCTGTATTAGACAGGTATCTGCACCCCCTCCCCCCTGAAAGGTGCCAATTGTGGCACCGGAGGGGGGGAGGAATCTGATGAGCGGAACTCCGCTTTAAGGGGAACCCCGCGCCAACATTTTTTTTAAAAATGGCATGGGGTCCCCCCAAAAATCCATACCAGATACTTATCCGAGCACGCAACCTGGCAGGCCGCAGGAAAAGAGGGGGGGATGAGAGAGCGACCCCCCGTCCTGAACCGTACCAGGCCACATGCCCTCAACATTGGGAGGGTGCTTTGGGGTAGCCCCCCAAAACACCTTGTCCCCATGTTGATGGGGACAAGGGCCTCATCCCCACAACCCTTGCCCGGTGGTTGTGGGGGTCTGCGGGTGGGGAGCTTATCGGAATCTGGAAGCCATTTTTAACAAGGGGACCCCCAAATCCTGGCCCTCCCCCCTGTGTGAAATGGTAAGGGGTTACAAAAGTACCCCTACCATTTTACAAAAAGACTGTCAAAAATGTTAAAAATGACAAGAGACAGTTTTTGACAATTTCTTTATTTAAATGCTTCTTCTTTCTTCTATCTTCTATCTTCTTTTTTCTATCTTCTATCTTCGTTCGGTTTCTTCCTCCATCTTCTTCTGGTTCTTCTGGTTCTGCTGGTTCTTCGGTGTTCTCGTCTGGCATCTTCCTCCGTGGCGTCTTTTTCCCTTCTTCTCCTCAGGCCGCTCTGCATACATGATGGCATGATGGGAGGCTCCCGCTGTGTGACGCTTCTCCTCTTGTGACGGTTCTTAAATGACGGGGGGTCGGGGCCACCCGGTGACCCCGCCCCCTCTGACGCACGGTGACTTGACGGGTACTTCCCTGTGGCATTCCCCGTGATGTCAGAAGGGGGCGGGGTTACGTAACGGGGGACCCCGCCCCCCTCTGATGTCACGGGGAATGCCACGGGGAAGTCCCCGTCAAGTACCCGTGCGTCAGAGGGGGGCGGAGTCACCGGGTGGCCCCACCCCCCGTTATTTAAGAACCGTCAGAAGAGAAAGAAGATAGAAGATAGAAGAAAGAAGAAGCATTTAAATAAAGGAATTATCAAAAACTGTCTCTTGTCATTTTTAACAATTTTTTTGTGAAATGGTAGGGGTACTTTTGTACCCCCTTACCATTTCACACAGGGGGAGGGCCGGGGTCTGGGGGTCCCCTTGTTAAAGGGGGCTTCCAGATTCCGATAAGCCCCCCGCCCGCAAACCCCCACAACCACCGGGCAAGGGTTGTGGGGATGAGGCCCTTGTCCCCATCAACATGGGGACAAGGTGTTTTGGGGGGCCACCCCTAGGCACCCTCCCAATGTTGAGGGCATGTGGCCTGGTACGGTTCAGGAGGGGGGGCGCTCTCTCGTCCCCCCCCTCTTTTCCTGCGGCCTGCCAGGTTGCGTACTTGGATAAGGGTCTGGTATGGATTTTTGGGGGGACCCGCCATTTTTATTTTATTTTGGCGCGGGGTTCCCCTTAAAATCCATACCAGACCTGAATGGAATTTAGGGGGGCCCCCCACATCATTTTTTTTTCAAATTTTGGTTCGGGGTTCCCCTGTGGGGAATTCCCATGCCGTTTTTAGCAATGAACTTTTATTTGTATTGTCGGACCGGCAATTCATTAATAGCCGCAAGTTGTTTTAAATGACTTTTTTCCTTTGAAATGTCATTTTGCTGTAAGACTGTTCTAAACACTGGAAACATGCACCCCTTTACAGGCATACTATAGACACCCCCCAGGTACGAAATTTAAAGGAATATTACACTTTTATTGTTTCACTTTAAGCATTATTAAAATCACTGCTCCCGAAAAAACGGCCATTTTTAAAACTTTTTTTTTGCATTGATCCATGTCCCCTGGGGCAGGACCCAGGTCCCCAAACACTTTTTATGACAATAACTTCCATATAAGCCTTTAAAACTAGCACTTTTGATTATTCATGTTCGTGTCCCATAGACTTTAACTGTGTTTGCGTGTTCAAACAAATATTTTGCCTGTTCGCAAGTTCTGGTGTGAACCGAACAGGGGGGTGTTCGGCTCACCCCTGCTCGTAAACTTTCATGGACATCCAAGTGACCCCTACTACTGGAATTGGTAGGTTGTTAGCAGCTTTCAGCCTCAACCAGGAGGGGTCTAGAGTTGGGGTCAGCCCAAAATGTTGCTGGTAGAACAAATAGGCCATAGTGGTGACTTCTGATCCAGTGTCCACCAGACATCTGGCAGGCTGTCTGTTGAACATCACTGTCACCACTGGGCACCCAGAAATCATTGTAGGATCATGTTGAGGCAGTGAACAAACATTTCCCGTGGGTCGCCCCTCCGCCACAGGAATCTCTAGTCTAAAGGATGGTGTTGTACGTTCTGGGCTCCCGGTTTTGCACAATTCCTTGTGACGTGGCCTAGCCGTCCACACTGCCAGCATTTCTGGTCAATATCGGGATCCCTCCGGAGGGGGTTGATCACCACCCGGGGTTGTTTGGACCCGCTCCGCAGAGCTGCCACCTCTTGCCTGAGGGAGGCGACCATATCAACTAGGTCTCATATGACCTTTTCCATCGAGGGCATCCCTGCATTCGAGGCAGTGGCAGGGCATGGGGCATAATCCAGCATGCTTCAGTGCTCTCCTGTGACCCCCCACTTGTGCTTGCGCTCACCTCTGAGCGTGTGACAAGGTAATTAAACGGTGTCTAAACACGCATTGGAGCCACCCCTTGGGCTCATACAGGGTATGCTGGTATAAACTCCACCACTCTCAGATGTCATCAGATAGTAATATGTAGGTGCGTGAGTGCACCAATCTTTCCAGAGAGTGTTTGTATAAAACAAGCGTTTGTATGGCGTGCGGTGTGTCATTCCTCATCTACCTCTGTTGCTGACAGCTCCGTCCTACCCCTCCCCGACGCGTATTCGGCACAGGGATCACGTGCCTTCCTCTGGGGGATCTAATTGGACGGATGCTCTGTGTGTGTGTTTATATGCTCTCGGTGGCCATTTTGCCTAGGACCGCTGACGTCAGCGTGCGGCGTCAGAGTGTTTTGCAAGACAAGGAACATTTTTTTTATAAATTTTGACTTGATAAACGAGCGATGTCTTGATATACAAGTAGCATCAAATCACATAAAAGAGTGGGGGGACGCCCCCAAGTGTAGCAATATGGTTACATTTAATGAAGACACAACATTTAGCAACTCACATGGTTGATGATTAAAACAGGCACATCTAGGTATGCAGGGTAAAGCTTTTTTTTAAACAGAATTAAGCTTTAGAGAGAGAACATCTCTACAACATGTCATTTGCTTATTTCCTGTTTTTTTATTTTTAGTTATGTTGTTAGTTTCTTTAATCTTCTTTGTGGGTGTTAATAACATGAACCCTCCAGGTGTCCTGGAAAACCAAACACTTATTAAAGTCCTCGTTCCTTCTACACTTGTTAATATTAAACCACAAAGCTGAAATGATGGTTCAGTCCACAGCTCTGATAGTCTTCATCTGTAAGTATCTGCTTTGATTATTGTCAATATATTAAATTATCTACTTACTGTATTTACCTATTTGTTTCCATATCTACCAAATGTTGTTACTTACTTCTAGTTACTTAATCAATGAACAGTTAACTAGTATCTATTTTCAAAAGAACTGCAAAAAAGAAGAACTTTCTACTTGAAAATGCTGCGAGGCAACAACAGTTGAGTATTGTCCGTGATACTTTTTTATTTTCACTAAAATACTAACTTTCAGGACAAGCTTTTGGAGTGTGTTCCCTTTAAGGTCCAAGCCGTACTAATACCAGTATGGACCTTAAAAAAGGGGGTGCACCCTGAAAACTTGTCCTCAAAGTTTTGGTTGTATTGCTAATAAAAAAGTATAATGGACAGTTCTGTTGTGCACTAATACAGACACAATCACCTCATAGGAGGCAACAAAAACATTTCTAGTAAAAACCAAGACAACATTTTTATTACTTAGAAAAGTGGATAGAAGGTGCCGGAACTCTGAGGATTGTTTGTGTGATTGCTTTGTATCCTTGTTTTTATTATCACAAAGTGTAGCAGTAAAGTGTAGGTACAGTGGGTATAGGAAATAATAACCCCCTTTAAAACAATCACATTTTGTTGCTTTGCAGCCAAAAATGAAGATAGACACAGTTTTTGTTTCATCCAGCTGTATTTACTCAGTGCAACTTATAACATCCACGTGAAAGATATAACACCAACATGTCAGAATTTTTTTTTAAAAATTCAAAAACAATTACAGAGTTGGATAAAGGATCACCCCTTATGTCAGTATTTTATTGGACCACCTTTTGCTTTAATTCCAGCCTTTAGTCTGTTGGGATTTGTCTCTACTAACTTTGCACATCTAGACTTCGCAATATTTGCCCACTCTTCTTTGCAGACCTGCTCATGTTCAGTTACATGTGATGGTGACCTTTTGTGGACTGCAGTCTTCAAGTCATTCCACAGATTTTCAATGGGGTGTAAATCTGAGCTCTGACTAGGACATACAAGGACATTCACATTTTTTCTCCTTCAACCACTGCATGGTCATTGTTGCTGTGTGCTTTGGGTCATTGTCATGTTGGAAGGTAAACCTTCTTCCCATTGATAACTCCTGGCAGGGGGCAGCAGATTGTTTTCTCAAGAATTTGACGGTATTTTACCCCATTCATTTTTCCTTCTCTCCTGACAAGTGCTCCAGTCCCTGCTGTAGAGAAACGCCCTCGTAACAGGATATTACCACCTCCATGCTTTCCTTTAGGAATGGTGGTATTTGGATGGTGAGCTGTATTAGATTTCTGTCAAACATGGTTTTGAGGTCAAATAATTCAATTTTATTCTCATCTGACCATAACACCTTTTTCCATGAGGCCTCAGAATCTCCAAGATGCATTTTGGCAAAGCTCAGTGGTGACTGCATGTGGTATTTCTTGAGGAGCGCCTTTTTTCTTGCACCTTCCCATACAAGCCACATTAGTGGAGAATTTGTGGTATTTTTTTTTTGTTCCACTTCAGCAAAAAATTTTCTGAGAGACGTTGTATCAACTTTGGAGATCAAATTTGTCCCCTCTCATTTTTCACATCATTGTGGATTTATATAAGATTATCTTTGATAATTTTCCAAACAAATATTTAGTTTATTTAATTACAAAAAGTTAAAAAAATATATAACTACCACAATTCCTCTATCCCTTCCTTGTCTCTCAATCAATTACCCCCAACTTCCCGCCCTCCCCCCACTTCTATCTGGTTTGCTTCTTCCCAAGTTCTTTATCATTCTAGCACAATACCTACTCCTTCTTTCATCTTGTCTAAATATATATCCGAGGTTTTATATAATATCCATCCCTCCCAAAGACTATTACACTTATTATCTCTTCTCTCCCTGTTTCTCAGCAAATCCATTTTACAGTAATTGTCTATTTTTTCGTACCACTCTCTTATATCTGGTTTTCCACTTTCTAGCCAATATTCTGGGCATCAGCCTTTGCGGCATTCAGGAGTTTTGGGACCATTGATCTCATATATTGTTTCTTTGGTATTTTATGATCGTGAAACAAGCAGGTCCATATATTTTGTTCCATTCTCTCACCAGTTGTCTCCCCTATATTTTTCAAAACTTCTTGCCAGTAATCCGTTATTATTGGACACTCCCACCATAAATGTGTGATCGTTGCTCTTTGACCGCATTTTCTCCAACACAAGGGTGTTTTCTCTTGTTGATATCTGTGGGTTCTTACTGGTGTCAGGTACCACCTTGCTAACAACTTATAGTTCATTTCAATGGTCTTCATATCCCAGGCATTATTGTATCCCATTTCATCTTTTCCTCTTTCTGATCTTCAAATTTTAAATTCATTTCTCTCTCCCATTGTTTAATGTACTCAGGCCTTTCTTGTCCATCTAAGTCAGCCAGTATTCCATAGATTCTTAATATTCCATTTTTCAGTGGCGTTTTGGTGAAACAAAGTTTTTCCAAAGTGCTTAATTTCTCTTCTTCTCTGAGTGGATGTGGTATTGTATTTACTAGATGTCTTAATTGGCAATAATTCCATTCACTCATCTTCCACGCATTAATTTCTTCTAATTCTAGTCGTGTTTTAATCCTACCTTTTGTGGTGATATCTTTTAGCTGTGGATTTCTTATTTCTCGTCCTACAAATATTTCCTTCCCTGGAGTAAAAATAATTGTTCCTGTGAGTGCTAATAACGGTGAATTGTATCTCCATTCATTCTTCATTTGTACTATATCCCAAATTTTGAAAACGTTTTTAGTTATTTCGTGAGTTTCCGAATCCAATAATCTAAACTTTCGTGGTATCCATATGTTTTTGTGCAATATGGTTTTACTTATTGCGATTTCCATCTCCACCCTCTTTTTTTCACTATTTCCATTTGTCCACTCAATCATTCGTGACAAAACTATTGCTTTGTAATATCTGCTTATGTCTGGAGTTGCTAATCCTCCATGCTCCCTTTTCCTTCTGATTTGTGCAAATTTAATTCTCGTTTTTTTATTATGCTAAATGTATTTTAACAATATTGTTTTGATTATTTTGAAAAACTCTGGAATCCTTACTGGCAACATCTGGAATTTGTAAATTATTTTTGGAAGTACCATCATTTTAAACATATTTATTATTCCGATCCATGAAAGTGGTTGTATACTTAATTTTTTTGTTTCTTCCTTGACCTCATTGATTAATGGGATATAATTTGCTGGGAAGATTTTTTCAACCTTTGAGGAAAATTTAATTCCAAGGTATTTTAGTTCTTCTTTTACCCGTGTGAATGGAAATTCTTTTTGAAGAGACAGAATTTGTGGTATTGTTGTCACATGCACACAATGACCGCTCTTTGTCATAAATTCCTGCAACTGCTTCGAAGTTGCTGTAGACCTCTTGGTGGCCTCTCTGTACAGTTTCTTCCTGGCTCTTTCATCCAGTTTGAAACAACGTCCTTATCTAGGGAGGGTCTGTGTTGTACTCCTTCTTAATAATTGCCGTCACTGTGCTTCTAGGCATTTATAAAGCCTTTGAATTTTTTTGTATCCATATCCTGACTTGTGCCTGTCCACAATTTTATCCCGGAGATCCCAGTGACAGTGCCTTGCCCCCATAGTTGATTGTTTGCTTCAGTTGCTGGAATGCTCCAGGAAAGCTCTCTTCATGCTGAGCTAATCAAAATGACCACAGCTGATCACAGTTGAAGGTCAATTGGCTTTGTGTGCCATTGAGCAGGTGATTGAGTCATTTTTAGGAGGGGGTGTACCTTTTTCCAACTCAGTAACTCTGTTTTTGATTTTTTTAAATGTTGATGTTATATCTTTTACTTGGATGTTATAAGGTGCACTGAGTAAATACAGCTGGATAAAACAAAACTGTTGTCTGTCTTCATTTCAGGCTACAAAGCAACAAAATGTGATTATTTTAAAGGTGGTGATTCTTTTCTATACCCACTGTATAAAGAATCTGAGTATTGGTTTGGCGGCTTCTTCACACTTTATGGCTTCCACAATGACCTTAGCTTGTGGTAAGGATGAGTGATTAAAGTGATTGTACAGGTAGATTTTTTTTTTTTTACAATGTATGTATATATTTTATGTTATAATTACCTGCTCTGCAAATTGGTTTTGCACAGACCCGCGCCAATCCTCCTCTTCTGGGGTCCCCTGCTGGTGCTCCTCCCCTCTTCCAAGTGCCCCTATATCAAGTTGCTTGCTATGGGGGCACTGGGACAGGCTCGATCCCAAGCCAGTCTCTGTGTGTCCATTGACACTCATACATTATGGGTCAGCCCTGCCCCACCCTTTCCTCTAAGGCTGTGATTGACAGCAGCAGGAGCCAATGGCTTCCACTGCTGCCTCCTTGTCCAATGAAGAGAGAGGTAAGAGAGAGCTGCTGCTCTTGGGCACAGGGCTACATCGAGATCTGGCTCAGGTGAGATTGGGGCGGGGTTTGTGGGGAGGGGGGCTGAACACAGAAGGTTTTTTTATCTTAACCACTAGCCGCCCGCTATATAGCAGAATGACGGCGGCAAAGTGGTTTCAAAATCCTGACTGGACGCATCGCGGCGATCGTTGTTGCGGGGTGTCAGTCTGACACCCCGCAGCACCGATCTAGGTAAAGAGTCTCTGACGGTGACTCTTTACCACGTGATCAGCCGTGTCCAATCACGGCTGATCACGATGTAAATAGGAAGAGCCGGTGATCGGCTTTTCCTCACTCGCGTCTGACAGACGCGAGTAGAGGAGAGCCGATTGGCTGCTCTCCTGACAGGGGGGGTCTGTGCTGATTGTTTATCAGCACAGCCCCCCCTCGGATCCTACCCAGGACCACCAGGAAAGCCGCCCAGGACCACCAGGGAAGCCGCCCAGGACCACCAGGGAAACCAGTCACACTGGACCACCAAGTATGCCCCCTAGACCCCCAGGGAAATACTAATCAGTGCAAAGGCAGCTGCCAATCAATGCCCAGGCAGCTGCCAATCAGTGCCCACTCCAATGCCTACCACTGCCAGTGCCACCAGGGATGCCTATCAGTGCCACGTATCAGTGCGGCGTATCAGTGCCCATCAGTGCCATGTATCAGTGCCCATCAGTGCTGCCTATCAGTGCCCAGCAGTGCCGCCCGTCAGTGCCCAGCAGTGCCACCCATAAGAACCCATCTTTGCAGCCTTTCAGTGCCCATCAGTGTCTCCTATCAGTGCCCATCAGTGCCCACCAGTGCCACCCAGTGACACCCATGAGTGCCCATCAGTGCCGCCTATCAATGCCCATCAGTGCCACCCATCAGTGCCACTAATATCAAGAATGGATATCAATACCATTCGGTATCAAAACACTATGCTATACATCATAATAGGAATCCTGCTAACACTCTATTTTTGGGGATAGATAGGTACAGTGCACACTGGAGGGGTGGATCCTTAGTCAGAGAATTATCTAGATTGGAAATGACTTGGATCCATCGTGTCCGGTGTTACACCCCTTATGGTTTGAATATAGACACTGATGTGAACGCCTTCATTGACAATGGTTGATTGTTCATGTGTGTAACCTTCATCTGAGATCATGGTGTCCGGAGGTGGGCTAATGAGGTATGGGAAAAGAAAAACTCCCCATAGCACATTTTTCCTTTTTTCTGTTTATTTACTTTTATTATTGAAATTTGGGACATGGAGGGCTGTGTTTTTTATAGAGCATCATTCTCTATGTTCATTTTACATTTAGACTTTCATTGGGCATTCTACAATCAAACTTCTCTTTGGATTCTATGCTCCATTGTTGCAGAGGTGGACCATTATGTATGGGTACACACTGACGGTGTGATCGTTTTTAATTTTTATTATTATTATTCATTTAATTTTTTTTATTAGAACACAAAGGGTTACTCTATACAAGAAAACCTTGGAGCCTAAGGGTTAAATTTTCCTTGACTTGATGTTGCATTAGCGTCATTAGCTCACTAGGGTCCCCAGTGGCGAATCTACCTAGTTTTAGCCCCAATTAATGGTAATATCAGGCCACCTGGGCATTTTTACATGCTAACACTCTGATGGTTTCTCACACCGTCCCCCTTTTTTATTTAAATAGATTTTTTCATTTTCTGCTCATTATGCATTTAATATCAGATGCGGTATTTTCCGATTTGAATTTCTGCATCCCTCTGACATCCATTGTTTTTGTGGTCTATACGCTGTTGGCAACAATGGAGCGTATAATCCCATTCGCTCTGTTATAACCCTTTTTGCCCGGGTTGTGACGGTATACATGGTAGTGAATTAACAACATACAGTTTCCGCTTGCCCTATACAAAGATGGCGGCAGCGGCCTCGGACGCCCTGATCACAGAAGGGGGCGTTCCTCTGCTTTGAGTTCCCATATAGGTGGTGTGTCAGCATGCCGCCCGTACCCCAGGAAGACGACAGATTTGTCGAAACGGCGTAGGGAGGAGCGGCGTGCTGACGTCACCACCATACCACGCTGAACCCGGAAGGAACGGGCAGCAGCTGAAGCCGGCCGGCGCTACATGTTTTTATAAGCGATTTTTACTGCACAAATTGTAAGTGCTTTTCTTTTATTAATTAAAGTGGATTTTAACTGTATTACGCTATGGAGCATTTCTTTCCTATTTATCCATGGTCTGTGAGCGGATAAATCACGTTTAGATTGATTTCCTGGAGAGGTGGCTTCCGATCTACGCACTGACAGAGACCAAGTGGCTGGGGGACACAGCCACATGTGTGCATGATCTCTGTGACAGGAGATCTTTGGATCTGGTAAGGGGCTTACCTTACTTGAGGTGGAGGATCTTCTCTCTATTTTAACATCACGCTCCCCACGGAGATAATCTTTATATCACTTGAATGAAGGGTGTCTTTCTCCCTCTATCCAACCATTTTCTACACCCACAAGATCTACTGTTCATTTCAATCTATGACCAAATGGACTCAATTTAATTGTTTTTGTTTACTGAATGTTCCACTCATTTTTTTTGTTGTGCATGCGATTTTTTTTTGCATGCGATTTATGTGCAGATTTTTTTGTTATGAAACTATTCACTTGTGTTCATTTATAATCATGGTGTTTTCAGTTAATATGATCATGTGTTTGCACTAGCAGCGCAGCCTTTAAATTATATACATCAGTGCCACCTACCAGTGCCCATCAGTGCCGCATATTAGTGCCCATCGTCAGTGCCCACTCATTGGTGCCACCTCATCGCTGCCGCCTTATCAGTGCCCGTCAGTGCCGCCTTATCAGTGCCCATCAGTGAAAGAGAAAACTATTTACAAAATTTTTAAGCAGAAACAAAAACAAAACTTTTATTTTTTTCAAAATTTTTGGTCTTTTTTTATTTGTTTCGCAAAAAATAAAAACCCCAGAGGTGATCAAATACCACCAAAAGAAAGCTCTATTTGTGGGGACAAAATGATAAAAATTTAGTTTGGGTACAGTGTTGTATGACCGCGCAATTGTCATTCAAACTGCAACAGCACTGAAAGCTGAAAATTGGTCTGGGCAGAAAGGTGTATAAGTGCCCTGTATTGAAGTGGTTAATACAGAAATGCATTAAGGATAAAAAAAACCTTCTACCTTTTACAATCGCTTTAAGAACTACAGTGCCACACAGTATTATTATAGTCCAAATACAAGTTAATGCCAAAGACGAAATGTTTGTCAAGCCAAAGAGTTTCGGGGGCTGTATACCCTTCATCAGAGCTTGAAAGAATGATACATTGTAACGGTCTATATGGACTAAAATTGGTTTATAGTTGTGTATTGTTAGTTTGATTTTCCACCACAATCTGTTGGTAGCTAATTTAGATAATAAGGTTTGGGGTCTGTATCTCCTCCCCCTTTATCAGGTTATGAAAGAATGCTTAAGCCGGCTGCTGAAGGATAGCTGTGCAAACTCACACTAACAATATACAACTATAAACCGATTCTTACCTCCATATACATTGTTACAATGTATCATTATTTCAAGCCCTGATGAAGGAGGTGGAGATACAACCCCCAAAATGTGTTGGTTTTACAAACATTTTATCACTGGAAAATCTTATGTCTGGATCTTTAATATTACCAGATAGCGCAACAATTCTTATTCATTCACAATAAGTTCACTGCAGTTTGTATTTTAGACATTTAACAGTTTTTATCTTATTTTACAGCCACAATACTGGGACACACAGGTGAGTCTTTATTTTATATCATTCAATCAATCAATTAATCAAATCAAATTGATCAATCAATCACTGTAGTAAAATGATAGAAACTGAGAGCCTGAGCCGGCTGCTCCTGCCCCCTCCACAGCTCAGCACTCCAGTGAGGAGGCAGAGCAGAGAGCGTGTGACTGACAACAGCTCTCCACTCATGGAGTTGTGAGAACCAAGCGATCGGCGGTGTTTGATCGCTCGGTTCTCAGTGTCCATGGGGGACAGATGCTGCATCCACCTAGGTAAGTATAATTCTAGAAAAAAAAAAAACCATACTACTATTTTATTAAATGAAAAAATCATTTGAAAACTGCATTTTGTATTGACTCGTGTTATCTTTGTGTAATATTAAAATGTGTTTGTAGATCTGAATCATTTAAAGTGTTTGTTACCCCAACATTTCATATTCCTGATATGTCCCTGCTGTACCATGTACTTGTATGAGAAAGTATCCTACTCTCATTGTATTGCTTCATTTGTGAGAAATTCCTGGTGTTCCTGACAATCCCCCTGCTTCCCTATTATTAACTGACCACACTAAGCATGAGAGCACAGCGTGGTCATTTTTCTAGCTATGCTGGGAACTTAGCCTGCTCTCCTCCGCACCCCACCCCCACACAGCCTTTCACTGGGAAGCTCAGTGTACTGCTGCTCCCCCCCCCTCCCCCAGCTCTTATGCAGCTGAGAACAGAGGGAATGTGATCACTGATAAAAAGGGAAAAAATGTATTTATAATGTTTTTTATATCTATACACAAATGTTTTTCCTTTCATTTATATTTTAACCGGTTTATGACCGGCTCACGCAGATATACTGCGGCACAATGGCTCTCCTGGGCAAAATCCCGTAGAAGCTTCCAGAGGGCGCGTGCCCGCTGCATGGCGGGGGACCCGATGCGCGTGGCTGGCAGTACTGCTAAAAATCGCAGATCACCACCATTAATAGTAAAAAAAATAATAATAATAAAAAAGCCATAAATCTATCCCCTATTTTGTAGACACTATAACTTTTGCGCAAACCAATCAATATACGCTTATTGAGATTTTTTTTTTTACCAAAAATATGTAGAAGAATACATATCGGCCTAAAGTGAGGAAGAAATTTGTTTGTTTTTTTTTAATTTGGGGGATATTTATTATAGCAAAATGTAAAAAATATTGTTTTTATTTTCAAAATTGTCGCTCTTTTTTGTTTATAGCGCAAAAAATAAAAACCGCAGAAGTGATCAAATACCACCAAAAGAAAGCTCTATTTGTGACAAAAAAGGACGCAAATTTTGTTTGGCTACAGCGTTGCACGACCGCGCAATTGTCAGTCAAAACAACGCAGTGTTTTAACTGACAATGCAATTACAATGCAATTGGTCAGGAAGGGGGTAAAATCTTTCGGGGCTGAAGTGGTTAAACTGAATGGGTTGTTTTATATGGCGATCATTTACAATCACTTTAAGTATGATAAATATAAAAAAAAAAAAAAAAAAAAAAACAGGAAGGGGGCAAATAATTTTTCACAGCATTGTATATGGGAAAATATTTTGGATTGATTTTCACTATGATTGTGAGGAAAAGTAGCGCTGCCTCTTTATGTATACATACGTTTTACATCAGATATTAGGATATAAGGTCTTCACCTTTCTCTTCTTCTTTTTGGCTGCAAGCGTAGTGTTTAATTTGTATTTGATCACAGCGATTGGTCATCACAGCGATCACATGGTACCGAGCTGCTCAGATCACCTCTGTACACCGTGTGTGACCGGAGCCATCCAAGAACAGCAAATTTTATGGGGCAATCGCAGCAAATTCGAGCGCCCCATAATGCACTGCAAGACCGCAGTGCACTGTTGTATAATGATTGGCCAAAGCATACACCTGACCTGCATGCTTTGGCCAATCACAGCATGCTCCTAAGCGAGAGCCATAATTGGCCAAAGGCACCAGCTCAGGGGGACTAAGTCCACGCCTCACACTATATAAGGCTGCTTACACAGCGCCCATATAGTGTGGTATAGTGAACGGAGATAGAGAGATTGACCTAGGCAGGTTAGTTAGTAGCAGTGTATTTGATTGATATATATATATATATCAATGCCTGATGGGCACTGATGGGCACTGACAGGTGGCACCGATGGGCACTGACAGGTGGCACTGATGACACTGATTGGTGGCACTGATAAAATTGATTGGTGGCATTGCTGGGCAGAACTGAAACATAATGGTGCCAATCAGTGCCCATTTGTGGGCACTGATTGGCACAGATTGGGCACATTGGGCACATGTGGATGGCCATGGGGTACATACCTGGCCATCCACATGTTGCCCCCTTCCCTGGTGGTCCTAGTGGCGATCCCTGGTGGTCCAGTGTGGTGATCTGAGGGGGGGCTGCGCTGATAAACAATCAGCGCAGACCCCCCCTGTCAGGAGAGCTGCCGATCGGCTCTCCTCTACTCACGTCTGTCAGACGCGAGTGAGGAAAAGCCGATCAACGGCTCTTCCTATTGACATCGTGATCACCCGTGATTGGACACAGCTGATCACGTGGTAAAGAGCCTCCACCAGAGGCTCTTTACCAAGATTGGTGGAGCGGTGTGTCAGATTGACACACCGCTCCACCGATCGCCGCGATGCGCGCCCCCGCGGGCCTGCGGCGGCATGTTATCCTGCTGGATGTCATATGACGCCCAGTCAGGATAACTGAACCACTGCCCGGCCGTCATCTGCTATGGGCAGGGCGGGAATTGGTTAAAATGAACATTTTTCACATTTTTCACATTTGTGTCTCATAGACTATAATGATGTTTGAGTGTTTGCACAAACTTGTTGTCTGTTTGGGGGTGTTCGGCTCATCTCTAATTGCTATGTAGATGAATTAAACACAGTGGTGTAGTGGGTAGCACTTTCACCTAGCAGTAAAGAGGTTTGCTGGTTTGAATCTCAACCACCTGCCTGGATGTTTGCATGTTCTCTCTGTACCTGTGTGGGTTTCCTCCGGTTTCCTCCCACACTCCAAAGACATGCCGGTAGGTTAATTGGATTCTGTCTAAAACTTGGTCCTGTGAGTTGGGGACCTTCGATTGTAAGCTCCTTGAGGGTAGGGACTGACGTGAATGTATAATATATATGTAAAGTGCTGTGTAAATTGACGGTGCTATATAAGTACATGAAATAATAAACTGAAGGTTCAGTTGGCTGAGTACCATGTCATGCAACTTTCTTAGAACATATTACATTTTATTGCGTGGAATTACCATGGCAGAAGTTACAATTCCACTTTATTCCTCTTCAGGATCGGCAGTGAGACCTGTGGTCACCTTCACCCCAAACTGGAGGAAGATCTTCATAGGAGAGTCTATAACAATGACGTGTGATGTGGGGTCCTCTGGAGGAGAAGATCTGACCTATGTCTGGTACAAGGATAATAAGAGGGTGAATGAAGGAAAAATCTTTACCATTAGATCTGCAAACACTGAGAATAGTGGGGACTACAGATGTCGGGTCGGTGAAGAAATAAGCTACAAAACCAGACTGGACGTTGTTGATGGTCAGTTCTTCACACATTCCAGACACAATAAAAGAAACCTATTATCAAGCAGTACCCACATGTTTCTTCTTAGTGTAGCCAGCAGTTGACTTTATTAGGGGCTCTCATGTTATAGGACTTGTTTTACCTGCCAAAGGATTCATATTTTGTCTATGCAGGGCTCAGATTTGCACAGCTCTGTCACACAGTACAGCCCTGTCTGGCAGAACAGGAGACCTTATTTTTTTCTGCTGCAATTCAGTAACACCTACAGGTCTTGTCCCTCCCCCAGCCAGTGACTGAGAAGCAGCAGACTGATGAGCTCATCTCTCTGTCACTCTGCTCTCTCCTCCTATTAGCAAGATCTTTGGTAGAACTGCAGATCTTTATGCTGCTTCTCCCTCCCTCAGTCAGAGCTTAGCTGTACAGGAACCGCAAGAGTCTGATACAAAGTCAAATTCAGATACTTACACTTTTTGCATTAATATGATTTACACTGATCAGCCATAACTTTATGACAACACACCTAATACTGTTATTATTATTATTATACAGGATTTATATAGCGCCAACAGTTTGCGCAGAGCTTTACAATGTAGAGGGGGGGACAGTACAATTACAATACAGTTCAATAGAGAAGGGACAGGAGGGCCCTGCTGGTTGAGCTTACAATCTAAAGAGAGGGGGAGGTGGTACAAAAGGTAATAGCTGTGGGGGATGATCTGATGGAGGTGGCGTGGGTACAGTTCTTAGGTGGGTGTGGGGTAGGCTTCCTTGAATAAGTGAGTTTTCAGGGATCTCCTAAAGGTGGACAGGGTAGGGGCTGACCGAACATACTGTGGTAGGGAGTTCCAGGGGATGGGAGAGGTTCTGGAGAAGTCTTGGAGGTGAGCATGGGAGGAGGTAACAAGGGAGCTAGAGAGCAGGAGGTCTTGGAAGGAGCGGAGGACAATTTGGGCGATATCTGCAGATGAGGTTGATGATGTAGCTGGGGGCGATGTTGTGGATGGCCTTGTATGGGGTGCATATGGTGGGGTAGGGGAAGCCAGTGAAAGGATTGGCAGAGAGGAACAGCGATCATGGATCGGTTAGTGAGGTCTATTAGTCTAGCAGCAGCATTGATAAGAGACTGAAGGGGGGATAGCCTGTGTAAGGGTGGGCCAGTGAGGAGGTAGTTGCAGTAGTCGAGGCAGGAAATGACCAAGGAGTAAATAAGTTGTTTAGTGGTGTCGTTAGTCGGGAAGAATTGAATAGGTCACACTTTTGCCCAGAAACATCCCTGACCCATTGAGGCATGGAGTCCACTAGACTTCTGAAGGTACACTGTGGTTTCTGGTACAAAGCCACCAGTAGCAGATCCTGTAAGTTGGGAGGTGGGGCTTCCGTGGTTCAGACTTGTTTTTCCAGCACATCCCACGAATTGAGTCCTGAAGAATGTGGAGGCCAAGTCAACATCTTAATCTCATTGTTGTGTCCCTCAAACCATCCTTGAACCATTTTTGCAGTGTGTGTGTGTGTGTGGGGGGAGGGGGTGCATTATCCTGATGAAAGAGGCCACTGCCATCAGGGAATCCTGTTTCCATGAAGTGGTGTACTTGGTCACCCACATTGTTTAGGTAGATGGTATATGTCAAAGTAACATTCACAAGAATGGCAGGACCCGAGGTTTCCCAGCAGAACATTTCCCAAAGCCTCACACTGCCTTCACCGGCTTGCCTTCTTCCATAGTGCACCCTGGTACCATCTCTTCCCCAGGTAAGTGACGCACCCAGCTATCCACATGATGTAAAAGACAACTTCACTCATCAGACCAGGCCACCTTCTTCCATTGCTCCAGGGTCCAGTTTTGATGCTCATGTGCCCATTGTGGGAGCTTCTAGCTGTGGAAACGGGTCAGCATGGGCAACCCGACCGGTCTGCCATCTACACAGCCCCACAACAAACTGCGATGGATAGTTTTACTGCTGTCAAAACATCAACTTCAGGGACAACATGTTCACTTGCTGCTTAATATCTCCCACCCACTTTCAGATGCCATTGTAACAAGATAATCAATGTTATTGGCTGATCCGTGTATTTATATAAAAGTTATGGCTGATCGGTGTATTTATTTTTTTAAAATTGTTTATTTATTAAGTATATTCAAGTATACATAAACAGAGTATTCATTCTCTTAGAAAAGACATTGATAGCAGCATATTTTCAATGAGGTAAAACATTTTTTGGTAGCTTATTATATATCAAGAAGAAATAACACTAGGTGTCAAATGATTTTCAGACAATACATACACATCATGGTAGAGATAAGAGGGTCA
The DNA here is from genome assembly GCA_037952925.1 of Lithobates clamitans. Taxonomy (NCBI): domain Eukaryota; kingdom Metazoa; phylum Chordata; class Amphibia; order Anura; family Ranidae; genus Lithobates; species Lithobates clamitans. Next base: position 3,389,222 of record JBBGZY010000791.1, read on the forward strand.
GTTAGTGAAATAAAGCAATGGCATGGTTTGTGGTCCTGCTACAGTCAATCACTATAGGAAACTGTCTTTATATCTCATTGACTCTGAACTACCTGGGGGTTCTCTATGTTGTATTCAGAGGAATCCCAGTTTCCCCATATAGCCTCGAATTTGGGAAGGGAGTCGTCAATTATGGCTGTGATACGTTCCATCCTGCGAATGTCTGAATTACTGACAAAAACTGTGCAAAGGTAGGGGGGGTGTTAACTAACCAACATTGGGGTATAACCCGTTTGGCCGCTAATAAGATGAAGGCCATCAGTTTCCTAAGTGTTTTTGGCATCTTAGGGAGGGGCAAGCCTAGCAAGAGATGTATAGGTTGAAAGGGTATAGGGAAGTTTAGAATTTTCCCCAGCAGGGCATGGATCTGTGACCAGTATGGCATTATCAAGGGACATTCCCAAAATATATGGAAGTGGGTGCCCAGAGATGAGCCACATCTCCAGCATTGACCGGATGTAGTCAGTTTCTGTCTTAAAAGAAACTCCGGGGTTCTATACCAGAACATCAGTATTTTATAGGATGTTTCTTTCTGAGTCACACATCTGGATGTCTTAGATGCATTTTCCCATATATTCTTCCAATCGCTTATTTGAATAGGTCTGTTTAAAATATGGGACCATTTGCGCATATATGTGTGAGTCTGTTCAGTGATAGGAGAGGCAGCATGCAGAATTTTGTAAATGGTGGATATTAGATGAGATTCATGAGGGCCTCTGGAGCACACCACTTCAAATTCAGTAGGGATAGTTAGGGTCAGTTGTGGTATTTTGGTGGAGAGAAAATGTTGGATTTGTAGAAAGGAGTAAAAGAGGTTTTTTGGGATTTTATATTTAGATTGTAGATCAGTAAAAGTGAGGAGTTTACGGGTAACTGGGTTAACCAGGTGGCGTAGTTGGAAAATACCAGCTTTCGTCCATGGCAACATGGCATCATAAGAGAGACTATCAGGGATTTCCGGATTAAAGGTAATATTTGTTAAAGGAGAGCATGGGGATGAAAGTTTATATTTACCAGAGCAACTTTTCCATATTGAGAGGGTAAACAGCATCGGATTTAAGCTGATTTTACGTAACTGAGAGATGAATTTATCCGAAGATGGCCATAGCATATAGCATGGATGTGCGGGAACCGTGATGCCCATTTCTATCTCAGACCATCTGTTAGGGGCGTATCTGGATGTCCAAGAGGTTATTGTTCGTAGATGGGAGGCATAATAATATTTGATTATGTCGGGTGCCCCCAAGCCTCCACCGGCTCGGGATGCAAAGAGTACCGAGCTAGCTATCCTATGAGATTTATGATTCCAAATAAAATTTAGGAAATTTCGTTGGATTAGCTTTAATTGGGACATTGGAACCTTGACTGGGAGGGTCTCAAAGAGATAGAGGAGCTTAGGGAGCACCGACATTTTGAGGACATTTATCCTTCCAAGAAGGGATAAGGGGAGGTTCCTCCATGACTTTAATAATTTGTTGATTTCTGTAAACATAGGAGGAAAATTGGCCTGAAAAAGAGTGGAGTAGGAGGAGGTCAGATAAACCCCAAGATATTTCAAGGAGTGGGTGCACCAACGATATTTGAAATTTTCCTGTAAAGTTGAGAGCATATCCGTGGAAAGGTTAATAGGGAGGGCTTCAGTTTTGGTCGGGTTTATTTTAAAACCTGAAATGCTGCCAAATTGATGTAGAATTGCATGAAGAGAGGGGAGTGATATATGGGGATGGGTCAGTGTTAATAGAATGTCGTCAGCAAATAGGGACAGCTTGTATTCCTGATGTCTCAGCGCCACTCCCCCTATGTCAGGGTGGGAACGAATAGCTTCGGCCAGAGGTTCCAGGCTTAAAATAAAAAGTAAGGGGGATAGAGGGCATCCCTGACGAGTGCCATTACTTAGGGAGAATAGCGGAGAGACATGGGAAGACAACTGTACCTGGGATGTGGGCGTGGAGTAAAGCGCTCTTAAAGCGTGTATAAAGGGACCTGAAATTCCGTATCTAGTCAAAATGGCGAACATAAAAGACCAGTTTAGGCGATCAAACGCCTTCTGAGCATCTAAACTGAGGACTATCGCAGGTTTCTTAGTTTTAGTCAGTAGATCAATAAGATCGATAGTTCTTCTAGTGTTATCTCCTGCGTGTCTAGTGGGAACAAAACCGACCTGGTCCCTATGTATAAGTGAGGGAAGAAGTAGGGACAGTCTGTTAGCTAAAATTTTTGTGAAAATCTTATAATCAGAGTTCAGGAGGGCGATGGGGCGATAGTTTTCTGGTAATGATAGGTCCTTATCCGGTTTCGGAATAACTGTAATATAGGCATGAAGGAATTGGGAGTGCGGAACTTTCCCCGACATCAGAGAGGTAAATAAACTTATCATATGGGGTATTAAAACTGGTAGGAAGCCTTTAAAATATGAATAAGGGAGCCCGTCGGGCCCTGGGGACTTGTGGGTCGGAAGCTGTTTAATAACCGCTGTAATTTCTTCAGCAGAAATGGGAGCATTGAGCCCTGAGCGTTTCTCAGGAGAGAGTGTAGGAAGGTTTAGAGTTTTGATGAAGTCATCAAACTTTTCTTGAGTGAATGTATAATTTTGGTCTGTTGCTAGGCAGTTATAGAGTTTTTGGTAATAGTCACCAAAGACTTTGGACATGTGTTGGGGGCAATATGTAGGTTCACCGTTGGGTTGTAATAGTAAATCAGGGATTGAGGCTGCGGGTCTAGGTTTTAATTTGTTGACTAGCATTCTATGGGGTCTATTAGCGAATTCGTAAAACTTTTGTTTGGACCATAGCAAGGATTTAGCAAGTGAATTCAGATCAAGAGATTTAATGCGGTTACGTAACGATACCACTGATCTAAGGCGTTCCACCGTAGGGGAGCTGACAAGGGATTCCTCTGATTTGGATAAGTCATGTAAGAGCGATGATCTTTGGAGAGCTCGGTCTTTCTTAAGACGGGAGCTTGAGGAGATGCACTCTCCCCTGAAAAAGGCCTTATGAGCCTCCCATAGGGTGGATGCCTCAGAAACTGAACCCTCGTTAAGTTCAAAAAATTCTGTCAGTTTTTTCTGGAGATGAATATGAATATCAGGTATTTTAAGAAGGGTCTCGTTAAGACGCCAGTGGCACGACCTAGATGTAGGTTTGGTTAGAAGGAGATCAAGAGTTATGGGGGCATGATCTGACCATGTGATTGTATTTATTTCCGAATGGACTACATATGACAGTAAGGGTGCTGAGACAAAGAAGTGATCTAGTCTTGTATATAGCTTGTGTGGGGGAGAATAGAATGTAAATTGTTTGGCTGTAGGATGTTTTATCCTCCAAGTATCGAAGAGGTTGTGAGCTCTGATAAGTTTTCTAAAGGCTGTAGCCATCTTTTGAACCTGGGGAGGTGGGGTGTGTGTAAAAAGGGCAAGTCTATCTTTAGTCGGAGACATGCATAAATTGAAATCCCCCCCAATGACCATGAATGGTTGAGAGAAGGATTGCAATTTTTCAAAAAACATCTCAAGAAAACCAATCTGTCCTGTGTTAGGAGCGTAAACATTGGCAAGGGTAAATGAAACATTTTCATGATCACAGCTCAGGAGAACAAAACGGCCTTGAGGGTCTAAGTATGTCGACCTGACACGGATATTAGAATTACGTTTCAATAATATGGCTACTCCAGCCCTTCTAGAAGGGTCTGATGCTATATAAGCGGTAGGAAAATGCTTGGAGGCAAATTTAAAAGATCCCTCTGCTTTAAAATGTGTCTCCTGAATCATGATCACTTCTGCTCTGGATGCCTTAAACTCCTTCAACGCCAACCAACGTTTGCGGATGGAACCTAGACCTTTGACATTACATGACAGTATACTTACAGCCATAGCTCAGGTATATGAGTAAAGCAAATATTAAATTTAGAAGATAGGGAAGGAACGTGTACCATGATGTATAGAACATAATAATAGATGTATCATAGGAAATCATATGACAGTATTGTATGATTTTTAAAACATAACTGTATTTTGAACGTGGGTTTGAAAAAAAAACCCCATATGTATGAGAAAATCAATCGAAACAAGGGGTTGGGAAGTAGAAAACAAAAACATAAAGAACAATAATAATAAAAAAAAAGGAGATCAAGGGTAGGACCAAAAAGGGTCTCTGGTGAAAAAAAAAGAAAAAAGAACACATACCAGTTAGGTATTAGGCCTGAGGCATGTAAAAGCCTCAGGAAATCACGGTCTCGAATCAAGACCATGTTAACAGGGGGTGTGTCAGCCTACAAATTTAGACTTGTGGGCCTCCGCCCGATCCGAACATTAAAGAAGAAAAAGAAAAAACATGGAACCCCCAACATGGAGGCTAAGTGCTGGGTTGTAACAAACAAGTGAGCAAATAAACATGTAAGGCACTTCGGATATGAAGGTTCGACTCTGAACACAGAGTCTCAGAACACATAGGTCAAGAAAACAAAAACAAAAACAGAAAAAAAAAGATATGACCTATGTGTAAAGAGAGATCAAAGGGGTATGTCACATCACGTTTTCAAGTAGGTCCTTTAAATGGAGCCGCTCTTTGAGGTGTAATTGGTGTCTTCTTTGACTTCTGGCGTACCGGGGTCCATATTTTCCCAGGTGTGGACATCTGCCGGGAAGGCTGGATTTGTATCTGCAGGTCTTCATCTGGTATAGGAGGGAGACCTAGGTTTTTGATAAAAGTTTCTGTCAGAGAATCTAATTGACCAGACTGTGTGGACTGCACAGAGGAAACCCAAAACACATATAACTGAAATAATGGTGTTTAATAAATAAGTGACAAATAAAGAAATATAAACAGTGCAAAACCAACACAACAAACAACAATATATACAAGGAAATGGAGATACCGTAATCATAAACAAGCCAGGCCAAGGTCATACACAGGGAGATCAAACCAGCAGGACAGGAAGAGGGTGGATGGATGGGATACAGGGCAGGGATCCAAGGTAACCAGGAACAGAGGGGATAGGCTCAGGATAGGGATGGGATCAGATCAGGTCAGGTCAGGACAAGGCAGATGCAGGCTCAAGGTCAAAGTAACGGGCAGCAAGGTTAGAGTGCAGGGAGAGAGATACCAAGGCAAGCCTATGAGGGCTTGCCGGGTATTTATAAGGCTGGTAATTGACCTCATGTCACAGCTGAGCGCAGTGTGTGTTGTCTGCTCCATACTGCCGGGATCCATCCGCTGGTGGACATCAGTACTGCGGCCAAAAGATGACATGTCACCAGCAGGGAAATATTCTCCTGACAGTTCAACACTGCCAGGAGACACCTGCTGGTGGACCCCAGTACTGCATGCCAAATGATATATCTTACCAGCGGATGGACCCTTTCCTGACAGTACCCCTCCCTAAAGGAGCGGCCTCCGGACGCTCCAACTGGTCTTAATTGTCCATGGTCTATGACATCAGGCAGAATGGTGGAAGAAGGCATTTCAGGCTGGTCATCAGGCACATCCGGGCAGACGGCTGGCATGTCAGAGTCTTTGAGCTGGGCAGCACACAGGAACAACTTGAGCCGGGCAGCACACAGGAACAAACCGAGCCGGGCAGCACACAGGAACAAACCGAGCCGGGCAGCACACAGGAACAAACCGAGCCGGGCAGCACACAGGAACAAACCGAGCCGGGCAGCACACAGGAACAAACCGAGCCGGGCAGCACACAGGAACAAACCGAGCCGGGCAGCACACAGGAACAAACCGAGCCGGGCAGCACACAGGAACAAACCGAGCCGGGCAGCACACAGGAACAAACCGAGCCGGGCAGCACACAGGAACAAACCGAGCCGGGCAGCACACAGTAACAAACCGAGCCGGGCAGCACACAGTAACAAACCGAGCCGGGCAGCACACAGTAACAAACCGAGCCGGGCAGCACACAGTAACAAACCGAGCCGGGCAGCACACAGTAACAAACCGAGCCGGGCAGCACACAGTAACAAACCGAGCCGGGCAGCACACAGTAACAAACCGAGCCGGGCAGCACACAGTAACAAACCGAGCCGGGCAGCACACAGTAACAAACCGAGCCGGGCAGCACACAGTAACAAACCGAGCCGGGCAGCACACAGTAACAAACCGAGCCGGGCAGCACACAGTAACAAACCGAGCCGCGCAGCACACAGTAACAAACCGAGCCGCGCAGCACACAGTAACAAACCGAGCCGCGCAGCACACAGTAACAAACCGAGCCGCGCAGCACACAGTAACAAACCGAGCCGCGCAGCACACAGTAACAAACCGAGCCGGGCAGCACACAGTAACAAACCGAGCCGGGCAGCACACAGTAACAAACCGAGCCGGGCAGCACACAGTAACAAACCGAGCCGGGCAGCGGGCTCCGGGTCATCGAGCTGGGCAGCGGGCTCCGGGTCATCGAGCTGGGCAGCGGGCTCCGGGTCATCGAGCTGGGCAGCGGGCTCCGGGTCATCGAGCTGGGCAGCGGGCTCCGGGTCATCGAGCTGGGCAGCGGGCTCCGGGTCATCGAGCTGGGCAGCGGGCTCCGGGTCATCGAGCTGGGCAGCAGGCTCTGGAACATTGGGCCGAACAGCGAGCACCGTAAGGGCAGGCCGGATTACAGGCACCGGCTCAGCAAGCTGGGTAACGGACCCCGGCCCAGTGGGCTGGGTGACAGGCCCCGACCCAGCGAGCTGGACACCGGGCACTGGTTCAGCAAGCCGGATAACGGATACTGGCTTGACAGGCCAAGTGACGGACTTCGGTTTAGCAGACTGGGTAACGGGCACCAGTTCAACAGACTGGGTAACGCGCACCGATTCAGCAAGCTGGGACACGGGCACCGAAACTCCAGGCTGAAACACGGGCACCGAAACTCCAGGCTGAAACACGGGCACCGAAACTTCAGGCGGAGACACGGGCACCGAAACCTCAGGCTGGGATACCAACATCACGACATCAGGCTGGAAGACAGGTACCAGGATATCAGGCTGGAGGATGGTCACATCAAACCGGAAAGCAGGCTCATCAGGCTGAACAGTGGGCACATCAGGCAGAACAGCAGGTACTGGCACAACAGGCTGAACAGGTACATCGGACTGGTCAGTAGTTGCTGAAGCGTCAGACTGGAACATGGACACTGGAATTTCGGGCTGAGCAGCAGGCACTGGGACCTCAAACTGGGCAGCGGACACAGGCATTGGCACAACTGGCTGAGTAGTAGACACTGGCGCATCAGGCTGGAAAGCGGACTGGAAAGCCGGCACTGAGACATCAGACCAGGCAGCGGGTGCTGGAACTTTAGACTGGGCAGCAGACACAGGCGCTGGCACATCGGGCAGAACAGCAGGTACATCGGACTGGTCAGTAGTCGCTGAAGTGTCAGACTGGAACATGGACACTGGAATTTCGGGCTGAGCAGCAGGCACTGGGACCTCAAACTGGGCAGCGGACACAGGCATTGGCACAACTGGCTGAGTAGTAGACACTGGCACATCGGGCAGAACAGCAGGTACATCGGACTGGTCAATAGTCGCTGGGGCGTCAGACTGGAACATGGACACTGGGATTTCGGGCTGGAAGGCAAGCTTCAAGACATCCGGCTGGAAGGCAGGCATATCAGACTGGATAGCAGGTGCATTGGACTGGAAGGTGGGTGCACCAGGCTGGAAGGTGGGCGCACCAGGCTGGAAGGTGGGCGCACCAGGCTGGAAGGTGGGCGCACCAGGCTGGAAGGTGGGCGCACCAGGCTGGAAGGTGGGCGCATCAGACTGGAAGGTGGGCGCATCAGGCTGGAAGGTGGGCGCACCAGACTGGAAGGTGGGCACATCAAGTTGGAAGGCAGGGACATCAAGTTGGAAGGTAGGGACATCAAGTTGGAAGGCAGGGACATCAAGCTGGAAGGCAGAAACCAAGACATCAGGCTGAAAAGCAAGCTTCGAGACATCAGGCTGGGAGGCAGGCATGAAGACATCAGACTGGGGAGCGGGCACAGACTGAAAAGCGGGCACCGGGACTTCAGGCTGGAAGGCAAGCTTCAAGACATCCGGCTGGAAGGCAGGCATATCGGACTGGATTGCAGGTGCGTTAGACTGGAGAGCGGGTGCATCAGACTGGAAGGTGGGCACACCAGACTGGAAGGCAGGGACATCAAACTGGACAGCGGGCACAGGCATTGGCACAACAGGTTGCGTAGAAGACACTGGCGCATCAGGCTCGGTAGCAGGCACTGGTTTGACAGAATCAGGTGGGTTAGTTGGTGTGGAAGCAAGTTGGGTTACTGGCAGGATCGTGTGGGTAGGAAAGAATTTTTGTTTCTTTTTTGGTTTAGCCCGTGCAGTCTTGTATGTAGGTGCAGGGCTGAAAGAAAAGAAAGTAGCTGGATCGAAGGAAGACCAAGGAACTGTAGCTAGAGAAGGGTTTTGTGGGACTGTTACAGGTGGAGGAGAAGAGACAGGTGGATTGAAGGCGGGATAGGTGCTACATTTGGAGACTGGGTAGTAGTATTTGGTAGAGGGTTTGATAAACTGGGCTGTAGCTGAGGTTGCCATAGGCGACGGGGAGATACATTCTTGGGGAGACAGAGGATTAATGGCAGGGCTGGAGTATTGTGGCTTAGCAAAAGACAGGAGATCTGACCATACCTGCAGCACAGGTTGAACAAACGTTGATTCACACACAGCCTGACTAATCAAGGATTGCACCGACTGGATGCAATTAAACAACACTTGCTTTGAACAGGAGGAATAATGTTCCATAAAATAGGCTGGATCATCCTCTAACAACCAAACCAGGGATTCAACTTGGCCATAATTGAAGGGGGGCGAAAAATCATCACTTCCCTCGGGAATGCATGACAGGGCTGGTTTTGCACATAACTGGATCAGAGGCTGAACATCTTCAAAAGACATATACCCCTGATCCACTAGGGAATGAGCTGATTGGATAGTTTCCATCAGCCTGTCACTAGTCCACCCTTTTAAAATCTGGCGACAATATTCACCATCCTCTTCTGCTAGCAGAGAATAATAAAGAATTTCATCGAAATCCATATTAGCAGACCCGATAAACCAGGATGGTTTCCTCAATGCAGCCACGTCTGGTCAGGGATGGCCTTGGTATACTGTCAGAGAATCTAATTGACCAGACTGTGTGGACTGCACAGAGGAAACCCAAAACACATATAAGTGAAATAATGGTGTTTAATAAATAAGTGACAAATAAAGAAATATAAACAGTGCAAAACCAACACAACAAACAACAATATATACAAGGAAATGGAGATACCGTAATCGTAAACAAGCCAGGCCAAGGTCATACACAGGGAGATCAAACCAGCAGGACAGGAAGAGGGTGGATGGATGGGATACAGGGCAGGGATCCAAGGTAACCAGGAACAGAGGGGATAGGCTCAGGATAGGGATGGGATCAGATCAGGTCAGGTCAGGACAAGGCAGATGCAGGCTCAAGGTCAAAGTAACGGGCAGCAAGGTTAGAGTGCAGGGAGAGAGATACCAAGACAAGCCTATGAGGGCTTGCCGGGTATTTATAAGGCTGGTAATTGACCTCATGTCACAGCTGAGCGCAGTGTGTGTTGTCTGCTCCATACTGCCGGGATCCATCCGCTGGTGGACATCAGTACTGCGGCCAAAAGATGACATGTCACCAGCAGGGAAATATTCTCCTGACAGTTCAACACTGCCAGGAGACACCTGCTGGTGGACCCCAGTACTGCATGCCAAATGATATATCTTACCAGCGGATGGACCCTTTCCTGACAGTTTCGCATTCTTGTAGGTCTCGCATGGAGTGTTGTGAACCATCTTTCATGACTGACAATCGGAACGGGAAACCCCAACGATAAGGGACTTGGTATTGTTGCAGATGGGAGGTAACTGGGCGTAGAGCGCGGCGTTTAGCCAAGGTGATGGGCAATAGATCGTTGAAAATTTGTAGTTTTGCGCCTTTGAATTCGACCCTCGATCTATTTCGGGTAGCAATGGTCAGGGCCTCCTTGCTCTCATAAAAGTGGAAACGAGCGATTATGTCCCTGGGGTTAGCACCCTGAGGAGGTTTAGGAGCCAGTGATCTGTGTGCTCTATCCAGGCGCCATTCTATGTCAGGAATATGAGGTACTAACTTGACAAACAGAGCAAGGAGATATGGTCGGATTTCTTTATCGGAAATGGATTCCGGGACTCCACGGAAGCGTAAGTTCTGACGGCGTTCTCGATTTTCGCGGTCTTCTTGTTGTGTTTGTAGTAGCGAGACTGCATTTTTCAGGCCTGCGTTTTCCTCTTCTAGGACATGGGCATATTGAACCATGTCGTCGAATTTGGTTTCCAGATGATCCGTACGTTCACCAAGTTGATCTATTTCACCCCTAAGCTCATGGGCTAACTTATTTACTTCTTTGGTGATATTTTGGGTGATGTTGTGAAGCAGAGCCTGTAACTTGGTATCTAAAACTGTTACGGGTAGTAATGTTGCGGGGGAGACAGGTGGCTGTGGATGTTGTGAAGAGTCCCCCATAAAGAAAGAGGGATCAACTAATGGTAAATTGTCCGTTTGGTTCACAGCTGTCTCCGGGGTATTTGAGGCCGGGGAGTGGGGTCTCCGTAGGTATTTCTCCATTGAGGGGGTTCGCCGAAGTGCGGCCTGTGATACTTGTTTTGAGTATACGGTGCGTTGATCTACAATTTTACCCATGCACTAGTTGAAAAGTAACTATGGGGTTCCTTGAAAAGTTAGTGTGTCTCCCGGGTCTTGAAAATAATAGCGTTGCGGGACGGGAGGTTCGGATCTGTAGGCGGAGGTTAAGGCTTAGAATTCAGACGTCTTCCATTTTTGCAAGCTGCGTGTGCGTTTTACAGGGAACAGTTGTAAGGATGATTTCTCAGGTAACTGTTACAGGGCATAATGTTCCCAATAGTGAGTATTGATAAGGATGTATAAAGAGATTAATTATGATGAGTGGGTACAGCTTAGAGGAACAGAAGCAGCTGGGTGTATTTGGGAGTCCCAAGATGGCCGCCGGCCTCCGTGTGTAGGCCAAAGCCGTGGTCTTTCCTGTGGGGACAGTTAGTGCTTAATGTCCGGGGTGTTTGGCTGTGGGATGGTAAGTGTGGGTGATTCTACTGCTCACTGTGTCTCTGGGTTATGATGATTAAGCACAGTTTGGATGAGTAGAAGCAGCTGGGTGTATCCTGGAGTCCCAAGATGGCCGCCGACCTCCGTGTGTAGGCCGAAGCCGCGGTCTTTCCTATGGGCCGGCCGGCCGGCTATGTGATTGCCGCTTCGTCTGGGCCTCGTCTGGGCTAAAGGGCTCCTGGGGAGGTACACAGCTAATGGAACAGTTGGCGGTTGATGTCAGGGGCGCTTGGTTTTGGGATGGGAGGTGTGGATGTTCCCACTACTCACTGTGTCCTCCAGGGAGCTGGCGTGGTCTGATCAGTAGGCCGCAGGCTGTAGATGGACGTCAGGCCGCGGTATTTCAGGGCTTACGGTCGGGGATCTCCAGGCAGCACCGCTCCGCCCCAGGTCCATCCAGCAGCCGCCGAAGATGTCCCGCTGGCCGGTGGAGGTAGGATGGTTGCTGTGTAGAAGCGTGGGGGCCGAGAGGCCTCAAGATGGCATCGGGCCTCGGGCCCAGGAAGCAGAGAGCCAGACCGGGATGTACACAGTCGGATAGATTCCGAAATGGAGGATAATTTTTAGCTGTGCTTGCAGCAGGGATTGTAGTGAGCAGTATGCCGTGCTTTTGGAAGTTCTCCGGGGTAAGAGAAAGGTAGGATGGCAATAGATTGCTTGCTGGCTGAGCAGAGCTCAATACAAGCACGTCTTCCTTGCTCAGTGTCCGGACACGCCCCCCCTGATCGGTGTATTTATGAGAAGTAAGCTGCATTAATGTATGTCTTTTATATCTGCTTGGAGTTCAAGATTTAAAGATCATGACACCATTTTTGGAACCTGAATTTATTGTTGTGCATCGCAATGGATACGGCCCTTACAATGACCCGGGAACTAGGATATAACATTTGATAGAAGAACCCTTGAAAAGAAGATGATGAATACTTAGTTGTAGAGATGAGATGATGGTTTGCTCCCTTCGCCAAAACTTTTGCATGTTCAGCTCCTTGTTGGTGGGAACTGAGGATCATACATAGAAGCGGTATTTTGCTTTATGCGGTTCGTAACATTCCGAATCAAAATTTGGACACATTTTTCGTTATTACAAAACAATTACAATAGTAACGCATTTAAACAAATCCAAAATTAAGAAACAAAATTTCAGACGAAATTCAAATTTGAATAGTTTTCGAATATAATTCAAATTTTAGAAGAGAATAAAATAGAATAGAAAATAAAGGAATAGAATAGAATAAAAAATATAATAAAATAGAATATAACCATCTTCTGAAATTCCAATTTCAAATAATATAAATTTGAATCTGAATACAATAAAAAAAAAATAGAATAGAAAAAGACTAGACTAGACTACACTAGAATAGAATAAAATAATAAGAGAATAACTTTCTTCCAAAATTAGAATTTTGAATAGAATAAGTTCAAACTCAAATAGAATAGAATAGAAAAGAATAGAATAGAAAAAATAAATAGTAGAAAATAAAATAATAGAATAGAACCATTTTCCAAATTTGAATAGAATAAATTCAAATTTGAATAGAATAGAAAAGAATAAATTAGAATAGAAGAATAGAATTGACTAGAATAGAAATAAAATAAAATAATAGAATAGAATAAACAATAGAATAGAATAAAAAGAAGTCCTCCAATATTTGAATTTTGAACAGCATACAGTAAATTTGATTTAGAATGGAATTCGATGCAAATGCAATTAGAATGGAATGCGATTTAAATTTGAATGCAATTTGAATTGAATCGTTTTGAATTTTCGAAATTCGGTTGAATTAAGTTTAATATAGACCGAATTCTGAAAATTCTAATCAATTTGAATTCAAATAAATGAAACAAATTAAACAAACTTAACTACACTGTAAATAATGAATCGAAGCAAAACTATTTTTTTTTGTTCCGCACATGTCTACAGTATTATTCTTCTATATATGACAGCTTCCCATGGTCAGTGGATGATAAGGAAGCGGGGGGCGCTTCTGTGTTCCTAGGAACCGCTGACATCACCGGGAATCTCCAACATGTAACCAAAAGGGCGGGGACAGAGGTGACATCACTGCAGAAATATGGGCACTGGGCATATTTGTACATAACATTGGCAGAATCTGACCAAATATCACCACTACCCCCTCTTCTTCTCTTATATTGCTGGTGACAGCTCGGGGAGGAGTCATTCAACTAGAAGTACTGTCAGGATCTGATGTGTGCACCGGGACGTCAGTGTTTTTTTTGGGGGGGGGCATCATGATGGGAAATGTCTGTGTATATGTCAGTGCTTTAAAAAAAAAAAGTCACTGCTCTTGCCCAAATGAAACTTTTAAAAATAGTTTTTGTATTTGTACATGTTCCCCAGGCAGTGCTCACCTCCATGATATTTTCTTACACCCCCTTGCCATTTAGACTAAAAAACTGGCATTTTTTATTTGACAAATTTGACTCCTGTTGATCTCAATGGGGGTCAGCATCTGAACCTTGCCGAACCCTGCAGAACCTTGCTGAATCTTGCTGAATCTTGCTGAATCTTGCTGAAACTTGCTGAACCCTGTAGAACCTTGCTGAATCTTGCTGAATCTTGCTGAAACTTGCTGAACCCTGCAGAACCTTGCTGAATCTTGCTGAATCTTGCTGAAACTTGCTGAACCCTGTAGAACCTTGCTGAATCTTGCTGAATCTTGCTGAATCTTGCTGAATCTTGCTGAAACTTGCTGAACCTTGCTGAACCCTGCAGAACCTTGCTTGAACTGAGTCCAGGGCAGTTCGGTTCATCACTACTTAGCTGTTGCAGAGCGATGGGCACTACTGCTATCCGACACTTCCAGTCATGTTAGGTAGTACCCCTTACTGCACTCTGGGGCGCCCCCTGCTGGCCAATACAACATGTAGCAACACCTGGAAGAGAAGATTGGACTCACTGCCTGTCAGACAGATAAGTATTGGACATCTTCTCTTACAGCCTTTTCTCCTAAATTGTTATTCTAGTGATGGGATCACTTTAATTCAGACTAATTGATAAATAAAAGATTTATGATAAGTAATGGAGGTTACACACAGGAGGCATCTACTATACATCTATACTACAAATGGTTGTGGGAACAATTCTATGTCTGTCCTTCATCTTCTCATGTGATCTTCTCTGTGTTTCAGGCCGGGTGATCCTGCAGGTTCCTCTCGATGTTCATGAAGGAGATGATCTGACTCTGAGATGTCACCATCGTTCTGGCTACACAGGAAAATATACAATATTCTACAAGGAAGATTCTGTCATTCAAAACTGGAGCGAAACATCTGAATTTCATGTAGGAATTGTAAACATGATGAACATCGGGAGATACAAATGTACAAAGGGAATAACTCGGAATACCTGGAATACTTGGAATACTTATGTATTTTTCACAGATGAAGCTTTTTTCTCCATACACGGTAAGTCATGGGATCTTTACACCCTTTGGATAGCTAAAAAGAAATATTAGACCCTTTTCAAATGCACATTTTAGGCCTGAAGATTAGTTACACTCCCAAACATTATACATTTTCTGAAAGCAGAGACCCTGGAGAATAAAATGGTGGAAATTTCAATTTCATAATTTCACAGTAAAAATATGTTCATTTTAGTGCACACAAACACAATATGTTATCCAATTTTTGGAAACATATAAAAGATGGGGTTATGTCAATCAAATAGATACCAAACACACGAAGCTATAAGCCCACACCTGTGATATGGTGAAAAATGTTGGTACCCAAAATTTTTACAGATCAAGAGTTTAGAATTAACCATGAAGGATGACCCTAAAATCATTGCTGTCAGTACTAGACATGTGCAGAATGAAAAGAATGGTTTCATTTTGATTTGTTATTTAAATAATTTTGTTTAGTTAAATTAATTTGATGTATTTAATTATTTTTTGGGTTTCATTTATTTTTGTTTATTCAAATTTGACTGAAACACACAGTATCTAATTGAGATTCAAATTCAAATTTATTGCATTTAAATTTCGCAAGACAGTTCAATTATTTCTATTTTATTCCATTCTATTATGTTCTATTCTATTATTTTTTTCTATTATATTCTATTTTCTATTTTATTTTTATTATATTCTTTTCTATTCTATTCTTTAATTTCCTAGTCTATTCATTTTTATTGTATTATTTTCTATTCTGTTTTACTCTATTCTTTGCTATTCTATTCTAGTTTGTTCTATTCTATTCTTTTCATAATTCAAATTTCAGAAGACTGCTTTATTCTTTCTATTTTATTTCATTATTTTCTAATCGATTCTATTTTTTTCTATTCTATTCCATTCTATTCTATTCTTTTTTTATAGTCTATTCTTTTATATTCTATTCTGTGTTACTCTACTCTATTCTTTTCAAAATTCAAACATTGGAAGACGGCTATATTCTAACACTAATACACACAGTCTTTGAAGGAAATCAGCAATATTCAGCAATATGTTTATATTTTGAATTTGTTTTCAAATTTGATTTGAACTCTGGCCAAAATTTTATTTAGTTAATTCAGATTCATTTAAATTCATTACTATTGTAATTAAAAATTTTTAATACATCTAAATTTGCAAAAAATGTGTGCAAATTTTGTTTAAAAACAAAACTAACCACACATGTCTGGTCAGCACAACTGTCATTTTTTATGTTTTTTTTTTTATGGCCACACCCGACACATGATTATGTTCTTATCCACCTGAAGACCAGGCTTTTTCTGGCACTTTTTTTTACAAGTTTAAATAAGTATTTTTTTTACCAGAGAATTACTTATAACCCCCACACATTTTATATATATATATATATATATATATATATATATATATATATATATATATATATATTTATTTATTTAGCAGAGACCCTAGGGAATAAAATGGAGATTGTTGCCATTTTTTATGCCACACGGTATTTGTGCAGCGGTTTTTCAAATGCAATTTGTTTGGAAAAGATACACTTTAATGAATTACAAAAAAAACACATTTAATACCCCAATGTTTTTGTAAAATATGAAAGACGTTACGCCGAGTAAATAGATACCGAATATGTCACGCTGTAAAATTGCGCACGCTCGTGGAATGGTGACAAACTACGGTACTTAAAAATCTCCTTAGCCGCTTTAAAAATTTCTACAGGTTACTAGACATGTGCAATTCGTATCGGTCAGAATACAAATTCAGAGGAATCTTTGGTTATTCTGAGATTCAGATGTATCCCAATCTCTGAAATAGTAACGAATAGTAACAAATTTAGTTGAAATCTGTTAAAATTTGAAGAAATAGCTGGTTGTTAAGCAGCGGGCTGGGAATCCGGCCGCCTGTGTCCTTAACAACCATGAGTCTTCATCTGTCAGCGGGCTTCCCCACTGACAGATGAATGTGAAAGATAAAGGATGCCAGCAATTATCCTTTGGGTCTGGTATTGATTTTAAGGAGAGCCCCACACCAAAATAAAAAAAAGAGGTCCCCTCCAAAATCCATACCAGGCCCTTATCTGAACACACAGCCTGGCAGGCCGGTAAAAGGATGGGGGACAAGCGAGTGCCCCCCCTCCTGAACCATACTAGGCCACATGCCTTTAACATTGGGGGTGGTTTGAGGTTGATGGGGACAAGGGCCTCTTCCCGGCAACTCTGGCTGGTGGTTGTGGAGGTCTGCAGACAGGGGGCTTATCAGAATCAGGAAGCCCCCTTTAACAAGACACAAATAAACCTCAGGACAAAGGATCATTTTTTTTAATTAAAGCAGTATTAAACTCTCGTTTTTATTTCAAAATAAGCAACAAACATGCCTATACCTACTTGCCCTGTGCAATGCTTTTGCACAGAGCAGCCCCAATCCTCTTCTTCTGGGGTCCCCTACGGTGCTCCAGGCCTCTCTTCTTTAATGGGTGCCCCCACAGAAAGCCACTTTCCCTGGGGGCATCCCTATATGCTTGCTCTTGAGTCCCGCTGCTGCATCCATTAACACAGACAGATTGACTCGGACCCGCTACCATGTCACAGCTATTGATTGACAGGAGCTCCCACTACTATCAATCAGTCCAATTAGGAGGGAGATGCTGCGCTCATGCACATCTCTGGATCGGGTTGGGCTCAGGTAGGAAAAAGGGGGGTGGGGGCTGGGGGGGGGGGGGGTTGCAGCACAGAAGGTTTTTCACCTTAATGCATAGAACTCATTAAGATGAAAAACCTTAAGGCTTTAGAACCACTTTAAACATTTCTATTAGATATGTTTTCAAGTACACAAAAAAGCTGACTGACTGAGCCTACCTAGAAGAACTTCATTAAAACAGCAACTATTGGGACAATGAACACCTTGGTCAGGAATATGTAATGTACAACAAAATGTATAGAGTGCAGGGGTCAGGAGTAAGTAACATACAAAGCAACGTATACAGTGCTGCAGTCGGGATGAACCCTGTGGTCACATCAGAGTCCCCTCTTATATCTCCAGTATTTCCCTATATATCAGGGTTCTAAGAGTCTCTCCTTACATCAGCGTGCCCCCCTTACATCAGAGTTCCCCCTTATATCAGCGTTCCCCTTTACATAAGAGTCCACAGACTTCCTCCTTAGATCAGAGTCCGCAGAGTTCCTCCTTACATCAGAGTCCTCAGAGTCCTCCTTTACATCAGAGTCCTCAGAGTTCTCCTTTACATCAGAGTCCTCAGAGTTCTCCTTTACATCAGAGTCCTCAGAGTTCTCCTTTACATCAGAGTCCTCAGAGTTACCCTTCACATCACAGTCCACAGAGTTTTCCCTTACATCAGAGTCCACATTGTTCCCCTGAACATCGTAGTCCACAGAGTTCTCCCTTATATCAGAGTCCACAAAGTTCCCTTCCTTTACATCAAAGTCTGCAGGGTTCAGTGTAGGGGGGACTCTGCAGATCCTGATGTAAAGGGGAACACTCTGGACCCTGATGTAAAGGATAACTCTGCTGTAATGGGGTCTCTGATCACCAACCCCCCCATTTACCCTTACACAAGAGTCCACAGAGGTCCCCCTTACATCAGTGCAAAGGGGGAATTCTGAAGACCCGGATGTAAAAGGGAACTCTGATGTAAAGGGGAATGCCGTGGACCATGATGTAAGTGGGAATGCTGTGGACTCTGAGTGTCACCAGTGCCCCCCTTACATCAGAGTCCACAGAATTCCCCCTTACATCATGGTCCACAGCGTTCCCCTTTACATCAGAGTTCTTTTTTACATCCA
Source organism: Lithobates clamitans (assembly GCA_037952925.1). Classification (NCBI taxonomy): domain Eukaryota; kingdom Metazoa; phylum Chordata; class Amphibia; order Anura; family Ranidae; genus Lithobates; species Lithobates clamitans. The sequence goes on from JBBGZY010000791.1 coordinate 3,407,621, forward strand.
GGTCTGCAGAGTTCCCCTTTGCAATGTAAGGGGGAATCCTGCAGACTCTGATATAAAGGAGAACTCTGAGGAAACTGATATAAAGGGGAACAATTCAAACACCTACCACCTTCTGCATAGTGAATAAACTAAGGTAAGGGAGACTTACTGATATAAGGGGAAACCTTTATATCAGTGTCCTCCCTTACTGTATTTACTACCCCCATTATATCAGTGACTCCCTCCCCACAGACTGTGTGGCCTTTTAGGAGCTGTCACACTGACCTCATCTGTAATTGCTTGGGTGCAGGTAGGGAAGCCTCAGTCAGCCTTGCTTGTCTTTGATCCTCTTTTACTCCTGGGTCAGCACTCCTGCTTCCCCTCTTTGCGTTCTCAAACTGCCATGACGTCACCATGTACCCGCTGCTCGAGGCCAAGTACCATTTGCCTGGCTTTGGAACTGCGCATGTGCAGTGTTAAAGTTGACCACAGCCATCTTTTTTTACTGGCACTCAGTACCTGTTCCCGGACATTTACGGACAGGATTTGTCTGTAAATTTATGGGCAGTTGGCAACCCTGGCTGCTACAGACATCGCATTTACTCCCATGGCAGTGATGGGGTTAAATAAAGGAAACCTCCAAGTACAAAATACTAAACCTGCAGAATTTTGTACAGGTGTGATGTGAATTCTGCACTCAGTAATGATCAATACAGAAGATACATTACTATTACTGTTTGTGTATGTGATTATTTTTTAGAGCTATTTGAAATTCCAGAGATAAAAGTGACCCCGTCTCCAGTGGTAGAAGGTGATGAGATGACCCTGACATGTGACACTAGTCTCAGTCCGCTCAGACCGAGGACACAACTGAAATTTGCTTTTCACAAAGATGGACGGAATGTCAGAGAATTCACTTCATATAATCAATATGGAGTTCAGTCCACTCAGGTGAAGGACTCTGGGAAATATTCCTGTGAAGTGACAACAGCAGCCAACAGTGTAAAGAAGAGGAGTCCGGAGATATTGGTGAAGATAAACGGTGAGTCAATTACAGGACCATCCAAAGGAATGAGTAACATTTTATAAACCCAAAACAGAAGACTCAGATTTGTGATGATCAGCATTCACAGTAACAATGAATTAACCAGAAATCAACCAGAAATTAAATCTCCAAAATTTCTTAGTAATGATGCCCAGTCTCAACTGTAATGCCCCATACACACGATCGGACTTTCCGACAACAAAACCGTGGATTTTTGTTCAAAGGTTGTTGGCTCCAACTTGTCTTGCATACACACGGTCACACAGCTTTCATACTGTAGCTATCTTCTGTAAACTATAACACACCTCCCTTCAATTTCAATGTGTTTATTAAGTTTTCCATGAACAAATAAGGCACATATAAAATAGATAGAAAAGTACAAAAGACCATCAACCAGTCACGCTGTTAAAAAGTTATTCAGAACACAGCAAAATACAAAAATATTAATAGTCCCTGAGTTCTGAATAGACCGCCATTCTCGGGGTCCCCCCTGACTTAACTAGCTGACTCCAAAATATGCTATATTCATAGATTATGTATCTAAAACTCAGTAGGACATCGAAAAGTTTTCCATAGAAAATGCAAAATCTCAAGCAGCCGTAATGCAGGCCATACACGATGCGAATTTCGAACGAAAATCCAAATCAAAAGTAAAATCGTCCGTTTTTCGTATCGTTAGTGTGGTATGTGCGACACGCGATTTTCGTACGACAGCCCAAATTGACAGATCCAACATGTTGGGTTTTTTAATAAAAATCGTCCAAATTTCGGATCGTTAATGGCAGAATTGGACGATTTTACCTAAGAAACAGAACTGCGCATGATCCCCAGAAAGTTCGAACCGGAAGGAAAACATACAGAAACCCACGAACAAATTTTCGACTACAACTCGAAATGATATTAATACAGGAAAAACTATAGGCCACAGTAAAGTCTGATGAGGTGCCAACAAGTGACCAAGAAAAGTGAAACAAACACAAATGTCTGTGCTGGTCCTTTCACACCTTCTATGTCATGTCAGGAAAAAATATAAAGAAAGCAGGCTATAACCTATTGCAGCAAATTTGCTCTTAAAAAAAGTGTTTTAACCCAGGAGGTGCCAACATGTCTGCAAGCAAAGTGGGGGGAAAAAAATGTTCCTATGAATGTTTATTGTATAATTGAAATTTCAAATTATCTACAACATCAAGTGTGGTGAATACATGTAGGTGGTATCACATCATGCATTAATGATTATTAATAAATGATTAAAATAAAGACACTCCACACCAAATTCAAACAAGCACAGATTTATTGTGCCAAACCCAAAACAGGAATGGTTCCATGCTTTATTTTCTTCATTAAAAGTTAAACTTCTAAATACAAAAATATAACATCTTTATATAAAACGACTATGCATTTTGTACAGTAGTAGTGCAATTATGAAAAAGTGAACATTATCACAGTAGGGATACAGTGTGCTACTGTCTAGAGCTGGACAATACCGTAGACACAAGCATATCAAGTTTCCATATGTGCAATAGGTATGCAATATATGTAGAGGTGGACCAAAACATAGCTGCATTAAAATGGAAGGAATTCTTGAAAAGACATTATTTTAATAAAGATGCAGTATACTACTCGGTACACGTATACAAAAAACATCGTTTTTTAAAAACTATAAAAGTTTAACAAGTGTCCAAGATGCAAAATATGTATGCATTAAAACTGTACATGTCAAAACATTGCCTACAACTGCTGTGCAATGTGGAAATGTGTACATTTGTACCATAAGGATCCATTGAGCTACGTTGTAAAGATGAACAAGAACACTATGGGGGTTAGTTACTAAAGGCACATCCACTTTGCACTACAAGTGCAAACTACAATAGCAAAGTGCACTTGAAATTGCACTGAAAGTGCCCTTGGAAGTGCAGTCGCTGTAAATCTGAGGGGGACATGCAAGGAAAAAAAAAAACAGCATTTTATCTTGCACATGATAAAATCAGCAGAGCTTACCCACATTTCAGATCTACTCCCCGCAGATTTACAGCAAATGCATTTCCAAGTGCACATCAAGTGCTATTGTAGTGCAAAGTGGAATTACCTTTCGTAAATAACCCCCATTAGGTATAAAAAGGTGCATGTTAATGTGCAAAAACGAACCATGCAACGAACAATAGAAACATCCGAACAATTCAAACTGTAGATAATTGCTCAATGATCTCTGAAATTCTACGTGGAAAAGAATTCAGGGTAGTGCGCACATTCTCAATGTCAGCATTTAATGCCTTTAAATCCGCAATCATTCTGTTCGCTGATGTACTATGCAACGTTGAGCTGCATGAAGCAGATGATCCAACAGCTATAAAAAAAGCCAAATTATGAAATTAAAAAAAAAAATAACCTTCAAAAAATAAAGCAGAGTCAAAAAATAAAGTTAATTTACCTGAAGTGGACACATGGTTGCTCTCATCACTCCCTTCAACAGGCGTCAGTATGATTGTGTCTGGAGCCATGTCAGACTGAGCACTTGTCGGCTCCAAATCCTCATGTGCTATTTCTACCTCTCCATGTTTCTTTTTTCTGCTTCCTAAATGCAAAAAATATATATATGTACAGTAGGTGTAGGTGGAATATAGCATTTTCACATTTGCAAACTTCAAACATTTGTATATTTGTAAAGTCAAGCAACATACTGCAATGTAGATTCACAAGCAAAATGGGTGAAAGCAGAAAGGATGCACATGGCATATAACACTCAAATATGATGGAATAAGCATACAAGAAGATCATAAATATACAGTACTTACTTTTGTGGATTATTTTGTTGATCTTTCTAAGCTGATTTTCTTCTCTTAGTTTCAGGTCAGACCATCGTTTTCTTAACTGGTCTTTTGTGCGTTCAATGCCATGGCGTTTGCGTAAAACATGTTGCACCTTCTCTAGTATTGCATCTTTGCGTATGTTCATGTTGCTGTATACTTGCTCCCGACAATCATAATCCTTCTTTTGCAGTATATTCACCATGTCTACCATCTCCTCCAAAGTCATGTTGGTGGCTTTCTTCTTTCTCCTTCTTGTCATTGGACTTATTGGCTGACTTCCCTCCACCTCCACCTCCACAATCTCCAAATCCTCAATCTGTGGCCCTGCACCTGGAGAATCTGCCATGTGCTCTGCCATAATGTCTGCAACTGTGCACTGTATTAATGAAGAGGCGTGGCCTGTACATGATACATCGCATGTGATTATACGAACACACGCGGTTTCGTGACGTCACGTAGGAAGGAATATTCGTTCAATAGACGAAAATTCTATCATAGATACCTGAGGTAAGTTTGATCTGGGGACTCTATGTTGATTATTTAATGTGTCCATGGATGTGTGTGTGATTGATGTAAGTACCATTTATTGTAATATTGTAGCTGTCCTGTTATGGTATTCAGGCCTGTGTGTTCTAGATGGCCATTTGTGAAATTCTACACATGTATTATAATACCTTTGAAATTTCATATATATATATATTTTTTTTTGTGTGTTTTTAATTAAAGGACAATGGCTTCTAAATTAACATCTCCTGATTTCCTACCGCAATTTATTGATAAATACAGAGAATTATCCTGCTTATGGGATGTCAGGTCAAGGGATTATTCCAATCGCTATAAGCGTGATGAAGCTGTCAAAGAACTAAAAGAACTATGTAAAGCAGTTTGTGTTGAACCCACAGAACACTATGTGAAGAACAAGATTGCTAACTTGCGCACCGTTTTTAAGAAGGAGTACAAAAAAATACAAGCCTCAAAAAAATCGGGTGCAGGAGCTGAGGATGTGTATGTGCCACGTTTGTGGTACTTCAAAGACCTGATGTTCTTAGCTGATTCAGATGATCCCAGAGAGTCCCATTGTACTCTTCAAGCAAGTGGGGCATCAGACTCCAGTGCATTATCTGAAACAGAGGATATGTCCCAAACACAGACACAGGTAAAATTATGTTGTATCATATGTTATATTCTTTTTTTAAACAACTGCCAATAGAGTAATGAATAATTTGTACACTACTATACCTTCTTGCATGAATATTTTGAAATTGAAAGTCTAACCAAAACCACAATATTAAAATCAGCATGTCATCTATATCCAGTAAAGCATTCTTTTTGCACTCCTTGTGAAACAAGGGTTAATCCACTGCATTAGTTACAATGACCATTTAATCTTGTTTTCTCTGTTCCCTTCTTTCACTGTCCCCAATCCATCTCATAGAACAGAGGCTAGGGGACAAGGTGCACATGCTCTGTTTGATGTGTATTGCTATAGCTTTTTTTTTTTTTGGGGGGGGGGGGGATATTGAGTGCATGTGATCAGCACTGTGCAGACAGAGGATCAGTGGTCCAGTAGCTTCATAGGACAGTCAAAGTAGAATGAAAACTCCTCCTCCAAGCTTTAACCTGACACTAATAGAAGTACCAAGACTGTTACATACTGCAGATGAAAAAAAGGATTTAACTGTATATATTTACTATAAATGTTTTATTGAAATGTATTTTGAATGTAGAGTCATGGGTTACCAAATTAATATGTTTTACACATTACCAGCAATTATTAGACAATAAACCATATTCTATATAGCTATATAAAATCCTGCCATGCAACTGCCCCCCTGCTTACAAAATAATCTGTATAATTTTGACGATTCTGACGTGCATTGGCAGTTGGTAGTCTGGGCCTTGCAGGAGCTAAATTTTGCAAACCAGTACTGTCATTTCTCCAGTCACCTGGCACAATTGTCCCACTGGTAATGTCTTCCATATCAACTGCAGATGATGGCATGTATGACACTGTTGTGCATCGTAAAAAATTGTGTAGCAAACAGCAGCACTCCACAATAATGTCGACTTTTTCCACTGCTACATTCATAGCGGTGTGGAAGATTCGGAATCTGCTGGCCATAATGCCAAACGCATTTTCAACCACCCGTCTTGCCCTAGACAGGCGATAATTGAATATCTTCTGTTGAGGTGTTAAGTTACGTAAGGGATAAGGTTTCAAAAGATGTTCATGTAAACCAAACGCGTCATCCCCAATAAAGACGAAATTTAGTCCTTCCACAGTCTCACTTGAAGATGGAAGATGCAAAACACCTCCTTTCAGTCTGTTCAGGAATTCACTCCGCTGTATTACTCCTCCATCTGAGTTTCTTCCATTTTTCCCTATGTCCAGGTATATGAATTCGTATTTTGCATTTACGATCGCCATTAATATAATGCTAAAGAACCCTTTATAATTATAAAAGTAGGATCCTGAATTGGCTGGTGGGGTAATCCTTACATGTTTCCCATCAATTGCACCCCCACAATTAGGGAAATTCCACATATCCTGGAATTCTTTTGCAAGGTCTTTCCATTCCTGGGAATTTGTGGGAAACTGTTGGTAAAAAAGACATAAGAATAGTAATTGATGAATAATTACTGTTTTAATTATTTTCTATAGGATACTCCAAGCCCAGTACCACAGCAGCCAGGGCCATCAGGTATGAGGACTCAGAGAGGAAAGAAAAGGAGTAATTTAGATTATGATACTTCCACTTTACTGAAGGATGCATCATCTATCATGCAACAGAAGGATGATGAATGTGATGCTTTGGGTTACCTTGTTTCACACAAGCTACGCAGGATGTCCATGCAACAGCGAGACTTGTTTGAACCTCTGCTACATAAAATGATTGGCATTGGACTTAAGGGACATCTTACAGCAAACACTGATCTTATAGGGTATCAGGGATGTACATCTCACCCACCTGTACCATCTGTCTCTAACTGGCAGATGTCCCAACAACACGGAACCACAAGCTGGGCAATGCACCAAGAACCACATCAAGGTCCTTGGTTTCGTGACCCACAATATGCAAATCTGTGACTAGAAAAATACATTTTCTTTACTGTTCTTGTTCTTACTGAATTTGAAACGGTCATTGTTAAATAATACTATTGTTAAATAAAAAATATATTCTGTTTCAAAAACGTCTCTTTTTGGATATGGATTGATATGGATTTTCTTGGAATAAATAGCTTTTTGGCCAATTTTAGACAGATTGCTGAATTTTACATATTTCAACTCTATTTCATATGTAGTCATGTAATGGAAATCAGACAGTTCACAATGTTTTCTTACCTTTAAATACTGTGGTTGGAGCACTTTAACTAGGGCCTCACACGTCTCCGGTATAATCCGACCTAATGATTGGGCAGAAATTCCCGTTGTAAATTTCATGTCTTCAAAAGACCTGCCTGTAGCCAGGAAACGGAGGGTTGCCATGAGCTTCTCCTCTACGCTGATAGCCTTTCTCATACAGGAGTCTTGCTTGGTGATATATGGCCGCACATGAGATAATAGCATCTCGAATGACTCCTGTGTCAAGCGTAAATAATTACGATAATCCTCAGGATTATTTTCCCTCAGGTTCATCAATAAATTTACATGTGAGAATTTCTCACGCTGAAGGAGCCAATTTTTTGTCCACACTCTGCTCTTCCGTCTGTTTCTTTTCTTCCTCCAAGGCTATTATTGCAATTACCATGGCTGCCATTTTCTGTTTTCGATTGTACCTCTTGAAAGCCATTTTCTCAGAACGTATCGCCGTGCGCTGCAAGAAACGACTGCTCGTTTCGTAATTGGCACGACCCGATATTTGTACAGTAGGGGTGTGGTTAAAAGGTTACAAAGCATTACATCACTTCCTCTATTGGCACGAAAACATAGTGTTTTGACGTACGATTTTCGCTCCTCATTGATGGTATACTCGCATGCTGTATGTGAGTGCCGCTTTCGTTTATCGCTCGACGGATCGTTCGAAATTCGCATCGTGTATGGCCGGCATTAGGGGCCATACACATTATGCAATTCTCATTAGATTTTATCCTTTTTACCAAAACCATATAATATGAGGTCAAACCTTAACAGTTTCAATTTGTATGCAATCGGGCAGCCCGTACACTACATAGTTTTGGTAAGTCTAAAGAAAATCAAACAACAAAAGTTGTATAGTGTGTATTCAGCTTTAGACTTGATGTTTTTTTAGGTTTGTATTAGGCTTGGGATTCATTTTTTTTTAGAAATTAGATGCTGAGTTTAAACATTAAAGTGTTATTGAATGTATTTTTTCAAATTACTGTAACCACTTGACCTCCAGAAGATTTACCCCCCTTCCTGACCAGGCCATTTTTTGAGATACGGCACTGCGTTTATTTTTAACTGACAATTGCACGGCCGTGCGACACTGCACCTTAATAAAATTTATGTCCTTCTATTACCAAAAATAGAGCTTTATTTTGGGGGTATTTGATCACCTCTGCAGTTTTAATTCCTTGCGCTATAAACAAAAAAAGATTGCCAATTTTGAAAAAAAATAAATATATATTTTTTACTTTCTGCTATAATACACACCCAACAAAAAAAATGCAAAAAAAAAAATCAAATTTCTCCATCATTTTAGCATTTTAGGCCAATATGTATTCTGCTACATATTTTTGGTAAAAAAAAATCCCAAATAAGCGTATATTGATTGGTTTAAGCAAAAGTTATAGCGTCTACAAACTATGGAATATTTTAATTACATTTTTATATTTTTACTAGTAATGGCGGTGATCAGCGATATTTCGGTGAACAGTCAGGATACTAGCTTACACTTTAGACACTTTTTTGGGGACCAGTAACATTATTACAGGGATCAGTGCTAAAAATATGCACTGTCACTGTACTAATGACACTGGCTGGGAAGGGGTTGACATCAGGGGTGATCAACAGGTCAAATGTGTCCCTAGGGGGTGTTTTACTAAACTGTGAGAGATGCTTTGATTAGGGGAAGGGCTGAGTCCAGCCTGCCAGGCCATTTCATGTGGCTCTCACACCTCTCCTGCAGCAGTGGCACCCCCTTTTCTTCGCCCCCACCTTGTCTCGGCACTCAGCAGCTGAGAGGAGGACAGAACTCCTCCTACAGAACCTGCACCTCTCTGTTCAGCTGCAGAGCCCCCACATCTTCGCTTTCCCCAACTCAGCATTCAGCAGACTCCGGCAGCTGACTCCAGCCCTCCTCTGGTCCTCCTCCAGACCCTGCACTTTCTGCTTCCAAGCTCTGCCCCCAGCTTCTTCCCAGCAGCAGCACAAGGTAATATTGGTACAGTAATATTGGTAGTATTTGTCTGATGATTAGAAAAAATATTTTTCTGTTACCAAAACTAATTTTTTAATAAATTATACAATGGTTGTACATTGGAATATCTCTACCATAATGCTGATGCAGAGTTTGAAATCCCTTCCCCAACTTATAAAAAAAATATTATATTGCAGATTACCAGTCATTAGATGTGGTGGCTGCAATTACTTTTATTTCAAGGCTTTTTCCTTTGTTTTCCTCTTCTAATCACACACTTTCTACTCCCATGGTGACAACGCTAATTGAATGTACTGTATCTCTGGAGGAACAGCGTTGTCACCCTAGGCTACTCTCCTGATTTGGACCACAAAATCCTCCTCCTCTCTTTATCTCCTTTACATAGAAGGTAGGTGTGTTTAAAGAAAAGTTTGGCATACCGTGCAGAGATTTACAGCTACACCCAAACTGCCCATTTCCTAACATTTCCTAACGGACCTCTGAACTTTCTTCTGCCACTCCTATGGAGTATCTATGCAAACATATAGACAAACATTCCAGATATATATCAAAAACTTCAAATATGCTCACCATCCAAGACATCAAGCTTCCCTATATGACCAAATGGGAGCAGGACATCGAGGAAAAACACTTGATTTGCCAGAGGGCACAACGTCCCCCCAAAAACCTAGTCAACACATTCTAAACAAAGGCCAATTACAAAGTGTTTCTGCAATGGTATATGATTCCTGCTAGAAAAGCCTTGTGGGCCCCCAGGTGCCTTCCCCCTCTGCTTCAGGGGTTGAGGCCAGGAGGGCTCGGCTTACCTTGTGTGGTGAACGTGCCCAAAGTTCGAAAGATTTTGGATCCTCACGTATCATTTTATTAACTCACTTACTGGCGTGAGACTGACTCACTAAATCCCCACAACAGGCACCTTTGGGCCATCCAGTGGAGGGAGCACCAAAATCCATAACACGATTGATAACATTTCTAATCATAGTGGCTTGTATCACTGTTGCTAGATCCTGGAGGTCTCCAATGGTTCAGTTTGAATTATTGAAGACAAAGCAGTCTTGGCTCATGATCAACGAATGCCTTTCGGTGCTCTTAAATGATAAACTGCCATTGTTTGGAAACACGCGGGATCCCTGGATACAAAACCTGATGGGCGATACCAGTTGAACTAGAAACATCTCCCCAGGCCTGGAGTGGACACTTGCCCATACCTCTACTTTCCTTCTTTTCTTTTTTCCACTGCTATGGCTTCTTAGAGCCCTGTTCATTTGGGGAATCTCCCTGACTAATGCCGGCCATACACGATGCGAATTTCGAACGATCCGTCGAGCGATAAACGAAAGCGGCACTCACATACAGCATGCGAGTATACCATCAATGAGGAGCGAAAATCGTACGTCAAAACACTATGTTTTCGTGCCAATAGAGGAAGTGATGTAATGCTTTGTAACCTTTTAACCACACCCCTACTGTACAAATATCGGGTCGTGCCAATTACGAAACGAGCAGTCGTTTCTTGCAGCGCACGGCGATACGTTCTGAGAAAATGGCTTTCAAGAGGTACAATCGAAAACAGAAAATGGCAGCCATGGTAATTGCAATAATAGCCTTGGAGGAAGAAAAGAAAAAAAGAAGAAACAGACGGAAGAGCAGAGTGTGGACAAAAAATTGGCTCCTTCAGCGTGAGAAATTCTCACATGTAAATTTATTGATGAACCTGAGGGAAAATAATCCTGAGGATTATCGTAATTATTTACGCTTGACACAGGAGTCATTCGAGATGCTATTATCTCATGTGCGGCCATATATCACCAAGCAAGACTCCTGTATGAGAAAGGCTATCAGCGTAGAGGAGAAGCTCATGGCAACCCTCCGTTTCCTGGCTACAGGCAGGTCTTTTGAAGACATGAAATTTACAACGGGAATTTCTGCCCAATCATTAGGTCGGATTATACCGGAGACGTGTGAGGCCCTAGTTAAAGTGCTCCAACCACAGTATTTAAAGGTAAGAAAACATTGTGAACTGTCTGATTTCCATTACATGACTACATATGAAATAGAGTTGAAATATGTAAAATTCAGCAATCTGTCTAAAATTGGCCAAAAAGCTATTTATTCCAAGAAAATCCATATCAATCCATATCCAAAAAGAGACGTTTTTGAAACAGAATATATTTTTTATTTAACAATAGTATTATTTAACAATGACCGTTTCAAATTCAGTAAGAACAAGAACAGTAAAGAAAATGTATTTTTCTAGTCACAGATTTGCATATTGTGGGTCACGAAACCAAGGACCTTGATGTGGTTCTTGGTGCATTGCCCAGCTTGTGGTTCCATGTTGTTGGGACATCTGCCAGTTAGAGACAGATGGTACAGGTGGGTGAGATGTACATCCCTGATACCCTATAAGATCAGTGTTTGCTGTAAGATGTCCCTTAAGTCCAATGCCAATCATTTTATGTAGCAGAGGTTCAAACAAGTCTCGCTGTTGCATGGACATCCTGCGTAGCTTGTGTGAAACAAGGTAACCCAAAGCATCACATTCATCATCCTTCTGTTGCATGATAGATGATGCATCCTTCAGTAAAGTGGAAGTATCATAATCTAAATTACTCCTTTTCTTTCCTCTCTGAGTCCTCATACCTGATGGCCCTGGCTGCTGTGGTACTGGGCTTGGAGTATCCTATAGAAAATAATTAAAACAGTAATTATTCATCAATTACTATCAATGCTAAATATTCTTATGTCTTTTTTACCAACAGTTTCCCACAAATTCCCAGGAATGGAAAGACCTTGCAAAAGAATTCCAGGATATGTGGAATTTCCCTAATTGTGGGGGTGCAATTGATGGGAAACATGTAAGGATTACCCCACCAGCCAATTCAGGATCCTACTTTTATAATTATAAAGGGTTCTTTAGCATTATATTAATGGCGATCGTAAATGCAAAATACGAATTCATATACCTGGACATAGGGAAAAATGGAAGAAACTCAGATGGAGGAGTAATACAGCGGAGTGAATTCCTGAACAGACTGAAAGGAGGTGTTTTGCATCTTCCATCTTCAAGTGAGACTGTGGAAGGACTAAATTTCGTCTTTATTGGGGATGACGCGTTTGGTTTACATGAACATCTTTTGAAACCTTATCCCTTACGTAACTTAACACCTCAACAGAAGATATTCAATTATCGCCTGTCTAGGGCAAGACGGGTGGTTGAAAATGCGTTTGGCATTATGGCCAGCAGATTCCGAATCTTCCACACCGCTATGAATGTAGCAGTGGAAAAAGTCGACATTATTGTGGAGTGCTGCTGTTTGCTACACAATTTTTTACGATGCACAACAGTGTCATACATGCCATCATCTGCAGTTGATATGGAAGACATTACCAGTGGGACAATTGTGCCAGGTGACTGGAGAAATGACAGTACTGGTTTGCAAAATTTAGCTCCTGCAAGGCCCAGACTACCAACTGCCAATGCACGTCAGAATCGTCAAAATTATACAGATTATTTTGTAAGCAGGGGGGCAGTTGCATGGCAGGATTTTATATAGCTATATAGAATATGGTTTATTGTCTAATAATTGCTGGTAATGTGTAAAACATATTAATTTGGTAACCCATGACTCTACATTCAAAATACATTTCAATAAAACATTTATAGTAAATATATACAGTTAAATCCTTTTTTTCATCTGCAGTATGTAACAGTCTTGGTACTTCTATTAGTGTCAGGTTAAAGCTTGGAGGAGGAGTTTTCATTCTACTTTGACTGTCCTATGAAGCTACTGGACCACTGATCCTCTGTCTGCACAGTGCTGATCACATGCACTCAATATCCCCCCCCCCCCCCCCAAAAAAAAAAAAAAGCTATAGCAATACACATCAAACAGAGCATGTGCACCTTGTCCCCTAGCCTCTGTTCTATGAGATGGATTGGGGACAGTGAAAGAAGGGAACAGAGAAAACAAGATTAAATGGTCATTGTAACTAATGCAGTGGATTAACCCTTGTTTCACAAGGAGTGCAAAAAGAATGCTTTACTGGATATAGATGACATGCTGATTTTAATATTGTGGTTTTGGTTAGACTTTCAATTTCAAAATATTCATGCAAGAAGGTATAGTAGTGTACAAATTATTCATTACTCTATTGGCAGTTGTTTAAAAAAAGAATATAACATATGATACAACATAATTTTACCTGTGTCTGTGTTTGGGACATATCCTCTGTTTCAGATAATGCACTGGAGTCTGATGCCCCACTTGCTTGAAGAGTACAATGGGACTCTCTGGGATCATCTGAATCAGCTAAGAACATCAGGTCTTTGAAGTACCACAAACGTGGCACATACACATCCTCAGCTCCTGCACCCGATTTTTTTGAGGCTTGTATTTTTTTGTACTCCTTCTTAAAAACGGTGCGCAAGTTAGCAATCTTGTTCTTCACATAGTGTTCTGTGGGTTCAACACAAACTGCTTTACATAGTTCTTTTAGTTCTTTGACAGCTTCATCACGCTTATAGCGATTGGAATAATCCCTTGACCTGACATCCCATAAGCAGGATAATTCTCTGTATTTATCAATAAATTGCGGTAGGAAATCAGGAGATGTTAATTTAGAAGCCATTGTCCTTTAATTAAAAACACACAAAAAAAAATATATATATATATGAAATTTCAAAGGTATTATAATACATGTGTAGAATTTCACAAATGGCCATCTAGAACACACAGGCCTGAATACCATAACAGGACAGCTACAATATTACAATAAATGGTACTTACATCAATCACACACACATCCATGGACACATTAAATAATCAACATAGAGTCCCCAGATCAAACTTACCTCAGGTATCTATGATAGAATTTTCGTCTATTGAACGAATATTCCTTCCTACGTGACGTCACGAAACCGCGTGTGTTCGTATAATCACATGCGATGTATCATGTACAGGCCACGCCTCTTCATTAATACAGTGCACAGTTGCAGACATTATGGCAGAGCACATGGCAGATTCTCCAGGTGCAGGGCCACAGATTGAGGATTTGGAGATTGTGGAGGTGGAGGTGGAGGGAAGTCAGCCAATAAGTCCAATGACAAGAAGGAGAAAGAAGAAAGCCACCAACATGACTTTGGAGGAGATGGTAGACATGGTGAATATACTGCAAAAGAAGGATTATGATTGTCGGGAGCAAGTATACAGCAACATGAACATACGCAAAGATGCAATACTAGAGAAGGTGCAACATGTTTTACGCAAACGCCATGGCATTGAACGCACAAAAGACCAGTTAAGAAAACGATGGTCTGACCTGAAACTAAGAGAAGAAAATCAGCTTAGAAAGATCAACAAAATAATCCACAAAAGTAAGTACTGTATATTTATGATCTTCTTGTATGCTTATTCCATCATATTTGAGTGTTATATGCCATGTGCATCCTTTCTGCTTTCACCCATTTTGCTTGTGAATCTACATTGCAGTATGTTGCTTGACTTTACAAATATACAAATGTTTGAAGTTTGCAAATGTGAAAATGCTATATTCCACCTACACCTACTGTACATATATATATTTTTTGCATTTAGGAAGCAGAAAAAAGAAACATGGAGAGGTAGAAATAGCACATGAGGATTTGGAGCCGACAAGTGCTCAGTCTGACATGGCTCCAGACACAATCATACTGACGCCTGTTGAAGGGAGTGATGAGAGCAACCATGTGTCCACTTCAGGTAAATTAACTTTATTTTTTGACTCTGCTTTATTTTTTGAAGGTTATTTTTTTTTTTAATTTCATAATTTGGCTTTTTTTATAGCTGTTGGATCATCTGCTTCATGCAGCTCAACGTTGCATAGTACATCAGCGAACAGAATGATTGCGGATTTAAAGGCATTAAATGCTGACATTGAGAATGTGCGCACTACCCTGAATTCTTTTCCACGTAGAATTTCAGAGATCATTGAGCAATTATCTACAGTTTGAATTGTTCGGATGTTTCTATTGTTCGTTGCATGGTTCGTTTTTGCACATTAACATGCACCTTTTTATACCTAATGGGGGTTATTTACGAAAGGTAATTCCACTTTGCACTACAATAGCACTTGATGTGCACTTGGAAATGCATTTGCTGTAAATCTGCGGGGAGTAGATCTGAAATGTGGGTAAGCTCTGCTGATTTTATCATGTGCAAGATAAAATGCTGTTTTTTTTTTCCTTGCATGTCCCCCTCAGATTTACAGCGACTGCACTTCCAAGGGCACTTTCAGTGCAATTTCAAGTGCACTTTGCTATTGTAGTTTGCACTTGTAGTGCAAAGTGGATGTGCCTTTAGTAACTAACCCCCATAGTGTTCTTGTTCATCTTTACAACGTAGCTCAATGGATCCTTATGGTACAAATGTACACATTTCCACATTGCACAGCAGTTGTAGGCAATGTTTTGACATGTACAGTTTTAATGCATACATATTTTGCATCTTGGACACTTGTTAAACTTTTATAGTTTTTAAAAAACGATGTTTTTTGTATACGTGTACCGAGTAGTATACTGCATCTTTATTAAAATAATGTCTTTTCAAGAATTCCTTCCATTTTAATGCAGCTATGTTTTGGTCCACCTCTACATATATTGCATACCTATTGCACATATGGAAACTTGATATGCTTGTGTCTACGGTATTGTCCAGCTCTAGACAGTAGCACACTGTATCCCTACTGTGATAATGTTCACTTTTTCATAATTGCACTACTACTGTACAAAATGCATAGTCGTTTTATATAAAGATGTTATATTTTTGTATTTAGAAGTTTAACTTTTAATGAAGAAAATAAAGCATGGAACCATTCCTGTTTTGGGTTTGGCACAATAAATCTGTGCTTGTTTGAATTTGGTGTGGAGTGTCTTTATTTTAATCATTATTAATAATCATTAATGCATGATGTGATACCACCTACATGTATTCACCACACTTGATGTTGTAGATAATTTGAAATTTCAATTATACAATAAACATTCATAGGAACATTTTTTTCCCCCCACTTTGCTTGCAGACATGTTGGCACCTCCTGGGTTAAAACACTTTTTTTTAAGAGCAAATTTGCTGCAATAGGTTATAGCCTGCTTTCTTTATATTTTTTCCTGACATGACATAGAAGGTGTGAAAGGACCAGCACAGACATTTGTGTTTGTTTCACTTTTCTTGGTCACTTGTTGGCACCTCATCAGACTTTACTGTGGCCTATAGTTTTTCCTGTATTAATATCATTTCGAGTTGTAGTCGAAAATTTGTTCGTGGGTTTCTGTATGTTTTCCTTCCGGTTCGAACTTTCTGGGGATCATGCGCAGTTCTGTTTCTTAGGTAAAATCGTCCAATTCTGCCATTAACGATCCGAAATTTGGACGATTTTTATTAAAAAACCCAACATGTTGGATCTGTCAATTTGGGCTGTCGTACGAAAATCGCGTGTCGCACATACCACACTAACGATACGAAAAACGGACGATTTTACTTTCGATTTGGATTTTCGTTCGAAATTCGCATCGTGTATGGCCTGCATTAGTCTAATTTCTTGTACCACTATGGAACTTCAATATATTGCTGTGCCAGTTAGTGAATGTGACCAACATTGTTCTTGTCTATAGGATTCCTGGATTTAGCTTCCTGACAAAGCTTTTCGGAACAACGGAACGGTACTGCATGGCGTGTGACAAAATGACCACACTGGCCACCAGTGAGGACTTTCTGGAATGCAGGACCAACGGCTGCAATGGTCTGCACTGTAAGGACTGCTTTGAGATCCTAAACAACATCTGCGTCGTCTGTATGGGTCCATTAGCCTACAAAGAGGACATCGAGGAGGAACTAAGTTTTGTCATTCTATTTCTTCGCACATCTGACATTATTAAAGCATCAATGGAAGTCTTTGTTTTTTTTTAATACTTACATTTTCTCTATAATTTTTGCTCCTCAGTCATGATGAGCAGCTTGTACTCTGGATCGAGGCGATGAAGGTCTTGAAGGAAAAGAGGGACGAGAAGAGAAAGATGAAGGGAGCCCTGAAGATACACCTGAAGCACATCGTTAGAAGACGGGGAATGGAGACAGAAATTGTCCAGAAATACATCGAGGCCAGGCAGCAGGAAAGTGATTGGGAAACCTCAGACTTCAGTGAACACGAGTCTAGCTCGGAGTCCGAGTATGTATATCTTATAGAGCAATATATGTATTTATATGGTATAGTATATAGTAGCCGTTCTCAATCTTTTTACCCCAGGGGAACCCTTAAAAAAATTTATTGGGGGGGGGATCAAGGTGCCACTGCTCATTACTTTGGGGGTCTTCTAACAAACGCTGGAGGAGCCCTGGTTAGGAAATTGCTTATAGAGCAGCTTTAAAAAAAAAAATTGTCACATCGTTTATCGTACCCTTTTTTAACTTTTTACCCCAGAGGAACCCTTGAAATAATTTTGATGAGCGGGTGAAAGATTAATCCACCACTGCTCAGGGGTCTACTAACAACCTCTGGAGGAACCCTGGTTGAAAAAGCCTGGTGCAAAGTATGTATATATAATGAAGCAGTCTTTAAAGCGGAGTTCCACTGGTTGTTGAGTTTATTAAAAGTCAGCAGCTACAAAAAGTACAGCTGCTGACTTAATAAACAGCCACTTACCTGTCCCACGGTCCAGCGATGCGGCCGCTGACATTGTAAGTGTGGGCACCCGGCTGTGACAGTTTGCGGCTTCACTGCGCTCAGTCAATGGCCGGGTAATCTTCTGGGACCTGTCATGTCCCAGAGGATTGCCGGGAGGGAGGAGCCGCCTAGGGAGAGAGGAGTCGCCACCTAGGCGGCCAGAAGTCGGAAGGAGGAAGTGAGACAGGAAATCCCACTCCAAACCAGGTACACAGCCCCCTCCCAAAAAAATGACATGCCAATTGTGGCATGTCAGGGGGCGAGGAGTACTTAAAGAGTAAGTTCCACTTTTGGGTGGAACTCCACTTTAACAAAGAAAAATTGTGCTTTAGTACATAGTAGCCTTTCTCAATCTTTTTACCCTAGAGGAACCCTTGAAATAATTTTGATGGGTGGGTGGAAGATCACTGGTATTCCATCTGAAGGATCCCTGGTTGAGAAAGCTCAGTACAGAGTATCATCTAAAAATACATTTGGGGGCCATTACTAAATATCACATTTTACTTTATTTACTACAGAGTCACAGACTACGAGTATCAGTACAGGTCAGATACCAGCAATTCAGAGATGGAAGACTGGTCAGCCTCTGAAGAATACCGAGAGCCTCCAGATCTCATTCCCCAACACAGCTTAGCCCCTGGCTACAGAAGTATGATTGGAGACCTGGAGATGGGATATGGGCCAGCTCCTGAAGAATACCGAGAGCCTCCAGATCGCATTCCCCATCACAGTTTAGCCCCTAGCTACAGAAGTAGGATTAGAGACCTGGATATGGGATATGGGCCAGCTCCTGAAGAATACAGAGAGCCTCCAGATCACATTCCCTGACACAGCTTAGCCCCTGGCTACAGAAGTAGGATTAGAGACCTGGATATGGGATATGGGATATGGTCTAGCTCCTGAAGAATACAGAGAGCCTCCAGATCGCAGACCCCGACACATCTTATTCCCTGGCTACAAAAGTAGGATTAGAGACCTGGGGATGGGATATGAGCCAGCTCCTGAAGAATACAGAGAGCCTCCAGATCGCATTCCCCAACACAGCTTAGCCCCTGGCTACAGAAGTAAGATTGGAGACCTGGAGATGGGATATGGGCCAGCTCCTGAAGAATACCGAGAGCCTCCAGATCGCAGACCCCGACACATCATATCCCCTGGCTACAAAAGTAGGATTGGAGACCTGGAGATGGGATATGGGCCAGCTCCTGAAGAATACCAAGAGCCTCCAGATCGCAGACCCCGACACATTAGATTCCCTGGCTACAGAAGTAGGATTGGAGACCTGGAGATGGGATACGGGCCAGCTCCTGAAGATTACAGAGAGCCTCCAGATCGCATTCCCCGACACATCTTATTCCCTGGCTATAGAAGTAGGATTGGAGACCTGGAGATGGGATATGGGCCAGCTCCTGAAGAATACAGAGAGCCTCCAGATCGCATTCCCCGACACATCTTAGCCCTTGGCTACAGAAGTAGGATTGGAGACCTGGAGATGGGATATGGGCCAGATCCTGAAGAATACAGAGAGCCTCCAAATCGCAGACCCCGACACATCTTATTCCCTGGCTACACAAGTAGGATTGGAGACCTGGAGATGGGATATGGGCCAGCTCCTGAAGACTACAGAGAGCCTCCAGATCGCATTCCCTGACACAGCTTAGCCCCTGGCTACAGAAGTAGGATTAGAGACCTGGATATGGGATATGGTCTAGCTCCTGAAGAATACAGAGAGCCTCCAGATCGCAGACCCCGACACATCTTATTCCCTGGCTACAAAAGTAGGATTAGAGACCTGGGGATAGGATATGGGCCAGCTCCTGAAGAATACAGAGAGCCTCCAGATCGCATTCCCCAACACAGCTTAGCCCCTGGCTACAGAAGTAGGATTGGAGACCTGGAGATGGGATATGGGCCAGCTTCTGAAGAATACCGAGAGCCTCCAGATCGCAGACCCCGACACATCGGATTCCCTGGCTACAAAAGTAGGATTGGAGACCTGCAGATGGGATATTGGCCATCTCCTGAAGAATACCAAGAGCCTCCAGATCGCAGACCCCGACAGTGGATTCCCTGGCTACAGAAGTAGCATTGGAGACCTGGAGATGGGATATGGGCCAGCTCCTGAAGAATACAGAGAGCCTCCAGATCACATTCCCCGACACATCTTATTCCCTGGCTATAGAAGTAGGATTGGAGACCTGGAGATGGGATATGGGCCAGCTCCTGAAGAATACAGAGAGCCTCCAGATCGCAGACCCTGACACAGCTTAGCTGTGACCCTGACACAGCTTAGCACAGGTGTTCTGTGAATGGACAAGGGGAGATCCCTGTCACTTACCCATCCCTTTCCCCCTCTCCCCTTTTCCTTCCACAGAACGCCTTGCACTGAACTTTCACTGAACTCCTCCATTTCCCTCACTCTCTCTTACCTTCTCTACCCCCTCCTTTCCTCTACCCCTTCCTTTCCTCTCCCCCTCTACACCCCCTTCTCTCTCTCCCATACTCCTCTCTCTCCCCCTCCTCTACCCCCTCTCCCCCCTCTCTCTCTTCTACCCCCCTCTCTTTCCTCTACCCCCTCTCCCCTTTTCTCTCTCTCTCACTCCTCTACCCCTTCTCTCTCCCTCTCCTTAAATCAGGGTTCCCAGAGAGCTTCCCTCTTAAAATCGGGGTCCCCAGAGAGCCTCCACCTTGCATTAGGGTCCCCAGAGAGCCCCCCACTTACATCAGGGTCCCCAGAGAGCCTCCCTGCCCCTTGGGGACCCCTGCAGAGACTCGGGGCTATAGCCCCAAAAGCCACCCCCTAGCGACGCCACTGGTCTAAGGTCATATAAATGTGAACAGTTGGGTAGGATGTAAGAGCCGCTAAATTGCACAGGAACGGGATCTGCATTCCTGTGTGATTCAGTGCCATTCAATTCTCAGCCCATTCATTTGAACTGGCTTAAATCGCACTGGATCACACAAACGGTAGCCCATTCACTACTTTTCAAAAACGCACAGCACCAAACCGCATAGTACCATGTGATATGGTGTAGACCAGGGGTCTTCAAACTGCGGCCCTCCAGGTGTTCAGGAACTACAATTCCCATCATGCCTAGTCATGTCTGTGAATGTCAGAGTTTTACAATGCCTCATGGGATGTGTAGTTCTGCAACAGCTGGAGCGCCGTAGTTTGAGGATCCCTGGTGTAGACAAACGCATTGCGTTTGTGATCTGCCTTTGGGGTGTCATTAAGAATATTTTGACACCCGCAGCAGATCACACAGGCAGTGCATTTTGAACCCGGTGCAGGAAACTTGCACGTGCCTTTCCCTCACCCCATTCTTGTGTCAACTGGTGGTAAAGGGGACTATTTTTCATGCGGTTTTACCATACCGGGAAGGTGCATTTTAGCACAGCAAAAGAACACTAGTGTGAACAGGATCTTGGGGTAACCATAATTGTTTCAGTACAATATCTATACAATCTACTTCACGTAGGAGGGAGAAGCAGAGGAGCTAGGCCAGCACAGATAGTATTCATTCAAAAGGGGGAGGATACTATGTTATGCAAATGTATTTAATAACCAAGCAATGCTATAGATAGATGGATAGATAAATACCCATTTTTATTTGAAAATTAAAAGGTACACGGCCAATATAAAGATCCTATCTCAAGGTTGAAGCTTTGTGAATTGGACTCTTACAATGAAGCATTTTAAACCTATAATGTATTTTTTCTTCCCTCCTGCAGATGTTTGGAAATATCTGAAAGAAATAGCGGGCAAAGTAAAAAATGTCGCCGGAAAAGCCAAGAATTTATTTCAAAGAGCCAGGGAACGGATGAAAGTGATTGGTAAGTAACATTTTCAGCTTTGGGGTTGGTGGGTAGATGGGGCTCCTCAAGTGAAGGAAAAAAAACCCGACAGACATCGCTAGATTTGTTGTCTATAAGAATTACACCGGGGGGAGGGATATTAATAAAGGATTTAATGTTACATTCACACACACGTCGACATTCTTACTAAGGGAAACAGGAAGTGAAGCTGTAAGCCTGTTTCCTACTGCGCATGCGCGAGTCGCGCTGCACATTCTGAATGGTTCCTGCTGTCTTTTGGGACTGGTGTGTCTCCAAGATGACACCGGGGGGGAGGGGCCGGACGTTGCGTAGTTCGCCGCACATAGTGACTTTGTCCGGAAGTGGGAGCAGATACCTGGATTTAACAGGTATCTGAAAAATGCCCTTTACATCAGTAACCAGTAGGAAGAATGCCTTTACAGTAGTGGTCTAAATGCCCCCTAGCGAAAAAGAGCACTAGTGTCTTGATTGTGCCATGTGTTGGCCCTGAACAATGCAGGAACCATGAAAAGGGGGGAGGGGGGGTCAATTAGCCACAGATCAAGGAGCCCCTAGCATCCACTGGAGGAATCCTTGTTAAAAATGGCTGGTCTGGGGGGATACTTTGTTTTTTCTCTAATATCAACCCATCACTAGAATGGTCTTCAGAAAACAACCATCTTCTTTTCTCTATTTACAGGTGGTTTGTACATTTTCGCCTTCATGGCATCAATCTTTGGAGTATACATCCAAAGGCTAAGACGGACTATTTGCACGTGGTACTTTCCACAAGTAGGAGCAGGTAAGTTTACCAATCTTTTGTCAATTGTCAGTTTATTCTGCAGACCATCATCATGTTCTGTCTATGACTTCTGCAGTGTCCAAGGCAAAATAGGACTACAAAGCAGTCCTGATATTTAATGCGTATCTAGGAATGTTTTTTTTTTTTAATGTGAACCTTTTGCAACTTTTCCTACCTGGAGATCCTGCCAGTAACAATGGTTTTAGCTGCAAGTTGCTATCAATTAGCAGCAGTTTTGTCAGCCTGCCATGCAAGCTCTTCCAGTTGGCTGTTGGGCTTCCTATCTGATAGAACCCATATGCAGCCATAGTGGCCCATTGGCAGGCTGACAACACTTCTGCTAATTGTGAGGCAGCAGCTTTGCGTTGTCATCCTACTTCAGGAAGTGATGTTACCTGTAAGGTCTCCAAGTGAGAAACTTTGCAACAGCTTCAGGCTTTATATTTAGTCTTGTCTAGAGTTCACTTTTATTAACTAAGATTTTTATTCTTTTAGGAACGGATAATCTTACTGTTCAACAACCTGCTCATCAAAAGAATGAATCTGGAAACATCCTTGAAGAAGAGCGTACGGATGAACATAGCAGACAAGGGCCACTCAAAATGATGATCCTTGCAGCACAGTAAGTCTAATTTCTTGTACCGCTATGGAACTTTAATATATTGCCGTGCCAGTTAGTGAATGTGACCAACATGTTCTTGTCTTTAGGATTCCCGGATTTAGCCTCCTGACGAAGCTTTTCGGAACGACGGAACAGTACTGCATGGCGTGTGACAAAATGACCACGCCGGCCACCAGTGAGGACTTTGTGGAATGCAGGACCAACGGCTGCAATGGTCTGTACTGTAAGGACTGCTTTGAGATCCTAAATAACATCTGCGTCATCTGTATGGGTCCATTAGCCTACAAAGAGGACATCGACGAGAAACTAAGTTTTGTCATTCTATTTCTTCGCACATCTGTCATTATTAAAGCATGAATGGAAGTCTGTTTTTTTTTTAATACTAACATTTTCCCTATATTTTTTGCTCCTCAGTTATGATGAGCAGCTTGAACTCTGGATTGAGGCGATGAAGAACTTGAAGGGAAAGAGGGAAGAGAAAAGAAAGATGAAGGGAGCCCTGAAGATACACCTGAAGCACATCGTTAGAAGACGGGGAATGGAGACAGAAATTGTCCAGAAATACATCGAGGCCAGGCAGCAGGACAGTGATGGGGAAACCTCAGACTTCAGTGAACACGAGTCTAGCTCAGAGTCTAGCTCGGAGTCTGAGTATGTACATCTTATAGAGCAATATATATATATATAGTATAGTATATAGTAGCCGTTCTCAATCTTTTTACCCCCAGGGGAACCCTTAAAATAATTTTTTTTTGGGGGAGGGTCAAGGTGCCACTGCTCATTACTTTGGGGATCTTCTAACAACCGCTGGAGGAACCCTGGTTAAGAAATATCTTATAGAGCAGCTTTGAAAAAAAATGTTGTCATATCGTTTATATTACCCTTTTTCAACTTTTTACCCCAGAGGAACCCTTGAAATAATTTTGATGAGCGGGTGAAAGATTAATCCGCCACTGCTCACTGCTCAGGGGTCTTCTAACAACCTCTGGAGGAACCCTGGTTGAAAAAGCCTGGTACAAAGTATGTATATATAATGGAGCAGTCTTTAAAGCAGAGTTCCACTGGTTGATGAGTTTATTAAAAGTCAGCAGCTACAAAATGTATAGCTGCTGACTTAATAAACAGCCACTTACCTGTCCCACGGTCCAGCGATGCGCCGCCGACATTGTAGGTGTTGCCTGCCGGGCTGTGATAGTTTGGGGCTTCTTAGCCGGGCGCGCACTGCACTCAGTCAATGACCAGGCAATCTTCTGGGACCTGTCACATGGCAGGGGCCACCCAGAGGGAGAGGAGTAGCCGCCTAGGCGGCCAGAAGTCGGAAGGAGGAAGTGGGACAGGGGCTCTGTAGATTACGTATGTATTTGCAAATGTGTGCAAACTAAACCCCTGTTTTTACCACATACTGTTAGACAGGAAAATTCAGTTGGTTAGCAGGCCGGTCGGTAAGTTGAGCAAGGGATTTCTCTGGTTTTCTTTTGCATGTGTTGCCCTTCTATGTGTTCCTTGTTGCAAAGGCCAGTTATAGGTGAGGGCAGTGGCCATTTGTTTGTACTGGGGGAGACTTTGGAGGTAGAGGTCTACTAGGGAGGCGTTGGAGGTAGACGTGTACTGTGATGTAAATGGGGGATTGTGATATGCAGGGGGGACAGAGGACACCAATGTAAGAAGAACATTGTTGCAACCCACGGCCACTACCACCACCAGAAGAAGAAAAGGGCACCTGAATCAGAGGAACTGCGCAATTTGTCAATGTTCTTTCTCTGTTACTGGGATTTGTACTCCTCTTTAGCTGGTGATATTTTGCACTGCTGTATTATATACTGCTGGGATTTGTAGTCCTCTATAGCTGGTGCTATTCTGTATTGCTGGGATATGTAGTCCTGGTAGTATTCTGTATTGCTGGGATATGTAGTCCTGGTGGTATTCTGTATTGCTTCTTTCTTGTTCTCCGCAGAGATGACACCTCATCTTAGTCAACAAATTTAACTGGCTTTTCTCTTCAGCTTTGAGGCCTTTACAGGTTTTTGAAAGCACATAAAAGAAACATGAAACAGAGAAAATTAAACTTTTTCATTAAAGCAAAAGCTCAACCTACTACTGTGGAGTCACAACCAAATCCTATAGAAAAAGACAATGAATCAAGAACAAATCCAGCTGCTAGTTGTAGTTTCCCTCACAACTCAACTGCCATAACACCTAAGAAGAAAAATGATGGTGATGCTGACAAGATCTCTAAAAAACGCCCTTTTATTATGCATTGGCTGGAACAATTTTCATGGCTTATTTTCTCAGAGGATACAGATACAGTTACGTGTAAAGTTTGCAGTCAGTTCCCCCGAAGTGCTGATGCAAAATGGAAAGATGGGATAAAGGCTCCATTTAAAAGGGAAACCTTTTGTATGGCACGAGAAAAGTAATAAGCACAAGGAGAATGTTGATAAAGTAAAGGCTAAAGACAACCCTGAAGATAGACCTTTAGCTGTGTCTGTCAAAAGAATGGACGCTGCAGTGTTTCAGCACATGACGCACATGTTTAACATCACTTATTATGTAGCTGAATAGGAAAAGCCATTTCGAGATTTCCCTGATTTATTAATGTTAGCTGCTAAACTTGATGTGCCAGTTCTGCAGAAGTATGGAAATGATGTGCAATGCAAACAATTCATTAATTTCATTGCAAAAACAATCAGAGAAAGTCTTGTGGCAAACATTAAAAAGTCAACTTTTATTGGCATCATGATGGACGGATCTACTGATCGAACCTCCACTGAACATGCAAACATTTATGTCCCTTATGTTTCAGAAGGAGAAATAAAAGAAGATTTTTGGGGTACTTTTGCTCTAGAAAGAGCTACAGCTCAAGGTTATTTCAAAGGATTGACTGCCTTTTTGGATAGTCTGCATCTTAATTACAAAGGCACTTCTTGGGTTGCAGGTTTGGGAACGGATGGGGCTGCAAGCATGCTTGGCCACAAGTCTGGCTGGCAGTCCAGATGAAAGACATCTGCCCACAGATGATCAGTATACATTGTGTGGCTCATCGCTTGCAGCTTGCTGTCTTTGATGTTTGCAAGGAAGTGCCATACCTACAAACATTTAATGATGGGCTGCGGTGTACTTTTAAATATTATCATGGCTCTGCCAAACGCCTACAGCAACTGAAAGAAATAGCAAAATCTTTAATTGAGGAAATCTTGAAACTGAAAGATATACACACAGTGCGCTGGTTATGCAGCAAAGTTGATGCTTTGCGTGCTTTTCGTTATAACTGGAAAACAGTAGTGAGGCATTTTGAGCAGATATCAACTGAAGGATCAATTGATTCTGCTAAGGTTAAAGGTATCCTGAAAGACCTAAAACAGGTGAAGTTTGTGAAACTTTTGTTTTTCCTACTGGATTTTTATGGCAAGCTGAAACCATTGTCAGGGGTCTTCAAAACAAAGAACTTATGATCTGTCATGTAAAAACCAAACTAGAACATTCAGTTAAAAATCTCCAGGATCTTTGTAAAGAGAGAGGAAAAAAAATAACTTGAATTTCTAGATAAGTTTACAGGTGATGGAACACTTTATGGGCTACAGCTGACCAACCTTAAAGCCAGTGAAACAGAATTTCAGGCTATACGCCAAACTGTAATGGATAAAGCTGAAAGATATTTAATTTTGAGGCTTTCTTCAGTTTCTTCAGATATTGTGCAATCTTTTAATATATTTGACAGCCTGTCCTGGCCAGACAAAGCACACATCCTCAACTTTGGATTGACGGAGTTGCACAGAATTGCAAAGCATGTTTTGCATGAGTTTGAGGACAACGTTGACCTTTTAGAAGCAGAGTGGGCTGACATGAAACTCTCCATTCAAAATGGACTTTCTTTCAATGAGACTTTGAAAAGAATGAACCAGCAGAAAGAGATATTCCCCACAATACTCCCTCTGGTCAACTTATGTGCTGTATTGCCCCCAACAACAGCATCGTGTGAACGTGGCTTTAGCTACCAAAACAGAATAAAGACTGTGTATCATTCATCACTGGCATAATGCCCCGTACACACGAAAGGATTTTCCGACGGAAAAAACTTTGATGGTTTTTCTGACGGAATTCCGCTCAAGCTTTCCTTGCATACACACGGTCGCACAAAAGTTCTCTGGAATTTCGAATGTGGTGACGTACAACACTACGACGAGCCGAGAAAATGAAGTTCAATGCTTTTGAGCATGCGTCGAATTGTTTCCGAGCATGAATAGATATTTTGTGCGTCGGGATTTGTACAGACGATCGCATTTTTGGCTAGGAACTTTTTCCGACCGAAAAATTGAGAACCTGCTCTCAATCTTTTGATGGCTGGAATTCCACCAGCAAAAGACCGATGGAGCATACACACGGTCACATTTTCCGACCAAAAGCTCTCATCTGTCTTTTGCTGGCCGAATTTCCGATCGTGTGTACGGGGCATTAGAGACTTTGGATGTCCTTTTAAAGATTGCTGTTAATGGACCACCACTTACGAATTACAATCCAAACACAGCCATTGATAAGTGGTATTTTTCATCAGAAAGGGGACGTTACACAGGGCTTGCTCCTTCTGTACAACGCCTACCATAGCAAATCTCTGAAATTGGCTTTCTATTGTTATGCCATATCGTTTGCCATGAAAGGAAGCCCTGCTTTATTTGCCTTAATACCACACTTTCACTTAGGGAAAGCACTTCTTTTCCTTTTATGTTTACATTGTTTTATGTTAATATTGTTAAAGTTGTTGTTTATTTTTGTGACCTAATTCTGAATAAAACATTTCAGTGTTATTTAATGAGATCATTTACAAAGGGCGTGTTTAGGGGCCTGGCAGGGTAGGGTTTGGGTGGGGCAACAGGTGGCAAGTAACTCTTAAGGCCTGGCTAGTAGCTCAGGACCTGAAATTTTGAGGCCTGTATATACAGTGGGGACGGAAAGTATTCAGACCCCCTTAAATTTTTCATTCTTTGTTATATTACAGCCATTTGCTAAAATCATTTAAGTTCATTTTTTTCCTCATTAATGTACACACAGCACCGTATAGTAACAGAAAAACACAGAATTGTTGACATTTTTGCAGATTTATTAAGAGATATATATATATATATCAGTCTACTATATATATATATATATATATATATATACTCGGCGGCATCCAGTCAGTGTAGCCCAGATCTACATTCTACAGTGCATTCCATGGTGTACTATTTCTAATCTACTTCAGGCAGTGTATTTGATATATATATACACACACAGACAGTCTGGTATATATATACATATATATATATATATATATATATATATATATATATATATATATATATATATATATATATTCTGCGGCATCCAGTGTAGCTTAGATCTACAGTGCATTCTGTGGTGTACTGTTTCTACTACTTTTCTGGTGGTGTACACAGTACACAATACAGTGCAGCCATAGTGCAGTTGCTACTACTTTTCTGGTGGTGTACACAGCACACAATACAGTGCAACCGTATTGCAGTTGCTACTACTTTTCTGGTGGTGTACACAGCATACAATACAGTGCAACCGTAGTGCAGTTGCTACTACTTTTCTGGTGGTGTACACAGCACACAATACAGTGCAGCCGCAGTGCAGTTGCTACTACTTTTCTGGTGTTGTACACAGCACACAATACAGTTCAACCGTAATGCAATTGCTACTACTTTTTTGGTGGTGTACACATTACATAATACAGTGCAGCCGTAGTGCAGTTGCAACTACACTTCTGGTGGTGTACACAGTACACAATAAAGTGCAGCCGTAGTGCAGTTGCTACTAATTTTCTGGTGGCGTATACAGCAAACAATACAGTGCAACCATAGTGCAGTTGCTACTACTTTTCTGGTGATGTACACAATACACAATACGGTGCAGCCGTAGTGCAATTGCAACTACACTTCTGGTGGTGTACACAGTACACAATACAGTGCAGTCGTAGTGCAGTTGCTACTACTTTTCTGGTGGTGTATACAGCACACAATACAGTGCTACCGTAGTGCAGTTGCTACTACTTTTCTGGTTGTGTACAAATTACACAATACAGTGCAGCCATAGTGCAGTTGCTACTGCTTTTCTGGTGGTGTACACAGTACACAATACAGTGCAGTGTGGTGTTGCAAAACAAAATATACATCATGTCCGGAAGGCCACCAAGGAGAGGCAGACACTCACAGGCCACTAAAAGAGGGCAAGCAGGTTCTGTGTCTACAGTCAACAGTGCTGGTCATGGACATGGTGCATCCTCTGCAGGTTACTGTGGGGCACGCTTGTCCTTTTTTTTCTGCTGCTGGCCGTGTTATTGAGCCAGAACATGCAGAAGAGTTGGTGGAGTGGATAACAAAGCCGTCCTCATCCTCTGTCACCCAGGCTCAGAGTAGTTTGCCTTCCAATGCAGCTGCCAAAGCGGCCTATTCCACCAGCTCC
The DNA here is from genome assembly GCA_037952925.1 of Lithobates clamitans. Classification (NCBI taxonomy): domain Eukaryota; kingdom Metazoa; phylum Chordata; class Amphibia; order Anura; family Ranidae; genus Lithobates; species Lithobates clamitans. The sequence continues at coordinate 3,437,193 of JBBGZY010000791.1, forward strand.
TTGTCCACAGTCACTCCTTCCGTAGCCCCACCATCATGCACGGAGTCCCCCGAACTATTCGACCACAGTGTCGGGTACATGCTGTTGGAGGATGCGCAGCGATTAGAAGGCTCCGATGTTGGTTCCCAGGTTGAGGAAGGGAGTAATGTGAGCCTTGAGAGAGGGGGTGCCCAAGAAGGACAAGAAGGAGAAGAACAACAATGGCGCCACTCTAAGTGCAGTATTTAAAAACGAATTTAATATATCTTTAAAATCAAGTACTCACAAGGGTACATGTAAACAGGCGTGTAGAAAATAAGTTGATAATGCCAGGTGTCCCAGATAAGGTGTCCAGTCACATCGTACGGTGGCGTTCTGGTTCGTATGACAGGCTGCGCTGCTGGATGCTTGCTGTGTCCTGCCGCTGGAACGCACTGTTTTCGATCCGGGGAACAGGGTCACTTCCGGGTCCGTGCAGGGATAGACTGATAGGCGACGCGTTTGCGGAGCTACGCTCCATCCTCAGGCCTAACGTGACCTGTGATTGGTCAAAACTAATGTAGTCTAAGACGGGCCTTGATTGGAGGGGAAAAACATCTATCAAACTCAGGCATAGAGCTGTGTGTTGCAGCTACGTGCTGACATGTCAAATAAGGAGGTAAATGAAATGGTGTAAATAAAATACCTGATATGCTTGGAAATGGAAAGAATGAGAAATGGGCAAAAAAGAAGAAAGGAAAAGAATGGTATATGAATAATGATAAACATGCAAATACAAATAGAAATAATAAACTAAAAAAATAAAAATGACAATATTATATTATTAGTAAAAAATAAAAATGGGAGTGCTACTAATAATGATGATGGAAAAAATAAAATAAATTATTGTATGGTTAGGAAAATAAAAGTTAATATATTGGATCGGTAGAAAAATTGAGTGATGAAAATTATATAAAAAATATATATATATATAGATTATATGTGAATGGGGAATTGTTGGAAAAAATAAAAATGAAAATAAGAATAAAAATAAAAATAAAAATAAAAATAATAAAAATAAAAGTAAAAATACAAATAAAAATAAAAATAAAAATAGAAATAAAAATAAAAATAAAAATAAAAGTAAAAATAAGAATAATAGAATTGAAATAATGAAATTATATAAGAATAGATTTAGAAATGGGATAGGCAATAGGATAACATTAAGTATGCGCATAATCATGAGAAAATGAAAATTAATATTTAAATAGCTATATATATGTGTATAAAAATAGTAGCTATAAAAATCAGGACTTACCCTGAAGATGGCTAAATGAAATTGTACGTAACTGATGCATGATTTCCAGATCATATTTATAAAATCAGGGTTGTAGTGGGGGAAATATAAGCGTAATATATATATATACACACACACACATATATATATATATATACATATATATATATATATATATATATATATATATATATATATATATATATATATATATATATATATATATATATATGCCCGCCTAAATGTATGGACACACTTGTGTATTTCCTAATAAAAGTTGAATAATTAATAAGAAATAATAAAAAATGATGTACTAGCTGGCTTGGAGGTAGTGCACGAGTAAAACATAATGACAGCATCACAATAGGAAAGAGCATGCAATGTGGTAATTCAAGGATGCCCAACACAAACCTAAAAAATTGGAAAGACGAGTATGTTGAAGGTGTCCAACAACCAACGAAAGGGACTAGGAGAGAAGTTAAATGAGGCTACTCGTCTCTATCTCCTCGTTGAGCCCTCCAGGGGCCAGAGAGTCAAGGATGTATATCCAGTACGTTTCCCTCTGGCAGAGACGTTTGAAACGCTCTGCCAGTGGGAACGTACCGGGGATGGACTCAATGATCCAGACTCTGAGGCCCGATGAAGAATGATCATGTTTTTTAAGAAAATGGAGGGGAACACTGTGATGGTCATCTCCTGCCTTAACGAGGCGGCGGTGCTCACCAAACCTCTTTCTCAAAGTGTGTATGGTGCGGCCTACATAATATAACCCACATGGACAAGTCAAGCAATAAATAACAAATTCTGTGGAACAGTTGTAAAAGTTGCTGATCTGGTATGTCTGACCTTTGTTAGTGAATTCTTTTTGACCATGATGAACATGACTACAGGTGAGGCACAATTTTTTGCGACACTGGTACATTCCAATTAGGGGAATGAGACAGGGTGATATTGTTTTGGAACTTTGTTGGCCTTTGTATTTACTGGGTGCTACCAGATTTTTGATGTTCCTAGTCTTCCGATACGTAAACTTTGGTTTGGAGGTGATTGTGGATTTTAAATGTGGATCCTGACGAACAATCGACCAGTGTTTGGTGAAAATACGTTCTATGGCTTTATATCTGGAATGGAACTGAGTCACAAACCGAACAGGCTGTGCTTCAGGTTGAATGATATCACTGGCGGATGTGGATGGTTCTGACAGATAGAAATCAAAAGCTTCGTTTATGAGTTGAGGTGGAAAAGCTTTGTCCATAAACTTTTGTTTTAAAAGGGACCCTTCCGTGATGTAGTCCGATTGTCTAGTGCAATTTCTACGTAGGCGACAAAACTGGCTCTTAGGGATGTTTGCAATCCATTTGGGATGGTGGCAGCTTTGATGGTGCAGAAACGAGTTGCCAGCTGTCGGCTTAGTGTAGTTTTTGGCCAGTATTTTGCCTTCTTGGTGGAAAAGTAAAAGATCTAGAAATGCAAGTTGGGACCGATCATGTTCAGAGGTGAAAGTGAGGCCATACTCATTGTTGTTACAATGTGTAATGAAATCTGTGAAGAGGGGCTCTGGGCCATCCCAAATGACGATAATGTCGTCGATATACCTCCCATAAAAAACTATATGGGAGGTAAAGGGATTATTGAGCCAGATGTAATTGGCCTCCCAGTACCCCATGGTTAGATTAGCGTAGCTGGGTGCGAAGTTGGCACCCATAGCTGTGCCCTTTGTTTGGAGGTAAAAATCCCCATCGAATTCAAAATAGTTATGGGTCAGGCAGAATTCAGTGGCCTCTAGGATGAACTCTGCCTGACCTGGTTTAAGCATGGGATCGGAGGAAAGGAAGCTGGCAATAGCTCTGAGTCCTATGTGGTGTGGAATGGAGGTATATAACGAGCTTACATCCAAGGAGGCCCAGGAGTAGGTGGGCTCCCATGTGTAGTGGTCCAATTGTTGCATAAGATGGAATCCATCACGAATGTAAGAGGGGAGACTGGTTGCGAGTGGCTGTAGGAACTGATCTATATACTGAGAAAAAGAGCTGGTGATACTATCCATAGCCGCAACTATGGGTCGACCTGGTGGATTCTGGATACTCATGTATTTTAGGGATATGATAAAAATATGGAGTGGAGAAATATGGCCGATTAAAAAAAGCATACTCATGTTTTGAGATGATGTCATTGCTTTTAGCTCTGTCTGTAAGTATTTTGACTTCTGTGGTGAAGCTTGACAAAGGGTCACAGCGCAGTTTACGGTATGTACTGTCATCTGACAGAAGACGGCGGGCTTCAGCCAGATATTCACTGCGATCTTGGACCACGATGCCTCCGCCTTTGTCCGCCGTCTTGATGACTATATTGTGATTGTCAGTCAGATTTTTTAGGGCTGATTTTTCTAAAGGAGTAAGATTAGAATGATTGGAATGACTATCGTGTGTCTGTTGACAAAGTCTTTTTATATCAGAGAACACCACCTGATAAAAAGTTTGGAGATAGGGTCCCTTTGAATGTGTAGGATTGAACAAGGATTTGGGCCTAAAAGTACTGAATTGTATAGGGGGGGAGGTGGAGAGATGCTGTGTGAGAAGAAGTAAGTTTATATCCTCATCATCACTCTCCATGTTATATAATTCCTTTAGAATATTCAATTCGGGTGAGTCACTGTTTTCGGAGAGAACAGTGAGTTCAGCCGGGTTGGGGGATGTGTCACTGTCAGTAACCTGAGGTGATTTCATGTTGTAATGACGTTTTAAAGTGAGGTTGCGAATGAACATGTGGAGGTCTTTAAATAACTGAAAAGAGTTGGGTAGTGAGGTAGGGGCAAAATTGAGACCCCGTTGTAAGATTGAGGCCTCTGCTGAAGACAAATTATGGGAAGATAGGTTAAATATTTTTATTGTTTGAGGGACTTCACCCTGTGATTTGTGCCGTTGTTTGCCCCCTCGTTTGCCTCTTCTTCTAGTTTTCTTTTTCCTGTGGACGGACGGTTGGGCATATATATATATATTTTTTATATAATTTTCATCACTCAATTTTTCTACCGATCCAATATATTAACTTTTATTTTCCTAACCATACAATAATTTATTTTATTTTTTCCATCATCATTATTAGTAGCACTCCCATTTTTATTTTTTACTAATAATATAATATTGTCATTTTTATTTTTTTAGTTTATTATTTCTATTTGTATTTGCATGTTTATCATTATTCATATACCATTCTTTTCCTTTCTTCTTTTTTGCCCATTTCTCATTCTTTCCATTTCCAAGCATATCAGGTATTTCATTTACACCATTTCATTTACCTCCTTATTTGACATGTCAGCACGTAGCTGCAACACACAGCTCTATGCCTGAGTTTGATAGATGTTTTTCCCCTCCAATCAAGGCCCGTCTTAGACTACATTAGTTTTGACCAATCACAGGTCACGTTAGGCCTGAGGATGGAGCGTAGCTCCGCAAACGCGTCGCCTATCAGTCTATCCCTGCACGGACCCGGAAGTGACCCTGTTCCCCGGATCGAAAACAGTGCGTTCCAGCGGCAGGACACAGCAAGCATCCAGCAGCGCAGCCTGTCATACGAACCAGAACGCCACCGTACGATGTGACTGGACACCTTATCTGGGACACCTGGCATTATCAACTTATTTTCTACACGCCTGTTTACATGTACCCTTGTGAGTACTTGATTGTAAAGATATATTAAATTCGTTTTTAAATACTGCACTTAGAGTGGCGCCATTGTTGTTCTTCTCCTTCAGCACCCAGAGGATTGCTTCATCCTAATCTACAGGGCTGCCTTCTACAGTTGCTTCTTATGGACTATATTTTAGTTTTGTTTGGACTTTAGCAGCTCAGAGTCTGCTTGTGCTGATTAATTATCATATTATTACAGTTTCATTTTTTATCATTATTTTTTAATCATAGTTATGTAATTACCCTTCAGTTATTCATCCTCTCTCTATTAGAGCAATATATGTTTTTTGGGGGGGTTCTAACTGTTTCAAATTGGTTGATTGTAGCGCTCACATGTACATGTTGTCCAAGAAGGACAAGAAACTGGCAGTCATGTTCCCTCAGCCGCAGCATACTGCCAAGTTTGCACCAGTGACGAGGAGGGAGGGGATGATGAGGTCACTGACTCTACTTGGGTGCCTGATAGAAGAGAGGAGGAGGAGGAGGAGTAGGCACAACTTCAACGAGGCAGGATGTCCTCTAGGGGGCAGCTTAAGGGCAGCCACCCTACTGCATCACACTGCAGAGCTCCGCACAATTTATGTTCCATCTCTTCGAAAAGTTTGTTTTTCTGCATATGAAGCTATTCTTTTTCAATCTGTTTTTTCTTTGCTTTTCTTTGGAGCTTTTTGTATATCTGAGATGGTCTCCCCTGCAAAGCATAAGCCCTCAACTTTGCGAGTTCAAAATGTCATTGTCGAACATGGGCATTTACGGATTTTTCTTGCTTTCATGGCAATGTTTGTTGCGTACTGTTTGTCCAATTTTGCTTTTGACACAATATTTAGTGGTTCGCCCTTAACATTAATGATATTTTCTTTGTTCACATTGATGGTTCTCCACTGACCAAATATCATTTTAACTGTGTTTTTCAAAAATGTTTAGAGTCTCTTAATTTAAGCCATATGCCATTCACATCGCATTCTTTTCCAATTGGTGCTGCCACTGCTGCTGCTAAAATTGGTTTTCATTCTGATTTTATTAAGAAATTAGGTAGATGGCGGTCTGATTCTTACAAATTGTATATACGTCCTAACTCTTTTGTTTAATGTTTTTTTAGATTTTCCTCCATCTATTGTTTGGATTTTCGGCCACTCCATTGTTTATTGGGCCCAGAATATACTTCAAATTTGAATCTGGGTTCTTCTTTTCATATTTTTTTTTGAGTGGCTGGAGAGGAATGAGGTGGGACGATTTTATTTTTGAGTTTTATAGATTGCCTAACTGTTGGCCGCAACCTGATATTCTCATTCTCCATTTAGGTGGCAACGATATCGGTCAGGTTAGGACTTTAGATTTAATTTTTTAACATTCAAAGCACCATTAGAATTCTTAAATTGTCCTTTCCTGATTTGGTTATAATTTTTTCAGAAATAATTCCTAGGCTCCGATGGCTGGAATCTTTCTTTTTGCGTCCTTTTGAGAAAATTCGAAAGCACATAGAAATATTCATAAATTCTTAGTTAAGTCTTATGGGTTTTCTTTTCGTTACCTAGATTAGGAGGGTGGTTTGCAAGGGCTTTACCGTGCTGACGGTATTCATTTATCGGATATTGGTCTAGACATTTTGAACAACGATTTCCAGGCTTACATTGAAAAAGCCGCGGGCGGGGGTTAGATGACAGTAAGTATGCTTTGCACACTTCCTGTGGGTTGGGGAATATGTTTTTTGTTATTGATATAATACAATATCATTCAGCCTGAGCCGTAGTGGCTAGGTTGTATTTGGTAAAGTGATATTATAAGATGTTTTAATATATTTGGTAAAAATTAAATATTAATATATTAGTTTATACCAATAAAACAGCCGCGGCCTATAATATCCAATAAAATTGTTTGTTAAATCTTACAATGTTTGTCTGGAATTAATTTATTTAAAAAAAATTGCATGTTGCCTTCTATTACATGTGGGAAAAAGAGGGGTAAGAGCCTTTTTATAGGCCCCCCTTTCCTCATGGGATCTGAGGCAGCGGCTTAAAATTATTAGAATATCAGTTTTGAAATTTACTACATTTCAATTGGTCAAAATAAGATAGCCAGTTAGAATATTATAAAATATTAATTTGAATATAATTGGGTGGTTAAACATATTTCTCCACCAATAAATGATTTAGAACAAAAAAGTGCCCCTATAAATAAAGATCATTAATAACGCTTTTTTGCCAGTTGGCAAGAAGAACTGAAGAAGACAGCTCTGCGGCTTCAGCTTTACTTCTGCTTGCTATGGCTTCTGACGACTCATTTAGCACCGTATGATCCCTTATGCAACAACTGCTTGATAAGGCCGGTACAGAGGATGTGGCTTGGTTTAAATCTTGCCTTTTTCTACATTAATGTACGGTTGACCGAGTGATTGAAGGTGTTGGACCGTCTGCTGTCGCCGCTTCTATGGAGGGTTCAGTTATTTTTCATCCCGATATCGATCGGAGGCCAGATTTATCCGAAGATATTGTGTCAGCTGACCTAAGACCGTCATCGCGAGATCTGACTGATCATGTGGGCGGGACTTCATTCCGAGGACTCGGAAAACGGAGACGCATGCATCGACGGAGCTCTAGTCCTCCCCCACATGAAACTACGTCACGTCGCCCAGCTGTGCCATCCTCCTCCAAGGGTAAGCGCACACGATCAGGCTCTTCGGAAGTGTCAGGTGGCCGTATTCCCTTTGGGCAACGCCGCATGTGTGGCGCTCCAAGTAATTCCTCAGCCAGGATTTCCAGGAGGGACATTGTTGTTGACTCTGCACCCCCACTTTCATCTAGCAGCACTGCAACTGCTACTACACAACATTCTACCTTGTCCCAGTCTATACCAGTTATAGTATCGCAACAGCAGTCTGTGCCAACTGATGTTTCTCCTGCTGCTTTGCGAGGTGAGTCTCATACAGTTCAATTGTTGACAGAGCTTTCTTCTTCTTTAAATAATATTATTGCAGGTTTTAATGTTCCTGGATGTTCATCTGCTGTTAGTATTACTAATCCTGCTGCTTCTGTTTGGTCTACTGTACAAAATCCACAATCTCCAATTCCCACTTGTGCTACTGTTGAGAATTTTAATGTTGATATTGATGTTCGCAATCCGATTGACCATCCTGTTTTACATAAAACTACATCTTCCAGTGGATCGACTTTGTATGGTAAGGAAGTAATGCCTTGTGTGTTATCACCATTGGGTTTTCATTTGTCTTCGAATGTTAAACAAAAGATATGGAATGGTGAATACGTTGATCTATTGACATTGTTGCCTTCCTCAAAGGAATTTAAAATTGTAATTTGGGCTGTGCTGAAGACTGTACAAGCATCATTCCCACTTCATATCATTGCTTTTAATGTTGTAACATTTTGCACAGTTTTTCTGTCTTCTATATATATATTGTTACTTTTTTGTATACTTCTGCTTATATTATTAAATTTGTTCAATTTTACTGTTGCCGTTAAAGTCCCATTGATCTTTGGGGGTATTGTTATTTCCTTAATTCAGGGATGTGGCAAGCTTCATGGTCTAGCTGGATGGTCCCTTCCTTTTCTAGATTATAAAGTTGTAAAATGTGATGAAAAAAATGATGATGATAAAAGGAAAACATTTTCTAAATCCATTTATAATTGGCTTCAGGCATTCTACATATTTTCTAGCGTTATTTGTGAAAAGTTCCCGGAAAAAAGTCCTGGACTTTTCCAACATATGGACATTGTTTTGGAAGAGAATCGCAGTTTTGGGGGTTATTCTTGGTTTACTTATGATGAAGCGTTCAGACACAAGTTGAGTATTCATCCCACCTTACAGTGGGGTGTAAAAGATGTTGGTTTATGGTTACATTTATTCCTCCCACCTAGATCTTTTTCTGCTTGTCCTTCTGTTAGTTCTTTTTCTGCAAATACCGCTAACCCGCCTTATAAAAAAGGAATTTGCTTTGCATATAACGACAGCCAGTGTAAATGGTTGCAATCGTGTAGATACAAACATGAATGTGCTTTTTGCTCTGGAGCACATCCAGTGACTAAGTGTTTTTGTAAATTATCATCCCACTCCCATCAACAGTCTAGAGAATCTACGGGTAAAGTCCAACTCCCCGGTGAACATGGAAAACATGTTGCCTTGGCTAACAATTTATCCAGATCGACAGATGGCGGTTCTTTTAATTGAAGGTTTTTTACATGGTTTTCAACTTCCTAAGTTTACAGGTTTTGGTTGTCAGCTGGTACAAAATTTGCCTTCAGTGGCACAACATTCTTCTATCGTTGCTAGTAAGTTGCTTAAAGAAGTTTCTGAGGGTAGGACGGCAGGCCCGTTTGCTTGTCCTCCTTTTGTTAATATGCGAATTACCCCATTAGGTATTGTTCCTGATTGTTTTTGTTCTTTAGGTATTTATTTTTAAGGTAAGTATTATGTTGATAAGTGTTTGCCTATGGGATGCTCTCTGGCCTGTTTTTATTTTGAGGCGTTTTCTACTTTTTTTGGAATGGGTGGTCAGGAGAGTAACTGGTTCTGATGTTATATTACATTACTTGGATGATTTTTTATTTATGGGTAATAAGGATTCGGATGATTGTAAATTTTTATTGAATGCGTTTTTTGATGTCGGTGGGTCCAGTTTCGTGTTTGGATTTTGGAGGTGTTACTATTGATTTTTTTGAATATGGAATTTCGGCTTCCGTTGGATAAGATTGCAAAAATTTCGGAATTTTTTGCTTCGTGTTATTAGGCGTAAAAAAGTTACGTTAAAAGACATGCAATCTTTACTTGGTATGTTGGCTTTTGCTACGAGAGTTCTTCCGATTGGTTGGATTTTTTCTAGAAGATTTTACACGGTTGTTTCAGGTTTGAAGAATCCTTCCACTCATATTAGATTGTCCAGCCGTATTAGGGAAGGTATGCTTGTTTGGTTGCAAGTTTTACAGAATTTTATTGGTAAGTCTATTTGGCAATTAGAATTTATTTCCAGTGATGATTTTGCCCTCTTTACTGATGCTGCGGGCTCAATCGGTTTTTCTTCTATTTGGAGGACACACTGGTGTGCTTCTCGTTGGCCTTCACGGTGGATTTTTCAAGGTTTCTGTAAAAATGTGGTGTTGTTGGAATTATTTCCTATCGTTGTGGCTTTGGAATTGTGGGGAGAATTTTTTCAAAATAGACGTTTGCTTGTCAATACTGAGAATAGAGGTGTTGTTTATGCAATTAATTGTCTTTCCTCAAAGTCACTTCCAGTGAATAGACTTTTATGGTATTTGGTTTTTAAATGTCTTGATTTCAATATATGAATTAAAGCAAGGTTTATTCCAGGTAAAGAGAATAATTTGGAAGATTCTCTTTCTCGGTTCCAGATGGATCGTTTTTATCATCTGATGCCGGAAGCAGATCTGACTGGACTTCCATGCCCCCCCCCCCACTTATGGAACCTGATATAATTTTTGATCATATTCAACATTCGCTGGCCAGTTCTACGTGGTTGAATTATATTTCATCGTGGAAGTTATGGATTTCGTTTTTAAATTCTCACGATTTGAACAGTTCTTCCTTTGAAAAGGTTGTTTTGTTATTTCTTAGTCAGTTAATGAAATATGGATATTCTTGGTCTCATATCAATAAGACGTTATCTGGGGTTTCGTTTTTTCTGAAACTACATTTTTTGCCTCATTGTTTTAGTTTCTTTTCAGTGCGGCAGGCATTGAAAGGTTATATTATAAGAAGTCCTCTTTTGGTAAAGACAAACGCCTTCCTATCAATATAGATTTGTTGGACAATTTATGTTCCATCTCTTCGAAAAGTTTGTTTTTCTGCATATGAAGCTATTCTTTTTCAATCCGATTTTTCTTTGCTTTTCGTATGTCTGAGATGGTCTCCCCTGCAAAGCATAAGCACTCAACGTTACGAGTTCAAAATGTCATTGTTGAACATGGGCATTTATGGATTTTTCTTCCTTTCATGGCAAGGGTCATTGGATTTATTTAAATCAATGCTTGTTGCATACTGTTTGTCCAATTTGGCTTTTGACACAATATTTAGTGGTTCGCCCTAACATTAATGATATTTTCTTTGTTCACAGTGATGGTTCTCCACTGACCAAATATCAATTTTAACTGTGTTTTTCGAAAATGTTTAGAGTCTCTTAATTTAGGCCATATGCCATTCACATCGCATTCTTTTCCAATTGGTGCTGCCACTGCTGCTGCTAAAATTGGTTTTCATTCTGATTTTATTAAGAAATTAGGTAGATGGCGGTCTGATTCTTACAAATTGTATATACGTCCTAACTCTTTTGTTTAATGTTATTTTAGATTTTCGTCCATCTATTGTTTGGATTCTCTGCCACTCCTTTGTTTATTGGGCCCAGAATATACTTCAAATTTGAATCTGGGTTCTTCTTTTCATTTTTTTTGGAGTGGCTGGAGAGGAATGAGGTGGGACGATTTGATTTTTGCTTTTTATAGATTGCTTAACTGTTGGCCGCAACCATTTAGGTTGCAACGATATTGGTCAGGTTAGGACTTTAGATTTAATTTTTAACATTCAAAGCACCATTAGAATTCTTAAATTGTCCTTTCCTGATTTGGTTATAATTTTTTCAGAAATAATTCCTAGGCTGGAATCTTTCTTTTTGCGTCCTTTTGAGAAAATTTGAAAGTGCATAAAAAGAAATATTCATAAATTCTTAGCTAAGTTTTATGGGTTTTCTTTTCGTCACCTAGATTTGGAGGGTGTTTTGCAAGGGCTTTACTATGCTGACGGTATTCATTTATTGGATATTGGTCTAGACATTTTGAACAACGATTTCCAGGCTTGCATTGAAAAAGCCGCGGGCTGGGGTTGACAGTAAGTATGCTTTGCACACTTCCTGTTGGTTGGGGAATATGTTTTTTTGTTATTGATATAATACAATATCATTCAACCTGAGCCGTAGTGGCTAGGTTGTATTTGGTAAAGTGATATTATAAGATGTTTTAATATATTTTGGTAAAAGTTAAATATTAATATATTCGTTTATACCAATAAAACATCCGCGGCCTATAATATCCAATAAAATTATTTGTTAAATCTTACAATGTTTGTCTGGAATCAATTTATTTAAAAAAAAAAAAGTATTGCCTTCTATCCCATGAAAGATCCACTGATAAAATGGGGTACTTTGACATGTTTTAAATAGCCTTGCAGGATGTAAATGTCATTTTTGTATGTGTGCACTGTAATCTTTTGTTCTGTTTGTTGGTCTTATCGCTGCACCATCTTTAATGTAATGCATTTTTAAGGTGTGCCCCCCAAGTCTGTGTTTGTCTTTATTTTTTAAGGGACGTTGATGTACTGCATGAAGTGTTTTTAGTTTTTTCTATGTGATTTAATCAATACTTTCTTTTATTTGATTGTGCCATATGCATTTGTACTAAACACACCTATAAAGTCACATATCTCCTTTCTAGTGTTCTTTGAATCTGTAATTAAGGGAAGTTGGTGCCATAAGTTGAATATTGGTTAATCCTGGATTTGACCACACACTTTTACAATATACTGTATCTGAACGTGGTACAGTCACTTTATCAAGGTGGAAGGCACTGAAGTATTATTAAGACACAATCATGGAAATTTTGATTGCTTTATTGGTTTATGTTTATTTGTGCACAGACACAAGTTATAACCACTGTTTAAGGTGTTACTAAACCCAGGACCCTGCATTCACTAAATCTGGTCTCTGGGGTTGCCACCTTTTTTCAAGCCAAACCCGAACACTTTAGCAGCGCCTTAAAGAGGGAATTGCTGTGGACAGGTGTAAAAGGGAACACCTGAGCGGTACACACGCCTATGTACTCGGCAGTTGTGGTACTCGGATACTTGAGGAGCCAAGCCACAGTCTGGTCTGAATAATGTGTCCAGGTTTCAGGCAGTCCACGAGTTACGAACATCCGACCTGCGATTGACTCCTACATACGAACGGAGTCGGCGCGACGTCACTGCCGGCCACTTGCGTTCCATGCTGGTCCTGGAAACTGCCGAGTAGCCATCTTGCAGAACGGGACACATCACACACTGCAGATGTACTGCACGCCCCACATACAGTACAGGACTTCGTCCCCAGAAGCGCCCAGAAAAACGCCCCCTGTGGAGCTGGTGAGATTATATACTGTTCCCTGTGCCCACTACTATATGCCCTGTACAGTACTTGTACCTGTAACTTATGTGATAGCTGTTACTGTACATTCTATCCCTGTGTCCCAGCATGAGCTCATGTCATCTGCCTATGTGGAGCTTTCATTCAATCGTGTGTGTGGTTTTTTTTTTATACCATCTTTTATTGTTTATATAGTACTGTACAGAAGTTGCTTGGTCCTGAATGTAACTATCCTTCTGGGTCTCTTTTATCCCTGTTTTTTGTACTGGATCCCACAGTGCTGGACGGCTCTGAGGACCACTACTGCTTAAGGCTGAGGACGCATAACAAGCGGGCATCTCCAACCTTATATCTTGCCGCCACAGCGAGTGTTTTTATACAGTACTGTACCAGTCTTATTAGAATAAATTGGTAATAAATTGGCTAGCTGCTACACTTTTTCTTCTTGCTCTTCTTTTGTAGAGTGTACTTCATTCCACATTTTCTGTCTTTAACATGCCGAGAAAAAAAAAATCTGATGCAAGTGCTAGTGATACAGCAAAAAAAAAAAAAAGAAAAACCATCACCATGGAAAATAAAGTAGAAATAATTAAAAGATCAGAAAAAGGTGAAACTCCATCATCTATTGGCAGAGCATTAGGCTACAATCGGTCAACAATCGCAACAATTTTAAAAGATAAAGGTAGAATAATGGAGCATGTGAAAGGCCATACCCCAATGCAGTCTACGATTATTACCAAGCAACGCAGCGGTTTAATTGTCGAGATGGAAAGGCTGCTGACAATTTGGATAGAAGACCAAAATCAGCGTAATATGCCTATCTGTCTTTCTTTAGTCCAAGAAAAGGCTCGAAGTCTATTCAAATATTTTTAAAGCTGCCAATCCAACAAGTGAAGACGATTGCAATGAAGAATTTGGTGCATGTAGGGGTTGGTTCAATCGCTTTAAAAAAAAGAGCTAATTTGCATAACATTAGAGTTCAAGGTGAAGCAGCAAGTGCCGACGTAAGTGCTGCAAATGATTTTCCCATGATATTGAAGGATATTATTGACAACGGAGGTTATATGCCAGAACACATTTTTAATGTAGATGAAACTGGCTTGTTTTGGAAAAGAATGCTAGCGAGGACCTACATTTCAAAAGAGGAAACATGTGCACCAGGACATAAGGCATCAAAGGACAGGCTGACTGTTTTACTTGGGGGGGTAATGCATCTGGGGATTTCAAGCTCAAGCCTTTGCTAGTGAATCACATCTTAAATACCAGGGCACTACGTAATGTCACTAAGGCATCTCTTCCTGTTATTTGGAGGGCAAATGCAAAGGCTTGGGTTACAGTTACAGTCTTTTTAACCATTTTGGAACGTTATTGCTTGAGGGAAAACATTGCCTTCAAAATTCTTCTCCTTCACAATGCCCCTGCACATCCAAACACTTTAGCTGACTTGCACCCCAATGTAAAGGTGGTATTTCTACCCCCCAACACCACATCACTACTTCAGCCTATGGATCAAGGAGTCATAACCTCCTTTAAGGCCTATTATTTACGGAGGACATAGTCACAAGCTGTCAGGGCTACCCAAAAGGATCAGAAGACCTTAAGAGAGTTCAGGAAAAATTAACAAATTTATGATGCCATCAAAAATATTGCTGATGCATGGGCTGAAGTGAAAGAAACAAATATGAGAGGAGTTTGGAACAAATTGTGCCCCCAATTCACACAAGAATTTTCTGGGGTTTACAGATGAAGAAATCGCCACAACCAGGCAAGCTGTGGTTACTATTGGTAATCAACTGCAGTTGGACATCAGTGAAAATGATATCATCGAGTTACTCGACTCCCATGGCAAAGAACTAACCGATGAAGACCTTATGGAACTAGAGCAGCAGATTGACAGCATTTAGGGAAGAAAATCAGGACGTAGAAACTCCAACATTAAAAAAGTTTTCTACTAAACAGCTGATGCTTTTCATCTCATTGAAGCAGGAATGGCAAAGTTAGAGGAGCAAGATTCTGATACAGAGAGGTTTACCGTACAGTTACTGAAGGCCTGAGATGCTACAGGGCTATTTATGATGAGAAAAGCGCTGTGCAAACATCCCTTGATGTCTACTTAAAGAGTCGAGCAGTAGAATCAGATTCTATAATAGCAATCCCATCCTCTTCAACAGGCCCATCATCCTCTACCATGATTGTTTAAGGTTGTACTGTTCTGTACAGTGTTTGAAAATGTTTAAGCATTTACATGTACATGCACAGGTAAACATAAATAATATGTTAAAGCAAACACCTGTCTATGTTGTATTTATTTATTAGTTTTGAGCCACTTTTGAATCCCTCAAAATTACTCAAGATTATTACACATATGGAGACCAGGCTGCGTACCTGGGCCTCTCTACCACTAAATTTAATTGGCCGTGTGAACATTTTTAAAATGATATATATATATCTACCTAAATTTCTTTATGTTTTCCGGGCATCCCCAATCTTTTTGTATAAAAAACTTTTCAACAAAATGAATTCACTCTTATCCTCCTTCCTCTGGCAGGGGTCAAACCCAAGAATTGCTAGGGCCTCCCTACAGGCCGCTAAGGTTGATGGTGGGTTTGCCTGCCCCAAACCTACAACACTACTTTATAGCATCACAGCTGGCATACGTTTATGACTTGTTCCTGGAGGCCTCCTCATCCTGTTCCACCGCTTTATTAAATGCTCTTGCTGGTTCTGGGGCCTCACTTATGGATGTACTACATAGATCCATACCTAAACGTTGTTCCTGTGGCTCTCCTATAGTCTGGCGTGAGGTGATCACAAACTCAGGTGGGGTGTCTCCCAAGGCCCCGATATGTCCGCCTGGGAGAAGTAATGCATCCCTCTGGCCTAGTAAGGACACCAAATTGCAGCCACAAAGTTTTTTTTCATAGTGGACCTTTATTATCCCACCAAAGAGATAGTAAATGTTAGATGTACATAAGTTATTCAAGGCTCAAACACTGTAATTTTAAATAAATTTGATGTTTAAGTAACATGTTCTATGGGCATGCCATATGCCCCTTCCTAGCAATATCCCCCAATAAACTCAAAAACAAACAACTCCAATTACTTTTCCTTGTTGCAAAATTGATAGCTGAAGTTCTGTCAGTGGGTTGATATGGTGGATGTTAGTAACTAGAGTAAAATATTTTCAATATATATATTATTAATGGAATTCTCAAGCATTTTTTTTAAAGATGCACTTAATAAAAAAAAATTTAATTATTTAAAATTTGTAATTAACATTTACTAATAATTTATCAATTTTCAATATTAAGATTATCAATATTGATAATATATTTTATTATTTTATTTTCAGGTAGAAGAAAAATGCCAAAGTGCATCTTTAATTGCTGCCCACATAGCACGGGCTTAAAAGCGAAAATATCCTGATATTACACTCCATATATTTCCCTAAAATTTGGAGATGATAAAACTGTGGATAGCCTGCATCAACTTTGAGCGAAGAAGACCTAACTAGCGCAGCGGAAGAAATTTTGAAAGACAAAAATGGAAATCGTTTTCGAATGTGCTCTGCTCATTTTTCAAAAGAGTCCTATTGCAATAAACAAAAACAAAAAAACAAGGGTTTTGAAATTTGATGCTTGTTCCATCACTATTACCCAATGACATTTCCATGTCCTTTATGAAGATAAAGCAAACTCATATTTGCCGCCCTTGTCATCAATTCTGCTTGAATAACGACATAACAAAAAATGGGGACACAAACTGTTGGTGATGATTTTAATTTTTCAATGTCAGAGAAATAATATGGATTTTGTGCTAGTTACCGTGACTTATCTCATGATCGTGAATACTCATTAACATGCCCTATTGTGGACCCTCAATTAAAATCCACTCCAGCGAAAATACAGAGCACAAAACACATTCCAGAATTTCAAATCACACCAATGAAATCAGCTGTCACACCGTCCTACGGTGACTTTGCGGAAGCGGAGAGTAGTACTAGTCAGTTGTCCACTGAACATAATGTTATTCAGCTTCCAATTTGTGACTTTACTCAGACCGTTCAAGTTCAATCAACAGGTATTCATATAACTTCAGAAATGGAAGATCAAAGTTTTAATGAACATGATACTAATGAGAAGATGGATACTAATGGTCAAATAAATACCTCAATGCATCACAATACTACACAGGATGAGAGTTATGTCCCCGATCTTTTAGAAATGTCTGAAACAGATATATCAAGGGCTGGGAGTTCCTTTGAAATTGATAATGACTCTGTCGCACCAAAAGATGACTGTTTAGGGGGTTGACGAAAGAAAATTAATCGTTTCTGAATCTAGTCTTGATCAATTACATTCAAATTTACATTGCCCAAAATCTGATTGTTTTGAAAGAATAACTACTTTCAATAAAGTAATGGTTGGAACTTTACTGAAAGTTTTACAGCTCATGTATTGAAAACCGCCAACTTCTTATTTAGGAAAGCCAAACAAATATTGGTCATTTAGCTGCTGGTAACCTAATTTTTGCCGCAGCAATGACTTGCAGTGGATCATCGTTTACATCTGTCAAACAAATGATGGATCTTTGCAATATACCGTTTTTGTTTTTTTTTCGAAAGCAACGTATAATACCTATTTGAAAAGAATTAATCTATGGTGGGATAGATTATTGTTGGCTGGAAGGAAAAAAATAAAATTAAAAAAAAAATTGCAAAAAAATTCAGTTTTTTTTTAGTCGGTGACAGACAGTGCGATAGCCCCTGGATTTTCAGCAAAATACTGTACCTATACAATGATGGAGATGGAGTCAGAATACATTATTGATGGAATTTCTATCAAGTTATTAGGGTTGAAATCCTTTAAGCGACTACCGTATACCGGAAAATGTCATTCTCTGCTGCAGAAAAGTGCTTGACATTTTCCGAACCGACTTTGGGGCCCCGTATCTTGGGGCCACTTGGTGCTAGGAACCCCAGCTTGGATATGTTGTAGTGCTAGTTCCACTGGGTTTGCACACCAAATTTGGGGTCCCTAGCACCAAGTGACCCCGAGATACAGGGCCCCAAAGTCGGTCAACTGTGTCCATCTGCAGCAATGTCATTTCGGGACCATTTGGGTCCAGAGACCCCAAATTTTGGCTGCAGCTAGGGGGCATCTAGGAATCCTCATCATGTATAGAACACTGGGACAATGCTCAAAAAAATAACTAACAGGTGGTATTTAACCCCGTATAAATTATCCAAAATCTATCCATCCACACCCGACATTTGTTGGAGGTGTAATGAACAAACTGGAAATCTTATACACACTCTCTGGAGTTGCAAAACCCTGAAAAGCTTTTGGAACTCAGTCTCATCATTTCATAGCAGATATTACAGGAAACCTTTCCGCGCTTACTCCAGCTTCAGCCTAATTAGGTATAGACCTTTAGAAATATCCCACTGTACATAGAACAATTGTAGTCCACATTATAATAGCCTCAAGACTTACAGTAGCTCACCTCTGGAAATCTACGGAAGCACCCAATCTTTCTACTGTCCTAACCAGACTGAACACCCACGCACAATTTGAACTATTGCTTGCTTATAAAAACCACTCCATCACCACTTTTAGCAGAAAATGGAAAATTTGGTTATCCCATTCTAGAGCCTCCAATTACCTAAAAGAATGTAACATTTACATTTATCCTACAGTTTGAAATACCTTGATCATTCAACTAAGCAATTTCCCGGTGTAGAACACGATCTCTGACATTCTTGATTTTTTTAGTTATTCGTTATTTTTAATTTCACCCTTCCCAATATTATTTCCAGACTTAAAGTTTATATTGATTGAAGCAAAGATAAAGTGATGACCTTCCAGGCCTACAGCTTTGAACCCAATTATGGGTGGGCTGGACTAGGACATCAAGGTTTGAACAAGTTCTATACTATATGCCTTCACAGTTTATTGTATTACAAATGTTGTATAACATATGCAGCAACTTTAATTGATATGTTCTTGATTGATAAAATAAAAATTCATTGATAAAAAAAAAAAGAATACGTTATTAATTTTGAGACAGTGCCGGTGACTCAAACTACTTTGTCCGTTGCCATGTGAAGCCACGATCAGCTTCCTATACACTACAACTATCATTCGTTGTGTGAAATCATGATCAGCTTCCTATACACTACAACTATCATTCGTTATGTGAAGCCACGATCAGCTTCCTATACACTACAACTATCATTCGTTATGTGAAGCCACGATCAGCTTCCTATACACTACAACTATCATTCGTTATGTGAAGCCACGATCAGCTTCCTATACACTACAACTATCATTCGTTGTGTGAAGCCACGATCAGCTTCCTATACACTACAACTATCATTCGTTGTGTGAAGCCACGATCAGCTTCCTATACACAACTTTCATTCGTTATGTGAATTCAAGTGTTTTGAAATATCGTAGCAAACGGGTTCATTTACGCATAAACTCCATGGAGGCACGAACAAAACTGGCCATTCTGTCACATGACAGTAATGTCGGTCGTTTTGCAAGCAATAAGTACGTAGACCGACAAAGAAAAGCGAAGAATTGGGCACCAGAAGAACCTCTTTAGAACACCCTCGCTCACATAAAAAAAAAAAAAAATTTTTACAATGATGAGGACAATTGTCAATGTGGCAACAAAAAAAAAAATAACACCCACATGGAAATCAAAAGCAGATCTTTTCCCAGAAAATATATCTACTGAAAAACCTAATAAAAAATATGCAGTGTCCATCCATATGTCACGATTTTCAACGCAAAGGGAAGAAGACTCTATGGAATGAACGTATCATGTAAAATCGAAATATTTCTTATTTAATTTGATTTTTTAAAAATTTTGAATATTTATATATATATTTTTTTTTCTAGATGAACGAACATTATTGGAGTCCCTTATTTGTGTGAGGTTAGTATTAAATTTATCTAATAAATTATTAATTTTTGCTGTACTTTATAAACAATAATTGATATAAATTGTTAACAATAAAAATCCAATAAATTATAGCACAAATTTAAACGCTAAATTTAAATTTTTTATTGCAGCTTATGTCAAAACTACATTAAACATCAAAATAAGTAAACTATTTTTGGAAAATTATTTTGAAAAAAATTTTACTATTACTAAAATTCAAATGCCATTTCTCCTGCGTCGTAATCGTTATTAATATATTAAAATATTTAAACCCAAACGTATAGGCCTTCAGGATCTGGAAAAGATGAATATAATTGAAATATATATATATATATATATATATATATATATATATATAATCCCCTATAAAACTTTAATTTTGAAATTAATATCATTGCAGCCTTTGTTGTGCACCAAGGGAGCATCTTTTATTGCTTATTTTTGTCATGTAACAAACTATGGATAATAATGTATGTACATTTTTTTTAATAAATAAAACTTATATTTGAAATTTAAATAACTTTATGTCAGTTTTGAATAATAAAACCAGTCATTATTTTATTATATAAAAAAAATTATATATAAGTTAAAGATATATATTTTCCATTGCAAAAAATTGTTATCTTAATATTTGATTTTAATTATAAAAAAATAATTATTGATAAATAAATAATTGATATTAATTTCTTTAAAATAAAATAAATGTTGTAAATAAAGCAATATATTTTTAGATTTTATTTAAATAGTTCGATATATCAATAGTTATATAGATGTAGCTTTACATTTTCAGATTGCTTGCATTACAGATGTAGATATTTATATATATATATATATATATATATATATATATATATATATATATATATATATATATATATATATATATATATATATATATATGAGATATATATATTGATATCTATATAAACACATCCATATATATCTATATAGTGAAAAGTATATACGGAGATGTATCTATCTATATATATATATATATATATATATATAAATTATTGTAGCTAAATATATCTATACAATTCTATAGATATCAATTCCATATATAAATATTTAATAGCTTTCCATAGAAAAAGGTAGATTAGGGAATTACAGCGAGTTATTTATAGTCCTCACTTTCAGATTGTGCTCCATAAGGTATGGGGTTACGGCTTGCTGGTGTAAGCTTTGAATATCTTTTCTTTGTTTCCATAGTAACCGGAAACGAAGACGAGGCTTGAATATCGTGACCCTAATGCGCATGCGCGGGATTACGGAGACAAGAAGGAACTGTAGGCGGAAATGCAAAAGACCAGGAAGACCACAACTGAGATGGCGCGGACTTACTAGAGAAATAACGCTTTACAAAATAAACGGAATATACAGCAAGAAATAATTATTTAGATAAAATTATAGCGATCAATCGATTTAGAATTACATGGTCTTTATGTATATGTTAATTGTTTTGAAAGTAGCGGGGGGTTTACTACCGCTTTAAGGACCAAGCCTCTTTTTGAGATTTGTTGTTTACAAGTTAAAAACTTTTTTTTTTTTGGCTAGAAAATGACTTGTAACCCTCAAACATTATCCTTTTCTTTTTTTTCTATCACCCCAGAGAAAAAAATGGCGGTCGTTGAAATACTTTGGGCAGCGGTCTTACAAGCGCATTTGTTTTTTTTGGGGGGAAAAATATACTTTTTTTTTTTTTATATTGTGAAAGATAATGCTACGTCGAGTAAATTGATACCCAACATGTCACGCTTCAAAATTGCGCCCGCCCGTGGAATGGCGTCAAACTTTTACCCTTAAAAAAATCTTCATAGGTGACGTTTAAAAAAATTCTACACGTTGGATGTTTTGAGTTACAGAGGAGGTCGACGGCTAGAATTATTGCTCTCGCAATAATCGCGGCGATACCTCACATGTGTGGTTTGAACACCGTTTTCATATGTGGGCGCTACTCACGTATGTGTTCGCTTCTGCACGCAAGCTTGGCGGGACGGGGCGCGTTTAAAAAAAAAAAGTTTTTTTCTTATTTTACCTTTTATTTTTTATTACACTTAAAAAAAAAAAAATTGTCACTTTTATTCCTCTTACAAGGAATGTAAACATCCCTTGTAATAAAAAAAAGCATGACAGGACCTCTTAAATATGTGCCCATTTAAATGGGTCAGCTTATAAATGGACACGAAACACAAATACGAGACCGTATAGATCTACTAGCCAACGTAATACGAGAAATGGCAATGAAACTAACTTATCACCTTCTTCTTCCCTGTCATCCAGTCAATCGACGGTATATTGGGATCTGTCTGGAGACAGACTGCCAAAAAGACGTAAAAGCAATTCTGACACTGCATCTTTGGAGTCCCTTAAAAATCAAGCGGACACCCCAGCACCTCGTCGATCACAGCCCAATTACCCCAAAGCGGCACCACCTCGCACTTCCGGTACACTTCACTCCTTCTCACAAACGGGGCCCACAGACGACGGCCACCCATACCATTATGTCTACAGCACCGTCCACGGCGATCACAGCCCCTCCGCTTCATCCTAACACCGTCACTAAGGTAAGCAATACTAACACTATTATTTCTCCATCAGGTATACCTGTTTCAGCTGACATGAAATTAGCGCCCATTTTTTTAGGGAAGGATCAGGAGCCAGTTTAGATTCAGAGCCCGATTTAGCCTTATCTACTCCCAATTTAAATCCAAATCAATCAGAACTATCCATTATTAACCTTTCTTCGTGTACCTTAACGGTACACGAGGAACAGGTTCTTAAATTGGGTCCAACTTTTTGTCCTGATTCTTATGTTGACAAATTTCATCTTATTAAGGACCTTCATCTTTTTGCCCGGAGACTTCTTTACAAAGTCATCTTTGACAAATCCACAGATACATATACAGATGACAGAACTTTAAACCTCCATTTAAATATGGAGGAACAGCAAGCCCTGGAGGACTTGGAGGCACTTTGGGAGGAGGGACACTCCAACGACGATGGCTCTGGCCCTTTGAGACCACCAGATCTATCGGTCCTTGGCGTGTCTTTCCCCCCCCCCCCCACAGTCCTTCAAACCCAAGTCAAGGAACTTTGCTTTGCTAAATACTAACCCCAACATCTGGGCATTTGTCACACAAACTTCCCAAGCAATTGAAGAGTTTAATTTTCGTCCTTCCATATCTTCTAACTTAAATGCAAATCAAAAAGCTGCTATCAAATCTCTTGAATCCAATCCAAAAATAGTAATTAAGCCTGCTGACAAGGGCGGAAACCTGGTTATAATGAATACATCCCAATACATAAGCATGTGTAATAAGATCTTATCCAACCGAGATTGGTATCGCCCTATTTCAAAAACTTTAGTACAAAATTTCTATGTATTATAACATCATTTTTAAGGCATATTACAAAGGTATCATAGATAAAAACACATGGGATTACCTCAATAAGAAGGACCCACGAACCCCTACCTTTTATGCTTTACCAAAGGTACATAAGTCCATTTTAGAACCCCCAGGCCGTCCTATAATATCCGGTTGTTCATGTTTAACAGAAAACGCCAGTAGTTTGATAGACAGCTATTTGCAGCCTCACGTTACCTCCCTCTTTTCTTACATTAAAGATACCATAGATTTATTAAGAACCATTGAAGGTATTTTACTCCCACCAGGCACATATCTAGTTGCGCTGGATATTGAAAGTCTATACAATACCATCCCCCATAACAAGGGTGTCGAAATTGTAAGTAACTACCTAAATGAGAGAGGTCCTACATATGAGAAATACAACGTTTTTGTTTTGGAGCTTCTCGACTACATTTTAAGACATAATGTCTTTATTTTCAACTCTTCCCACTACCTCCAGGTGCAGGGGGTTGCGATGGGGACTAAGTGTGCCCCATCGTATGCCAACCTGTACCTGGGGGGGTGGGAAAAAGATGTATTCTCCAGGGACGACCTGGCCCACCTGTTGGAAAAGGTCGTTTCCTGGTATCGTTATATAGACGATGTGTTGTTTTTCTGGTCAGGCTCAGAGCTAGAATTGAAAGAATTCCTTAAATTGCTTTCTATCAATCACTTTAACCTTTGTTTCACCATGGAGTATAGCATTACAGCAATCAACTTCCTTGACCTTACTATTTCCATTGATGGGAATAGAAAATTAGACTCATCTTTGTACAGAAAACCCTCGGCTGGGAATACTATTCTCCACGCCGATAGTTCACATCCAGGCCCTTTGCTGAAAAGTATTCCCTACAGTCAATACTTGCGTTTAAAACGCAACTGTAGTAAAGATGTAGACTTTCAGATAGCTGCAAAAGACCTATATGAGAGACTGTTATCCCGTGGTTATAGCCACTCATGCCTTAAACGGGCGTATAACAAGGTTAAGATACAAAATAGAGATTCGTTATTATTCTCAACAAAACCTTGTAAAAAATCTGATACTGTCAGACTGATCACGCGTTATTCCAGTCAACACAGTGAAATCAGAAGTATCTTAACCAAATACTGGCCCCTCTTATCAGCTGACCCAACAGTCAGCAAATATATCAACACCTTTCCCGAGATAACCTTTAGACGGGTCCCCTCACTAAAGGACCGCCTTGTTCATAGTCATTTCCAAGAGCTTTCAATCATCAAAAAATCTTCCCATATCGGTCTATCCCCCTGTGGCAGATGTGACATTTGCCGATATGTAGATAACACATCATATTTTTTACTTCCAAATGGACAATGGCACTCAATCAAATTCAATGCAACTTGTCAGACCCCAGGTAATAATCTATCTGGCTCAATGTATGTGCGGTAGCTTTTATGTCGGCAAAACGAAACGACCATTTTTCAAACGAATCAGAGACCACATAAAACCCATTCTTAAAAAACAAATGGACACAGCCATTGCCAGGCATGTGGGTCTCTACCATTAGGTTTCAAACTCTGGAACATGTTCCATTGGACGAAAGAGGGGGCAGTGTCGACAGAACACTGCTCCAGCTCGAAGCCCGCTGGATTCATGTTCCTAAAGCTACTCATTTCCCCGGTCTGAATGAAAGCCTAAGTTACCGGTCCTTCCTCTAAATATTTGACCATCCATGTATGATTTCAGTTGCCATGACCAATTATTATTTTTCCTTGTTCCCTCCTTTCCCATCCCCTCCCCCCCCCCCTCCTTCCCCCCTTCCCCCCCCCCCTCCCTTCCCCTCCCTGATTTCCCCTCCTCATTCATTATCTCCCTTTAGTCATTTGTACAATTATGATTCAACTTTCATAAATGTATGTATTCGTTTGTTCTGTAAGACTTTATTTATAGAAGCAATGTTTAATTTTGTAATTATGTTATTTACTATACATGTCATTTCATTCTCCTTTTATACCACAATATCTCCCTTCATGGGAAGCGCGTTGTCCCTCTGCTGTGCCGATCAAAGTCGGAGGGTATATGGTCCCCTCCCTCTCGATCGGCTATCCCCTTGGCCCTTCCTTGTCAGACTGCACCTGGCTCATACTGCTTTGGGGTATAGCGGGAGCCACCGCATCCACACGGACGCCCGGGGCACATCTTTGATGTGCCCACTCCGCGCTGTGCTTCCCCGCAAAGCCAATCCTTCTCAGGGCACCTTGGTGTTCCCTTTTCCTGCCCTCCTGTCCCATGATACGGCAGCGCCAGTGTAGGAGGAGCCGCTGCGAGATAAACTGCGCATGTCGGTTCCCTCGGCTGCCGCTATGGCCTATGGGAATTGGAGTTTGGACTGGCCATTGGCCTCCCGGGCATGCGCACATGCGCCTTCACGTCCGCATCGAGCCGGCGACGTCACACGCCGTCTCGATGGGGAGCATTATTTAACCGGCTTCCCTGACAGTACAACCTGCCAGCGCCGGTAGATGGAAGCTAAACCTCAGCAGAGTGAGTGACTGGTGAGTACATCACACTCTGCTCTCTAACAATGCACATTTTTATTTTACCATTTTTGATCTCTTACTGCACTTGCATTTAACATCATTTGCTGTCACTACTTTTTAATATCTAGAGACCTTGCGGTCCTAAATAGCAATTATGAAATTTTGTACAAACTTTGAATATTTAAGTATGATTAGAGTATCAGTTTAAATGATTAAGTGCAGTTTTTTCCATGCAGTAATTAGATCTTTTGCCCTTTTAATTTTTCAGCCTCATTCATAAATCATCTTATTAGTCTTCACAATCACGATTTCAGCGACATTGATGCATATCTGCATTTATGCTCGCAAATTTCTTACCCATCAATGTAAGTGTTGAACTCATTAGTTCTCTAAATTAAATTAATCCTCTATATATAACTTGATTTATACTGAATATCTGCTAATCTTTATCTTTATATTAGCTCCATCTTTTTGCTCCCTGTGGTTGCAAATTTGGCCCTTCGGTTGCTCCGTCGTGATTGGGCCTGGTGATACTGGTGCTGTTAAGGTTTTTATTGGGTCTTTCTGGGGGTAAGCCATTTTTTGACTCTTCAGAGCGACAATGCGTTTTGTATATACTTTTATAGCCATTTATTGCAATGTTAACCTTAGACACTATGCTTGTATGTATGTAAAAACCCTTTTCTCTTTTTTCTCTATTTTTATAGAATTGCTAAAAGTGTTGGATGACCTACTTATTAGTTGCATATCCCTTGAGAAAGCGACAATGCGAAACATGTCGGGTTAATATGCAACAACTACCACTTGTGAATTTGTAGTATATATCCCCCTTTTTTTGTCTTCCCCTTCTTTGACCATATTGTGTATTGTATTTTATACTGTTGAAGAGAAAAAAGAAATTTTTGCCTGTCGTTCAACATGTATTACACCCTTTTTAATTGTTTGTAAACAATAAACTGTTTTTAAGAATGAAAAAATTGCACCGTCAAAATCCCTTCAGCTCTTTTTCGTGTTTACTCTTAAATATGAGATTTGGGGTCAAAAAGACTTCACATCTCATATTTACACTAACATGCAACAAAAAAAACAAAAAAAATGGCTCTTTAAGAGCTTTGGGCGGATGTGATGTCGCTTCCGCCCTGCATTGTTATGGAGACACAATGCAGGGCGAAAGACACCCAGCAAGTGACCGAACCCGATCGCCTCCGGTAAGCGTCGGAGGGAGCGGGAGCGCGGCGGAAGGGGCCCCTCTCCCGCCGCTGATAAAAGTGATCTCGCAGTGAATACGCCGCAGAGACCACTTTTATCATGTAGCGGACCGCCCACTGAAGAAGAGGATACCGGGATTATGGCAGCTAGCTGCTGCCATAACGATATCCTCCTTCAAAAAGCCGACGTAAAACTGCGGCGGGTGGTCCGTAAGAAAAATGACAATTTTTTTTTTTTTTTATTGCATTTTAGTGTAAATATGAGATCTGAGGTCTTTTTGACCCCAGATTTCATATTTAAGAGGTCCTGTAATGCATTTTTTTTCTATTACAAGGGATGTTTACATTCATTGTAATAGGAATAAAAGTCAAATTTATTTTTTTTTAAAGTGTAAAAATAAAAAATAAAAGGTAAAAGAAAAAAAAATGTAAACGCGCCCGATCCCACCTAGCTCGCGTGCAGAAGCAAACGCATAGGTGAGGGGCGCCCGTATATGAAAACGGTGTTCCAACCACACATGTAAGGCATCGCCGCGATCGGTAGAGCGAATGCGAGGCGCGGACAGTAACTGCGTGCCCACTGATAGGAATAGTGAGGGCCCTAAAAAGGGCCGAGGCGCAGAGTCTAAGGAACCGCCTGGTCTTCACCAGAGCTCCTGATGGTGGAGATGTTACGCTGCAGGCGGTCCCAGGTTGCGGTCCTCTGGCTCACCACAGCTACTAAGAACATGCTTTCCCTAATATAATCTAATGCTGTATCTATGCTTTCCCTATCCAAAATAATCTAATGCTGTATCTATGCTTTCCCTATCCAATATAATCTAATGCTGTGTCTATCTATACTCTCCCTATACAATATAACCTAAAAAATGCTCTCCCTATCCTTTCTGCTCGTATCTCTCATAAATTTCTGCTATAATCAGCTCAGCATCTCCCTATCACGTCCTCCCTCCTCCACATCGCTTTCCACAATAAGCTTTTCTCCCAGCATCCCCTCTGCTTCCTCTCACACCTCCCCACCTCCCCACACACTAGAGGCTAATCCTTCCCGTACGACAATTTCATCTCCCGGCGGCCATTACAGTGTAGACAAACTGCTTTGAATAACAATAGGGCTCTGGCGGCCATTTTGCGGTAGATCACACGCAGTTGCCACCTATCGCAGG
The DNA here is from genome assembly GCA_037952925.1 of Lithobates clamitans. Classification (NCBI taxonomy): domain Eukaryota; kingdom Metazoa; phylum Chordata; class Amphibia; order Anura; family Ranidae; genus Lithobates; species Lithobates clamitans. The sequence goes on from JBBGZY010000791.1 coordinate 3,465,505, forward strand.
AGATGATTTCCTATACAATAGAGAACAAACCCTCCTGTGAGTAGGGCTCCAGGCTGGGGGCCGCCATTTTCTGGTGGATAATATCGTCCACCCCGGGCTAAAGTGTTAAAATGGCCGCCGAGCTTTTAGAAATAATGATTAAAAAATATTTAATGTGGCTAGATTAATCCCTCATATTTATCCTGGGATTGTTGCTTTGACAAATGCTAAAAAAATATATATATATATATATTACTACAGAATTGTATGAAGGCATTATCAAGTATAAATATGTTTAAATAAAATAAATAAATATAAATTCTTAAATAAGAGAAAATATAAATTAATATTTCAAAATATAACGCAGGTCCGCGTTTTACCATAAAAAATAAATAAACAGAAGTGTACAAAATAAAATAATGCAGAGCTGTATGAAGGCATTATCAATTATAAATGTATTTAAATAAACTATATAATTATATATTCATAAATAAATAATAGAAAATATAAAAATTTATATTTCAAAACATAATGCAGGGCTGTGTTTTAACATAAAAAAAATAAATATACAGTGTACAAAAAAAAAATCAATACAGAGCTGTATGAAGGCATTATCAATTATAATTATATTTAAATAAAATAAATAAATATCAATTCATTATTAAATAATAGAAAATATAAATGAATATTTCAAAACATAACGCAGGACCGTGTTTTAACATAAAAAAATTAAATAAACAAAAGTGTTCAAAAATGTGTGTTTTTTGTGTGTGACTATATATGTTATTCCTAAAACCCCGTTCACAACCAGTGTAGCCTGAACATGCTTTTTACACGCTTTTCATATGCGTGTTTCTCACACGTCACACATTAGAGCAGCCCATTAACCACTTGCCGACCGCCGCATGACTATACACGTCCTTACTTTGAGGACAGATATCGTTGTTATGGCAGCAGCTAGCTGCCATAACCCCAGTATCCCCGTGTTCGGCCGGCAGTCGACTACAAGATAAAAGTTGTCTCTGCGGCGGATTCAGCGCAAGATCACTTTTATCGGTGGCGGGAGAGGATGTTTACATTCCTTGTAATAGGAATAAAAGTGACACAATTTTTATTTTCTTTAAAACAGTGTAAAAATAAAAAATAAAAGGTAAAATAAATACGATTTTTTTTTTTTTTAAACGCACCCTGTCTCGCCAAGCTTGTGTGCAGAAGCGAACTCATGCGTGAGTAGCGCCGCGCCCGCATATGAAAACGATGTTTAAACCACACATGTGAGGTATTGCCGCGATCAGTAGAACAAGAGCAATAATTCCAGCTCTAGACCTCCTCAAAACATGCAACCTGTAGATTTTTTTAAACGTCGCCTATGGAGATTTTTAAGGGTAAAAGTTTGTCGCCATTCCACGAACGGGTGCAATTTTGAAGCGTGACATCTTGGGTATAAATTTCCTCGGCGTAACATTATCTTTCACAATATAAAAAAAAAAATGGGCTCACTTTACTGTTGTCTTATTTTTTAATTCAAAAAAGTGTTTTCTTCTTTAAAAAAAAAGTGCGCTTGTAAGACCGCTGCGCAAATACGGTGTGACAGAAAGTATTGCAACGACCGCCATTTTATTCTCTAGGGTGTTAGAAAAAAAATGTAAAATGTTTGGGGGTTCCAAGTAATTTTCTAGCAAAAAAAAAAATGATTTTAACTTGTAAACAACACATCTAAAAAAGAGGCCTGGTCCTTAATTAAGTGGTTAGGAGCCCTTTCACACTGAGGTGTTTTTCAGGCGCTTTTGCGCTAGAAATAGCCTCTGCACAGCGCCTGAAAAGCGCCTCTTATTCATTGCAGTGTGTCTTTTCACACTGGGGCGGTGCGCTTGCGGGACGTTACGAAAAGTCCTGCATCATTGGCGGTTTGGGAGTGCTGTAAATAGCGCTCCCAAAACGCCCTGCCTATTGCCATGAATGGGCAATGCTTCCAAAGTGCCTGAAAAGGGCTTCGAAAGCACTGCAAAACTGGACTTTTTACCTTGTTTTTAAGGTGAAAACTGCCCAGCTAGCGTCCGAAAAGCGCCGCTAAAGAGCCACAAAAATGAGCAGCGCTTTAGAACTAATAGCACAGGCACTCCAGTGTGAAAGGGGTCTTACTTTAACCATTTAAGGACCGAGCCTCTTTTTTAGATGTGTTGTTTACAAGTTAAAAACAGTTTTTTTTGCTAGAAAATTACTTATAACCCCCAAACATTATACATTTTTCTTTCCTAACACCCTAGAGAATAAAATGGTGGTCGTTGCAATACTTTCTGTCACACCGTATTTGTGCAGCAGTCTTACAAGCGCACTTTTTTTGGAAAAAATAAACTTTCTTGAATTAAAAAATAAGACAACAGTAAAGGAAGCCCAATTTTTTTTATATTGTGAAAGATAATGTTACGCCGAGTAAATTGATACCCAACATGTCACGCTTCAAAATTGCGCCCGCCCGTGGAATGGCGATAAACTTTTACCCTTAAAAATCTCCACAGGCGACGTTAAAAAAATTCTACAGGTTGCATGTTTTGAGTTACAGAGGAGTTCTAGGGCTAGAATTATTGCTCTCACTCTACCAATTGCGGCGAGACCTCACATGTGTGGTTTGAACACCGTTTTCATATGCGGGCGCTACTCACGTATGCGTTCGCTTCTGCACGCAAGCTCGGCGGAACGGGGAGCGTTTAAAAATTTTAATTTTTTTTCTTATTTATTTTACCTTTTTATTTTTTATTTTACACTGTTTTTAAAAAAAAATTTAAATTGTGTCAATTTTATTCCTTTTACAAGGAATATAAACATCCCTTGTAATAGAAAAAAGCATGACAGGACCTGTTAAATATGAGATCTGAGGTCAAAAAAGACCCCAGATCTCATATTTACACTAAAATGCAATAAAAAAAAATTGTCAGTTTGTCATATCATATGTCATAGCATAGGACCCACTGATAATGGGGTACTTTGACGCAGTAGGGGGCTTAAGCACTATATGGCCATATGATGTGACCAAATCCCCATATTTTTGCTTATTTGCTGAATATGTTCAGTTGTTTTAAATAGCCTTGCCAGATTTAAATGTCATTTTTGTATGTGTGCGCTGTAATGTTTTGTTCTGTTTGTCTGGTCTTATAGCTGCACCATCTTTAATTCATGTAATCAGCAGTATATCGCAGTCTTGGGACTTCTATCAGTGTCTGGTTAAAGCTTGTAGGAGTTTTCATTCTTCTCTATCTGTCCTATGGGGCTGCAGGCCCCAGACCCCCCACAATTACCGGCCAGCGTTATGAGGAAAAGGCCCTTGTCCCCATCAACATGTGGACAAGGTGCTTTGAGGGGGGACAAAGCAGATAATCCCTCAGATTTATCCTGGGATTGCTGCTGTGAGAATGCTAAAAAAAATCAATACATAGTTGTATGAGGGCATTATCAATTATAAATATATTTAAATAAATATACATTTATAAATAATAGAAAATATAAATGAATATTTCAAAACATAACACAGGACCATGTTTTATAATTAAAAAATAAATGAACAAAAGTGTGCAAAAATGTGTGTTTTTGTGTGTGTCTATATATGTTATTCCTAAAACCCCGCTTACACCCAGTGTAGCCTGAACATGCTTTTTACACGCTTTTCTTATGCGTGTTTCTCACACGTCACACATTAGGGCAGCAAATATACTTTAATGGACTTCCCTGGAGGCAACAAACGTGCCAAAGGAGCTCCCAAACCTTTTCAGGCGTTGAGCTTTGTGCTTTTTTATTTACGCATTATGCAGTGTGGAGAAATGAGCGTCCGCTGGCTGCATTTGGAGCGTCATTAAGGAATAATGGCACCGCCAGCGCAATGTGCGCTTTTCACGCGTTCTCAGAATGTGCAGATGTGAATACGGCCTAAAAATGGTAAAACGGTGCTTAGAGGGAGCCATTGAATATATTTCTGCCATTGTATTAATTGCAATGTGTAACTACTGTATCTGTACAAAGAACACTAGAAAGGAGATACAGGACTTTATTATTATTATTATTCAGGATTTATATAGCGCCAACAGTTTACGCAGCGCTTTATAATATAAAAGGGAGACAATACAGTTATAATACAATACAATACAATAGGATTAAGAGGGCCCTGCTCAGAAGAGCTTACAATCTAATAGGGTGGGGCAGGTGGTACAAAAGGTTGTAACTGTGGGGGATGAGCTGGTGGAAGTGGTAGGTGATTAGTTGGAGACGTGATGGGCTTTCCTGAAGAGATGAGTTGTCAGGGATTGCCTGAAGGTAGCAAGAGTAGGGGATAGCCGGATAGATGGAGGTAGCGAGTTCCAGAGGATGGGAGAGGCTCTGGAGAAAGCCTGGAGACGAGCATGGGAGGAGGAGATGAGAGAGCTTGAAAGCAGGAGGTCTTGAGAAGAGCGGAGAGGTTGACTTTATCCACTTAAAGACCAGGCCTCTTTTTTAGATGTGTTGTTTACAAGTTAAAAACTGTTTTTTTTTTTTGCTAGAAAATTACTTAGAACCCCCAAACATTATACATTTTTTTTCTAACACCCTAGAGAATAAAATGGCGGTTGCAATACTTTCTGTCACACCGTATTTGCGCAGCGGTCTTACAAGCGCACTTTTTTTGGAAATAATACACTGTTTTGAATAAAAAAATAAGACAACAGTAAAGTATATATAAAGTCTCCTGTAGTCTGTCTGCAGTCTCTGACCATCTCCTGTAGTCTGTCTGCAGTCTCTGACCATCTCCTGTAATATACCCACAGTCTCTGACCATCTCCTGTAGTATGGCCGCAGTCTCTGACCATCTCCTGTAGTCTGTCTGCAGTCTCTGAGCATCTCCTGTAGTATGTCTGCAGTCTCTGACCATCTCCTGTAGTATGTCTGCAGTCTCTGACCATCTCCTGTAATATGTCCACAGTCTCTGACCATCTCCTGTAGTATGTCTGCAGTCTCTGACCATCTCCTGTATTTTGCCCGCAGTCTTTGACCAACTCTTTTAGTATGTCCACAGTTTGGCTACCTCCTGTTGTGTGACCAAAGCCTCTGATCATTTCTAGTCTGCAGTTTCTGACTATGCTTGCAGCTCTCTGACTTGTTTCTATAGTGTTATACTAAATGTTATGGCTCCCTATATCTAGAAGGTTCACCGGCTGTGCTTTGTGCTTAATGGTGTGTAGTAACTCAATGCAGCCATCCCTCAGAAGGTGGGAAATAGTAGACATAAGAAAAAAAGTAAAAAAAGTGAATAGCTGATTGTTGTGGGTTATATAGTAAAGGCCGCACCTGATTGGATATAAATCTATGGACTAATAAGTTAAACCTTTGCAATACCTATCTATTAGTAAATCTAAATGAGATTGTACAATCAGTTTGTAACACATGTGATCAGCTTTACTACCCCCAGTACATTGCTGCATGCCCTATTATATAAAGGCCCACATGTTATGTATCTTGATAAATAGTATAATTTTCCCCACAATCTTTAATGGGGAACTAAAATTACACAAAAAAAATTGCACAAAGCTCCTTTTCTCTTGCTCCAGGTATAGGTAGGGTTGCCACCTCCTCCTTTTTAAACCAAAACACATATGAATTACACAGTTTCTGAGGCAAATTTAATTCAGATAAGGCACCAAGTGAGTTTAATTACCATCTTAATCAGCCACAGAACCTGTAATCAATATGTGTTCGGTTTTAAAGGGATGAGGTGGCAACCCTACAGTAGGTGTAGGCCTCGGGCAAACAGAGTGTCTGTTTAGTCTCTCTGAACAGCTTTTCTTAAGGACAAGGCCTATTTCTGACACCTGTTGTTTACAAGTTAAAATCCTTTTTTTTTGCTAGAAAATTACGTAGAACCCCCAAACATTATATATTTTTTTGTAGCAGACCCCCTAGGGAATAAAATGGAGATCATTGCAATACTTTATGTTGCATCGTATTTGCGCAGCGGTCTTACAAACGCAATTTGTTTTAAAAAGATACACTTTTTTGAACTAAAAAATAAGAAAACAGTAAAGTTTGCCCAATTTTTTTCTATGATGTGAAAGATAATGTTACGCCAGTAAACTGATACCTAACATTTCATGCTTCAAAATTGCGCCCACTCTTGGAATGGCGAGAAACTTTTGCACTCCATAGACGACGTTTAAAAATTTCTACAGGTTACCAGTTTTGAGTTACAGAGGAGGTCTTGGGCTAGAATTATTGATCTCACTGTAAAGATATAGGCCAGGAGCTGCAGGCGCAGCTTAACCACTGTAATACAGGGCATTTTCACCCCCTTCCCGCCCAAGCCAATTTTCAGCGCTGTCGCAATTTGAATGACAATTGCACGGTCATTCAACATTATACCCAAATGAAATTTTTATCATTTTTTCCCCACAAATAGAGCTTTCTTTTGGTGGTATTTGATCATCTCTGCGGCTTTTATTTTTTGCGCTATAAACAAAAGAAAAGCGACAAGTTTAAAAAAAAAAACAATATTTTTTACTTTTTGCTATAATAAATATCCCAATTTTTTATTTTTTTTTTTAAACTAATTTTTTCCTCAGTTTAGGCTGATATGTATTCTTCTACATATTTTTGGTAATAAAAATCTCAATAAGCGTATATTGATTGGTTTGCGCAAAAGTTATAGCATCTACAAAATAGGGGATAGATTTATAGCATTTTTTATATATATATATATATATATTTTTTTTTTTACTAGTAATGGCGGCGATCTGCAATTTTTATCAGTACTGCGACATTATGGCGGACACATCAGACAATTTTGACACATTTTTGGGACCATTGGCATTAATACAGTGATCAGTGCTAAAAAAAATGCATTGATTACTGTAAAAATGTCACTGGCATTGAAGTGGTTAACACTAGGGGCCAATCAAGGGGTTAATTGTGTTACCTATTGTGTGTTCTAACTGCAGGGGGGAGGGGACTGACTAGGAGAGATGACAGATCGCTGTTCATACTCTGTATGAACAGACAATGTCACTTCTCCCCTCAGAGAACCGGGATCTCTGTGTTAACACACAGAGATCCCGGTTCTCGCCGTGTTACGAGCGATTGCGGGAGCCCGGCGGTCATCGAGACCGCCAGTCACTCGCATCGGCTCCGGGGGTGAGCTGTGGGCGCGCGCGCACCCTAGTAGCCACCAGAAGGAGCGACGTAACATAACGGCGATTCACCTGCCCGTGCCATTCTGCCGTAGTACAACTGCGGCAGCTGGCCGGCAAGTGGTTAAAACACCTGAACATATTCAGAAAATAAGCAAAAATATAGGGATTTGGACGCACCATATGGCCATATAGTGCTTGAGCCCACTACTGTGTCAAAGTACCCCATTATCACACTAATAAAAGGTAGTGGCGGGGGGGTTCTCCAGCCCAAGGGATCTGGTCAGGACCCATACAATAGACAAACACAGACTCGGGGGGGTACACCCTAAAAATGCATTACATTAAAGATGGTGCAGCTATAAGACCAACAAACAGAACAAAAGATTACAGCGCACACATACAAAAATGACATTTACATTTTGCAAGGCTATTTAAAACATGTCAAAGTACCCCATTATCAGTGAATCTTTCATTCTATGAATAGTGTAGGACCCACTGATAATGGGATACTTTGACACAGTAGTGGGCTTAATCACTATATGGCCATACGATGTGACCAAACCCCAATATTTTTGCTTATTTGCTGAATATGTTGTTTTAAATAGCCTTGCAGGATTTAAATGTCATTTTTTTGTATTTGTGCGCTGTAATCTTTTGTTCTGTTTATATGGTTTTTAATTCATGTAATCAGCAGTATATCGCAGTCTTCTGACTTCTATCAATGTCTGGTTAAAGCTTGTAGGAGTTTTCATTCTCCTCTATCTGTCCTATGGGGCTGCAGGCCCCAGACCCCCCACAATTACCGGCCAACGTTATGAGGAAAAGGCCCTTGTCCCCATCAACATGTGGACAAGGTGCTTTGGGGGGGGGCAAAGCAGATAATCCCTCAGATTTATCCTGGGATTGCTGCTGTGAGAATGCTAAAAAAAAATCAATACATAGTTGTATGAAGGCATTATCAATTTTAAATATATTTAAAAAAAATATACATTTATAAATAAATAAAAGAAAATATAAATGAATATTTCAAAACATAACACAGGACCATGTTTTATGATTAAAAAATAAATAAACAAAGTGTGAAAAATGTGATGGCGCTATATAAGTCCCTGTAATAAATAATAATAAATAAATGACAGGGCCTCTTTAATGTGAGATCTGGGGGTCAAAAAAAGCTCAGACTTCACATATACACTTAAAAGCAATTAAAAAAAAAAAAAAAAGTATCCTTTTTTTTTTCAATAAAAAAAAATTGTCCCTTTTAAGGCCGGAGGGCGGACGTGACGTTTGACGTCGCTCCGGTCCTCCAAGGGCATAGAGTGAAGTGGGGGCTATCATGCCCTCACTCGACTTCCTGCCCATCCATCCCAGTGACTGGATCATTTCCGCCGCTTCTAATGGCTCCGGTAAGTGGCAGAGATGCCCAGGAGGTGGCGGAAAGGGGGGTGCACCACTCCCGCCGCACATAAAAGTGATCTTGTGGCGGATTGGCCGCTGAGACCACTTTTATGTGAAAGAAGACCGCCGGACGTGAATAAAAATACCGGGCTTATGGCAGCTTAAGCAGCAACGTATATCCATGGTGGGCGGTCCCCGGAAGTGGTCAAAAGATACGTTAACCGCTGGGTATGACACACTTGTTTTAGGTGCTTTGTGTGTTAATTGATCCATTGGAAGAATATTAATTTATTTATTCAGGCCAATGGAAAATGCATTAAACCCAATATTTTTATGCGCTAGGTGCAATAGAATATTATTTGGTTGTCTGCGGGCTGGTCGGTATGTTAAGTTTTGTTTTTTCCCCTGAATTTATCCTTGGCTTTGTTTGTAGCAATAGAATATTTGACTAGAAACCAATGTGAAATTCCACCTTGAAAATTAAAGGATATGTTCACCTTTGGGCAAATTTTTAGGGTGTAACGTGTAACATGTTCCCAATGCTGCAACATCTCCCCGATCTGCTGCATCTAGTGACAGCAAGCGCGGGATCTTCTCCCCCACTCGCTGTCACTATTTTAAAATAAACTCTCTGCCTGCCCGGCCATGTCATTCATTCACAGAGCTCTGTGAATGGGAAAGTACAAGTACACAGCCTTTGCGGCTAGCCAACAGGCTAGTAATGTTCAATGAATCACCATGGGGCTTTTGACTACTGTACAACTGTACTGTACAACTACTCTGGTAGTCCATCGTCTCTTCCTGTCACTGTGTATCTGCCCTGTCAATTTTGTTTAGGAGCCACGTCGCATGACCACGAAATTGTCAGTTAAAGCAACGCAGTGCCAAATCGCAAAAAGTGCTCTGGTCTTTGGCCAGCCAAATGGTCCGGGGCTTAGGCGGTTAAATGAAGACAATTTGCAACTCACACAAAGTAAGACCAACTATGCTTATCATGGTTCTCAAAAGGATTCCGAACTGGGAAGGACACTAAGAAAGCTGTCACAATGGATATGGTCTGGATGGCACCTGCAATAGCTAAGGAAGACAGCAAGGGGGTGCCAATCTAAGCGCAGCAAGGTAGAGAGATGGATCCAGCACACAATATCTGGCAAATCACAGTGTGTGGATGATCTTATGCATTACAGTCATTGGTGCATCTGCAGCTGGGAGGAGGCATCCAGGATTCCAAGATGGAGCTGGTGCTGCAAAGAGTGGAGTGTGGTAGCCGGGGTGACCAGACATCCTCATGACAGGAAGCAGGAGGCAGCATGTGTGGCTCTATGTTTACTACCAAAAGAGGCTCCGCTCATGGGATCCCTTGGCTCTCTTTGTGGCTCTTAACTGCTGTTGCATGTTCACCACCACTATGTACAATATGGGATTCATTGCTCTGCACTGCACCAGATGACACCAAGGAACCAACCGCAGAATGGAGCTTTGGGGAGAAGAGGTAACACTGGAGCCAGCCGTGGAGGACCATAGAGTAAGTAAACCTGCCTGTTCCTGTACCCCTAAACATAGGGAGTATTTAGCCCATGTAGTGCAGGGGGACCTCACTGCAAGGGTAGTTTTTTTTTTTTTTTTAATTACTGGAGTTGGGTTTTAAATTGAGTTGTGAAATGCTAGAAGCTCAGTCAGCTTAGCTTTCCGAATTTTACACAAAATGAGAAAAAAAAGTTTTGGGTATAGATAATTAAACATTGAATTTTAACTGACATACTGCACTCAGAGTGTCACCGCTCCTCTCTCTCTCACCCATATCCACAGAGTGACTTCTGCTCTCTACAGCTGGCTGTCCACACTGATACAGACCAGAACCCCTGAACCCTGGTCTGGTCTCAGCAGTAAATGAACTTTGCCTACTGGCACAACTGGACCTTGGAACTATTTCCATATCGCACTAGCTGCATTTCTATTGCGCCATCTTTTTTCATTCAATTTCTCTGAACTCCAATGGAAAGTTGATCATTCCTCTGAGTGCTAATTGTAAAGTAGACAATTCATTTGAACTCTAATGAAAAGTGGATGATCCCTCTGAAATCTAATGTAAAGTGGTCCGTTCAATTGACCTCTAAGGTAAAGTGGACCTTTCATCTGAACTGTAATGTAAAGTGAATGACTTCTCTGATCTCTAATGTAAAAGAGAGTAGTCATGCTGAATTCTAAGTTAATGTAAAATAAAGGATTTTTATAACAGCTTACCTATAAAATCCTTTTCTTTGAAGTACATCACGGGACACAGAGCCATAGTAGTTACTATGTGGGTTATAGGCCACCTTCAAGTGATGGACACTGGCACGCCCTAAGAAAAATGTGCACTCCCTATATAACCCCTCCCACTACTGGGAGTACCTCAGTTTTGTAGCAAAGCAATACACGTGTATACCAAGAAGGGAGGGGCCTCTGTGTCCCCTGATGTACTTCAAAGAAAAGGATTTTACAGGTAAGCTGTTATAAAAATCCTATTTTCTTATCCTACATCACGGGACACAGAGCCATAGTAGTTACTATGTGGGATATCCCATAGCAATGCCAACTGAAGGGAGGGAAACTCAACAAAAGTAGGGCACTAAGAGACTAGAAGACTTATACTGCAGCCTGCAGTACACTGCGCCTAAAGGCGTTATCCTCATGACCTTTTACATCTACTTGATTTAATCTGGTAAATGTATGAACTGAAGACCGAGTTGCAGCCTTGCAGATCTGAGCCATGGAGGCTTGGTGATGCACTGCCCAAGAAGCACTAACAGCTCTGGTGGATTGCGCTTTAATATGAAAAGGAGGAATTTTCCTTTTTAAACCATAAGCTTGAACAATCACTTAGAAATAGTAGATTTTGATGCTGCCTGTCCTCTTTTAGGACCGTCTGGCAATACAAACAAAACATCTGTTTTACGAATCTGAGCGGTCACTTTCAAATAGACTTTGACCGCTCTCACCACATCAAGAGACTGTAGTGACTTTTCTTCCACAGAACGAGGTTCTGGAGAAAATGAAGGCAGAACAATATCCTGGTTTAAATGAAAACCTGACACTACCTTCGGTAGGAAATTAGGTTGAGGCCGCAATACAACCTTATCCTTATGAATAATCAAATATGGTTATTTACAAGAAAAAGAAGCCAACTCTGATACTCTTCTTGCAGAAGATATGGCAACCAAGAAAATTATTTTCCTCGTCAAGAGGACCAAGGGAATATCTCAAATTGGCTCAAAAGTCTGTATTTGTAAAGCCGACAGGACTAAATTTAAGTCCCAAGGGTTCAGGGGTAACCTAACTGGGGGATTAATCCGCGTTACCCCCTGAATAAAGTTATGAACCAGAGAGTGTGAAGCAAGTGGTCATTGAAAAAATACAGATAAGGCCGACACCTGGCCCTTGATAGTACTCAAGGCCAGCTTCATTTCTAATCCCATCTGTAGGAATTCAAGGATCCCACCTATGACATATTTTCTGGGGTGCCAACCCCTGGATTCACACCAGGAGACATATGCCTTCCAGACTCTATAGTATATGACTCTGGAGGCCGGCTTCCTAGCATTAACCAAAGTAGAAACTACTGAAGCTGACAGCCCACGGCCCTTTACAATGTGGGTCTCAATAGCCAAACCGTTAAATTTAGCGTTTGTAAGGTAGGATGGAATACTGGACCTTGCAAGAGAAGGTCTGGCCACAGTGGTAGGGTCCAGGGGTCCCCTACTGCCAGCTTTATGAATTTAGCAAACCAAGATCTTCTGGGCCACGCTGGGGCCACCAGAATCACCTACTTCCCTTCTTGCTAGATCCTGCGAAGAAGATGTGGAAGCAGCATAACAGGAGGGAACGCATAGATCAGTGAAAACTGATCCCACGGAAAGACCAAGGCATCTGTTCCGCATGCCATCGGATCCCTTGTCCTTGACACAAAGTTGTCGATCTTGTTGATGAACCTGGACGCAAACAGATCCACGTCCAGAACTCCTCATTTTTGACATATTGACAGAAAGATGTCAGGATGAAGGGACCATTCTCCTGGGAACAATTGTTGGTGACTCTAGTAGTCCGCATGACAATTCTCTATCCCTGGAATGAAAATTGCTGATAGGCAAAGAATGTTGTTTTCTGCCCAAGAAAGAATATGATTCACCTCTTTCTGGGCCACACGACTTCTCGTGCCCCCTTGGTGATTGATATAGGCCACCGCCGTGGCATTGTCGGATTGGATTCTGACAGGACAATTCCGTAGTCTGGACGTGCAGGCCTCCAGGGCCAGGCGTACTGCCCGAATCTCTACAATATTGATGGGCAAGGTCATCTCTGATTTGGACCATTTCCCTTGGACAGACGCTTCTTCCAGGACTGCTCCCCAGCCCAGAAGGCTGGCATCTGTTGTTACCACCTTCCAGGTAACTGGTAGAAAGGATTTCCCTTTTTGAAGATTCTTGGATATCAACCACCAATTGAGGCTCTGACGCACATTGGGGGATAAACGCATTGGGAAATCCAGAGCTTGGACCTTCTTGCTCCAAGTTGACAGGATACTGTTTTGCAGCAGTCTTGAATGAAACTGCGCATAAGGAACGGCCTCGAAAGAAGCCACCATCTTTCCCAACAATTTTAAGTCGAATAGAAGGATTCTTCTATGTTTGGACCATGAAGGATTCTTCTATGTTTGGAAAATGAAGATTTTTCTACCTCGAAGCGTAGAAATTTCTGGTGAGCAGGGAAAATTGGCACATGGAGATAAGCATCCTTGATGTTGATTGACGCCAGAAGTTCCCCCCCTTGTAGGATGGACACTACTGATCGGATTGACTCCATGCGAAAAGAACAGATATTCAAAAAACGGTTTAGATCTTTGAGACCTAAAATGGGTCTGATATCCCCGTTTGGTTTTGGAACCATGAACAGGTTTGAATAAAACCCCAAACCTTGCTGTTCCAATGGGACCACCGATATCACTCTTTGAGACAAGACATGATCCAAAGCTAGAAAGAGAGACTTCTTTTTCACTGGATCTCTGGGAACGTTTGATCTGAGAAAATGAGGAGACAGGAACTCTCAGAACTCTAGTTTGTAAATTGAGGATGCCACCCATCTGTCTTGACATTGTTCCTGCCAGACCTTTGAAAACTGTAGAAGCCTTCCCCCCATTCGAGCGAGCGGGGGCGCAGGTCCTTTTTTGGCCTTGGGACTGACCCTGAGGTTTGCCTCTTGAACCTGGTGGTGGAGGCCGTCGTGACTGCCTGGAGGCTGATGTCCCCGGAAGTAGAGAAGAAGCATGTTTAAAAGAAAAATGCTTAAACTTCTTAACCGGTAAAAGGGAACTTTTCCCATTAAAAATTCTTTGGATATACTTATCCAGATTGTCTCCAAACAACCGTTCACCATGAAAAGGGAAACTGGACAAGAGCTTTTTGCATGGCGCTTCGGCTGACCAAATTTTCAACCATAGGATTCTACGCACATGTACCAGCCCTAGCATGAGCCGTGAGGCCTGGAGAATAGAATCTTTCATAGTGTCTACTGTAAAACACAGTTCTTCTGATATTCCAACCAAATCCTGGGCCTGCTGATCAGGCATAACTTTGAGTACCTCTTTAAACTGGTCCTTTAAGGACTGAGATACTCCGATCGCTGCCAGCGCAGGTTGAACAACTGAACCTGAGAGTGAAATATAGTTTTTAAAAAGGAACTCTAACTTCTTATCTGTTGGATCCTATAGCATATGAGCATTGTCTACTAGACAAGTCAGGTTTTTATTTACAGAGGATATAGCAACGTCAATTGCTGGAATTCCCCATTTCTTATAAAACTCTTCCTCCATAGGATACAAGTATTGATAACTTTTTCGGAGGAAAAAAACTGTTTATCTGGGTGCTCCCACTCAGAATACATTAGCTTCCCCTGTCATGAATGGATAAGAAAAAAAAATGAACAGATTGGGGAGGCTTTAGTGAACCCAAACCAGAAGTGGGCTCATCGACTGACTGCGTTATTGGCAGTAAAAATGTGGAGCGGACCAATTCAGTGAGAAACTGTACAAACAATCTTTCCTGCGAACCTGACACTTCTGTATCAGGTTCTTGAGAAGAGGAGACCTCAGCCTCTTCCTGGTCCTTTGAAAGAAATTCGTCATTTTTGGCATGCATTAAAAAGGGGATCAACTGCAGAGATAAAACAATAATTCTCCCGCTCTACAAGACTCTGGTCCTGCCGCACCTGGAGTATGCTGTCCAGTTCTGGGCACCAGTCCTCAGGAGGGATGTACTGGAAATGGAGCGAGTACAAAGAAGGGCAACAAAGCTAATAAAGGGTCTGGAGGATCTTCGTTATGAGGAAAGGTTGCGAGCACTGAACTTATTCTCTCTGGAGAAGAGACGCTTGAGAGGGGATATGATTTCAATTTACAAATACTGTACTGGTGACCCCACAATAGGGATAAAACTTTTTCGCAGAAGAGAGTTTAATAAGACTCGTGGCCACTCATTACAATTAGAAGAAAAGAGGTTTAACCTTAAACTACGTAGAGGGTTCTTTACTGTAAGAGCGGTAAGGATGTGGAATTCCCTTCCACAGGCGGTGGTCTCAGTGGGGAGCATTGATAGCTTCAAGAAACTATTAGATAATCACCTGAATGACCGCAATATACAGGGATATGTAATGTAATACTGACACATAATCACACACATAGGTTGGACTTGATGGACTTGTGTCTTTTTTCAACCTCACCTACTATGTAACTATGTAACTATGTAACTATGTCATCTCTCGCCCCTTGTTCCTCAGCATGAGGGTCCTGAGCAATGGACGAAGACCTGCTGTGCTTAGTCCCACTCTGGGATTCAATTAAAGCATCAATTTTTTGCTCCAAGCCTAAAATGGTTGAAGAAAACACCTCCTTAGTAATATACCCAGGGGCTGCAGTCTTAAGAGCAGCTGCAACACTCGTCACTCCTGATGGTTCACTCTGAGCAGCCATATTACTCTCAGGGGAGGATGCCATCTTTTTTGCGATGGTTCTAGGCGTCTGTGTGACTGTAGAAGTCTTTCTATAGCCCTTTTTTGAGGTTCTTTTACCCCCCTTCCAACCATAGCCCGATGCACAAAGCAGAGGTACTACCAGAAGGAATGCATCCACTGCTTGAGCAATAGTCCAGCTCTGTCGCTTCTATTAATGCTCAGCTTGATGCAGTAAAAAATTTTTCAAAAGGAATGCCTGTGTCACCAAACCTCCACCTTTGCTCTTGTGTCTCTTCTTCAGCATGTAACAACACAAATGGTGCCTTTTAAACACACCTTCCCGTGCTGGACGTTGAAGGATGCCAATGCCGCGCTAAGCCCTGCTCCCCTGTCACCTACGGCCCTTCCCCTCTTTTTTAAAAAGAGCTCTTTCCCACGCGAGCGTGGGCTCCTGATCCTATGGGATCCACAGGGAGGAAGGAGGAATGGTGGGGGGGGGGTCTGGAAGTCGCCGAGTGGCATGTCGTTTTTTTTTTTTTTAATCTTGTGGCGCTCTTTCCCCGAGAAGAGGGGAAGAATAAATAGCACAGGGGGCATATGGTGGGGAGCGGGAACTCGCCCAGACTTACCGGAGGTCTGCTGCTTGGCCCGGAGGAAGAAGAAACTGCTGCTTCCTAAACACAACATGGGTTTTCTGAGAAGCATGAGACGGTAAGTGCTCAATAAAGCCCCCAGTGGTGACACATAGACATGACAAAACTTACTAAATTTAAAGAAGACAATCATAAGAAAATTTTACAAATTTCTTAGAAAACTCCACTTATCTTTCCGGCCGCAGGGTTTTCTGTGGTAAACCAACAGACCCAATCTTCACCCTTCACGGTGGGTTCCGTTAAACCTTCAGTAGCTGGGGATCCTCGAGGAAACCCACAATCCTGGACCTGTAATAGCACCACCACCAGTAAAAACTTTATGGCCTTAATACCAAAAAGTACTTGATCCCGGGGTCCAACTCTCTAAAAAGAGAAGCGTTACAGGCAAGACGATACGAGGCCCGGGTACCATTCAATTCAGCCAAAAAGACACTTTGAATGGATCCGGCTGCATGGCTAGTCCCAGCACGGATTGCTCCAGTGGAGTTTAGCACAGCACATCTTTACTTGTGGCCAACACCTTAGACACTGGCGAGAAAACTGAGGTATTCCAAGTAGTGGGAGCAGTTATATAGGGAGTGCACTTTTTTCTTAGGGCGTGCCAGTGTCCATCACCTGAAGGTGGCCTATAACCCACATAGTAACTACTATGGCTCTGTGTCCCGTGATGTACGATAAGAAAATGTGGTGAGAATAGGGGAGTAGTACTGAACGCTGTATTATCCTAATTTTCCCCAGGATTCACAAGCCATTAACAAAAATGGTCAGATTTAAATCTCACGTTTATGCATGGCAGGCAGGGAAGGTGACCCATTTGACAAACTACAGTCCAGCTTAAGGCACATTTTATAGAAAGCATAATAAATGTTATAAAAAGTTATGAAACAGGTGATGGTGATGGTGACCCTTGGTAATTTTCAGCATGCCTTTCATATTTCAATAAGTGGCCATCCTTTTCAGGTCCAAATTCAGTGTCAAGCTCCTTATTTTTTTTCTTGGGCTATAGGAAAGGCTTCCTGGAGACTAAAGCCCTCACCTTTCTATTCCTTCCAGAAAATTTTACTCATCCTGGTTGATCTTGGAGGCAGAAGCTTCAGAGTACCGTGATACCAGAGACACCATCTCCTTGGCTTCATATGTCCCAGTGATAATTACAATTGTACATAATATACATTCTGCATAGGCTACAACCCTCAAAGGCAACTAACCACAGGGTCCCCACTGGTACCCCACACAATGTGCCACTCCTTCTTCTCCTTATGAAGGGATTGAACGCACACACCACTGTCCTCTGCTATTACCACTTCCACCATTTAGAGTTGGTCAGTTGTCATACCCCCCACTGTTCTGGATTTGATGGGACTGTCCTGGGATTTTAACACAATCTCAGTGTCCCACGGATCCAAGATGTGTCCGGAAGTCAAAGGTTGAAGTGCTTGTTCCAATACCCAGCTCCTGTTTTATGTAGTTTCTGTACCTAAAAGAGTTTGCAGAGTCCCAGCTGCAGGAGAAGGTACTTTTCTTGGCTGTCCGGCCAGCTGGCGAAGACACTGGTTGGTTGCTTGGGTCTCCCAGTGGGACAGGAGAGCCCGGGACAGCCGCGGAAGACAGCGGGAGAGACGTCCTCTCCTGCTGCTTGTAATAGCAACTGAGTGGCTAGTAAGCTGCTCCGATTGCTATTACAAGAGAGCCGACCGCTGACTCTGATTAACAATACAGGGATGATGCCTGCAGATGCAGCCATCATCCTGGGAAACAGATCCTGCCCCCCTAAAAAATGCCGCACCAGACAAACACCTTGTTTGCCTCATAATAAATACGCCCCTGGGTGAGCTACCAGCATGCTATAGGACTCCTGACACAGTGTAAGGTGAATATGCAGACCAACAATGTTTAATTAGTGTTAGGGGTGAGTTTAGAGGCTTTGTTAGGTTTGTATTAGGCTTGGAGTTTAATTTTTTGGGGAATCACATACTGAGGTTAAATATTAAAGTGGTTGTAAACCCCAGACATGAAATATGAACAAAGCATATCCCTCTATAGTGTGTACTTGTCTCAGTTAAGAGTACCTGAAGCTTCCCGCTGTCTTCCAGGGGAGGTGGGACAGGAAGGTGAATGCTTATGCTGGGCATACAGGGGTCGAATTCTGAATACATTTTCTTTCGAAAATCGTAATGATTAATTTTCGTTCGAATTTCGCACTATTAGTGGGCCGTGGCAACGGCCATTTTTCGTGCACTTTTCTGTAGCAACATGAGGTGAAATTGAAGGCTAGGTTAGTTGAATTTCGAAACCAATGGTGGCACCATCAGATTACAAAAAGCATGAAATGACTGATTTTCCAAAGAAAATGAATTTGGAATTTGACCCATGTATGGCCTGCATTAGATTGGAGCACCAGGGGTGAAGACTTTGCTGGTGAAGAGTGTCCTGGAGAGTTGGGGAGAAGCGTCTACTGGTGGACATTGCAGGAAGTTCTGATGGTTGCCGTAGTTTGAGGATCCCTGATCTAAAGGGTACAAGTGTGTAACTGAAGCTACTCTACAGTTGGAATAATATAGAGCTCTGACCTTGCTTAAAGATCCTGCGCTTTTCTTTCTTTGGGTCTCCTGTGCCCTGTTCCCTCTCTCCCTTATTTTATTTGGTCATACAATAAAGCGGATCTTACCGAAAGGGGGAATGATTAATGCGCTACCCTAAAAAACATATATATATGAGCTGCTACAAACCATGTGACAAAAATGTAAATCAATAATCAAAATAAATTGTAGCGCTAGAAAACCCATATGCAAATAAACACTGTGCACATAAAAGTAATGTCCCAATGGTGACGTGTTGTTATGAAAAAAGAAACAGTCCACAGTGGGTATATGTGATCCGTGCGGCAGTTGGTTCAACTTTTCAACGGTCAGTTCAGGTGTCATCAAGATAAACGGAAAGATGGAATACGCTTACCGGACAAGTTGGATTCTACTGCCAGGAGCATAGAATCAGTAGGGCTTTGTGCCACCAAGGGCAAAGGTGTGGAGTGGTGGAGGCAAGGGTAGAGCCTCTGCTGGGCCTGGGTGTCCCTCTTGGTCCGCTGGAACAGGATCCGAATAGTTCCCAAAAGAACGGGTGGTTTCTCAATTCATCGGAACATGTGAAGAAAAGAGGGATGCTTCCACATGATGTAATTCAGGGGGTTTTTATTGAAAAACCACAATACATGGGACATAAAACGTGATCACGGGTTAAAAAGCAGTGTATGGGGTAATAAGAACGCCCTACGCGTTTTGATCCAAAAGATCTTTAACAGGGGCATATGGGACCCTCATAACACTGCCTGTATTTATAAAGTAATGTATGTAATCAAACAAAATGCAAGACCAATGGGCTGTCAACAATTAAACAAGAATGAATCCTATTGTACTCTATTAATCTCTACATCTAGATCTCCTGCCCTATAACCTTTAGCCACAAATCTCTCTTTTAGTATATGGGATTAATCCCATATACTAAATCCCTACCTGAGAATGCGGGAGTTATTTTCAGAGGTGCTCGCTCCATACAAGGACAAATTGCCCCCAACATTATACCCTGTTTCCCCGAAAATAAGACCTAGCGTGATTGTCGGTGATGGCTGCAATATAAGCCCTACCCCCCTAATAAGCCCTAGTTAAAGTCCTTGTAGGTCTTATTTTCAGGGTAGGGCTTATTTTTGGGGAAACAGGGTAGGGCTTATTTGGGGGGTAGGCCTTATATTGCAGCCATCACCGACAATCACGCTAGGTCTTATTTTGGGGGAAACAGGGTAGACCCTCCAAAAAAAGTTTCTTTTTTTCAACAATGCCAAGGTTTTTATCAATGTCGCAGATGTAACGTATGCGCACATACCACCCTAATAGGACGTAAAATTGACACCTTTAGTTCTACCATTACCTCGCGCATTTATCACATGAAAGAATTTGCCACCTGTGCTACCCAATATGTAGTATATTTAATTACTTGCCCCTGCAAGAAACAATATGTGGGTAGGACCATTAGAACATTCACCACACGTGTCAATGAACATATTGCAGGTATCAAAGGTGGCAAAGACAAACATACAGTACCCTGACATTACTTATTCCATCACAATAGGGACCCCACGGGAAGTACATTTCAAGTGATTGACAAGTTTGTCCCTCATTGGCGGGGGGAGTCTCGCTTACGTGGGGTATCCAGGCTAGAAACTTACTGGATACATGAGCTCAGATCATATTTTCCTTTTGGCCTCAACGTAGAGTGGGATTTGAACTCATTCATCAACCTTTCCTAATTATTCGATACACTTTATTCCATTCTTGCCTATGTTTTCACCATTGCTATTATGTTTTGATCCCATTAATATCTCTTAATTATGTGAGACACATTTTTGTTCTCTACCAATATCCATTTTTTAGGCACACTACTATATTTTTATCCATTCACCTTCTCATTTAGAATTTCAGCCAGGATGGATTCTAACATATCAGGCTGTAACCCCTCCCATTTCATTACACACTTTATATATTTTTTAGATATAGTGATATATAGGATTTGGCCGTTATTATTATGAGCCTATTGTTCCCCTTATTTGTACACCGGATTGTTTTTTTGTTTTTGTGTTTGTTTCCCGAATGTAAATCATCCCTCTTACTACGTGGATGTGCCCCATTTGCATCCACGGTCATGCGAGATACCCATAGAGAGTCAGGTGATGGCAGTGCGGACACGCCCACGTTGTTGTGGGCCTCTCCGACACTGCGTTAGGGTTGCTTGGCGACCCACACATACCGCCCACATGTGTACGACGTTGTGCGTCACAGGGTAAAGTAATCGGGCGTCACGTGACGGCCTCGCGAACACGTGGTTTGTGTTCGTGGGCTTTCCGGATGTAGCGCGCATGGTTGCTTGGCAACCTCCACGTGGGCTCCGTATACTTCCGGGTTTCGGCGTCACATGCGGGAGTCCCGCTCTATTTCCGGGCTCCCAGCATGCTGACGCCTATGGAGACCCCTACCAATCTCAATGGATTTAGGTTGGAATGCCTGTCTCTATTGGCAGAGTGTTACACACATATTTTGCTACAGATAGTTTGATTGGTCGTTAGGAGAAGGTGGGTCACATTCCACCAGATGACCCTCTCTCTAGTCCAATAGGATTCATTCTTGTTTAATTGTTGACAGCCCATTGGTCTTGCATTTTGTTTGATTACATACATTACTTTATAAATACAGGCAGTGTTATGAGGGTCCCATATGCCCCTGTTGAAGATCTTTTGGATCGAAACGCGCAGGGCGTTTTTATTACCCCATACACTGCTTTTTAACCCGTGATCACGTTTTATGTCCCATGTATTGTGGTTTTTCAATAAAAAAAACCCTGAATTACACCATGTGGAAGCATCCCTCTTTTCTTCACATGTTCCGATGAATTGAGAAACCACCCGTTCTTTTGGGAACTATTCGGATGCTGTTCCAGCGGACCAAGAGGGACACCCAGGCCCAGCAGAGGCTCTACCCTTGCCTCCACCACTCCACACCTTTGCCCTTGGTGGCACAAAGCCCTACTAATTCTATGCTTCTGGCAGTAGAATCCAACTTGTCCGGTAAGCGTATTCCATCTTTCCGTTTATCTTGATGACACCTGAACTGACCGTTGAAAAGTTGAACCAACTGCCACACGGATCACATATACCCACTGTGGACTGTTTCTTTTTTCATAACAACACGTCACCATTGGGACATTACTTTTATGAGCACAGTGTTTATTTGCATATGTGTTTTCTAGCGCTACAATTTATTTTGATTCTTGAATAAAGCGGATCTTTACTGCATCTGAGCACCACAAACCAAAAACACTATTTAAATAATTTTTAGGCTTCGTGCATGCTTGGCCGTGACTTACCTTTGCTGTGGGGAAAATGCAATACGATTTGGCACGGTTTTTTGGCTTCCCACGGTCAGAGGTCAAAACGTTCCTATCCTAAATGCAATTCCTCTGCATTCAGGAGAAGGAGGTTGAACCTCATCTAACCGCAGCAGCTCCTAAACTCTGCTAAAAGCCTAGGCTTTTATACATTTGGGTTTAAGAGCTTTGGCAAAAAAAAACACCAAAAGCTCCTAAACTGCCCGTGTACATAAAACCTTAATATTCAACGCAAACTGCCCCATCCATCCACGTCTCTTTGCTTTATTTTGTTGAGAAATCACGTTAAAAAACACCCCCTAGCATTTCTGGCCGAGGCCATCTTGAGTAAGGGCCAATGACTCATGTAGCATTTACTCCCTGGATTCCATCTGCCCTTAGCTCAGGCATGCATGCAGGAGAATGTGCTAAGCTGAGAAATCCACTCCTCCCCTCCTGAAGACTCCTGGGTTACTTAAAAAAGTCTTTACCCAGCGTTGACCCTCCTGAAGACTGACATACTGGGATATATGACATAATTTGCCTAGGCAAGAAGCCAGAAAGTAACTGAAGAAATGTAGAAAAAAAGTTTAAAGCAAAACAATATGATATACTCTCTTATATGCTTACTAAGGCTAGCAGCATGAGGATTCAAAATAATCAATGTTGATTGGGTGAAGTTCCATTTTAACCTCTACTGAACTGTCCTAACGTGGCTGGCACCCAATTTCTTCACACCCCAAAATAAGTCAATGATCCAACCCTGAGGTGAAATGTCAGCACACCAAGACATTTGGGGGCCAAACTGCCTCAGTGGGAGAAGGGGATGCTACATCCCAAGAAGTTTATCCACCTATTATTTTTTAGGGACTATAACAGCCCAGACTGGGCATCATTACTACGTAAATTTGAAGTCAGCCGCCGCAGTTGTACTGCAGCAGGTTGGCTCTCCTGGGCAAATCGCCGTCATGGTACGGTGGCCGTTTTAAGACCACTAGGGGGCGTGCACGCCGCTAGAGCCGATAGAGCTGTGATGTGCGCCGGCCACCCGCGATTGCTCCTGAGAGAGAAAGAACGGGGATCTGTCAATGTAAACAGAAAGATCCCCATTCTTTCAGCGGAGGATAGACAGATCTTCTGTTCTTGTGATTAGGAACAGCGATCTGTCTCCTCCCCCTGTCACTACACTGCCCCACAGTTAGAAACACCTCCCTAGGGAAAACTTAACCCCTTGATCGCCCCCTAGTGTTAACCCCTTCCCTGCCAGTGACATTTATACAGTAATCGGTGCTTATTTTTAGCTCTGATCGCTGTATAAATGTCAATGGTCCCAAAAAAGTGTCAAAAGTGTCCGATGTGTCCGCCACAATGTAGCCGTCGCGCTAAAAATTGCTGATCACCGCCATTACTAATATAAAAAAAATAAATAAATAATAAAAATGCCATAAATCTATCCTCTATTTTGTAGACGCTATAACTTTTATCATAGCAAAAAGTAAAAAATATTGTTTTTATTTAAAATTGTCGTTTTTTTTTATATTTATAGCGCAAAAAATAAAAACTGCAGAGGTGATCAAATACCACCAAAATAAATCTCTATCTGTGGGAAAAAAAGGATGTAAATTTTGTTTGGGTACAGAGTCGCACGGCCACGCAATTGTCAGTTAAAGCGACGCAGTGCCGTATCGCAAAAAATAGCCTGGTCAAAAAGGCGGCAAATCCTTCTGGTCCTTAAGTGGTTAATTTACTATTAAATGCTGAGTCCTCTGATTTGGGTTTATGAAATATAACTCATTCCTTTGGACGGTCCTGTGGTTTACTCACCCTTTATCTCAACCAACATCTCCTGACTTCTCTTCTTTACACTGTTGGTTGCCGTTGTCACTTCACATGAATAATTTCCAGAGTCCTTCACCTGAGCGGACTGAACTCCATATTGATTATATGAAGTGAATTCTCGGACATTCCGTCCATCTTTGTGAAAAGCAAATTTCAGTTGTGTCCTCGGTCTGAGTGGACTGAGACTAGTGTTACATGTCAGGGTCATCTCATCACCTTCTACCACTGGATATGGGGTCACGTTTATCTCTGGAATTTCAAGTAGTTCTGAAAAAAAAAAAAAAATCACATATTTAAACTGTAATGTATCTTTTACAGTGTCTTGAAAAAGTATTCATTCCCCTTGAAATTTTCAACATTTTGTCATGTTACAACCAAAAACGTAAATGTGTTTTATTGGGATTTTATGTGATAGACCAACACAAAATGGCACATAATTGTGACGTGGAAGAAAAAAAATGGTTTCCAAATTGTTTTACAAATAAATATCTGAAAAGTGTGGCATGCATTTGTATTTAGTCCCCTTTACTTTGATACCCCTAACTAAAATCTAGTAGACCCAATCGCCTTCAGAAGTCACCTAATTAGTAAATAGAGTCCACCTGTGTGTAATTTAATTTATAAATACAGCTGTTCTGTGAAGCCCTCAGAGGTTTGTTAGAGAATCTTAGTGAACAAACATCATCATAAAAGCCAAGGAACAAACCAGACAGGTCAGGGATAAAGTTGTGGAGAAGTATAAAGCAGGGTTAGGTTATAAAAAAAATATCCCAAGCTTTGAACATCTCACGGAGCTCTGTTCAATCCATCATCCGAAAATGGAAAGAGTATGGCAACTGCAAACCTACCAATACATGGCCGTCCACCTAAACTGACAGGCCGGGCAAGGAGAGCATTCATCAGAGAAGCAGCCAAGAGGCCCATGGTAACTCTGGAGGAGCTGCAGAGATCAACAGCTCAGGAGAATCTGTCCACAGGACAACTATTAGTCGTGTTCTCCACAAATCTGACCTTTATTTAAGAGTGGCAAGAAGAAAGCCATTGTTGAAAAAAAAAAAAAAAAACATAAGAAGTTCCATTTGCAGTTTGTGAGAAGCCATGTAGGGGACACAGCAAACATGTGGAAGAAGGTGCTCTGGTCAGATGAGACCAAAATTGAACTTTTTGGCCTAAAAGCAAAACGCTATGTGTGGCAGAAAACTAAAACTGCACATCACCCTGAACTCACCATCCCCACCATGAAGCATGGTGGTGGCAGCATCATGTTGTGGGGATGCCTTTCTTCAGCAGGGATAGGGAAGCTGTTCAGAGTTGATGGGAAGATGGATGGATCCAAATACAGGGCAATCTTAAAAGAAAATCTGTTACAGCCTGCAAAAGACTTGAGACTGGGGCGGAGGTTCACCTTCCAACAGGACAACAACCCTAAACATACAGCTAGAGCTACCATGGAGTGGTTTAGATCAAAGCATATTCATGTGTTAGAATGGTCCAGTCAAAGTCCAGACCTAAATTAAATTGAGAATATGCGGCAAGACCTGAAAATTGCTGTTCACAGACGCTCTCCATCCAATCTGACAGAGCTTGAGCTATTTTGCAAAGAAGAATCAACAAAAATGTCACTCTCTAGATGTTCAAAGCTTGTAGAGACATCCCCAAAAAGACTTGCAGCTGGAATGGCAGAGAAAGGTGGTTCTACAAAGTATTGACTTCGGGGGGGCGGAATACAAATGCACGCCACATTTTTCACATATATTTCTGGAAACCATTTATCATTTTCCTTCCACTTCACAATTATGTGCCATTTTGTGTTGGTCTATCACAAAAAATCCCAATAAAATACATTTACATTTTTAGTTGTAACATGACAAAATGTGGAAAATTTCAAGTATGAATACTTTTTAAAGGCACTGTTTTATAGAGTACACCCCTAAGTGAAAATTTCCAAATTGCACCCAATTAGCCATTTTCCCTCCCCGGTGTCATGTGACTCGTTAGTGTTACAAGATCTAGAGAGTGAATGAGGAGCAGGTTCAATATGGTATTATCGCTCATACTGGTCACTGGAAGTTCAACATGGCGCCTAATGGCAAAGAACTCTCTGAGGATCTGGAAAAAAAAGAATTGTTGCTCTTCATAAAGATGGCCTAGGCTATAAAAAGATTTCCAAGACCCTGAAACTGAGCTGCAGTGCGGTGGCCAAGACCATTAAGCTGTTTAACAGGACAGGTTCCACTCAGAACAGGCCTCGCCGTGGTCGACCAAAGAAGTTGAGTGCACATGCTCAGCGTCATATCCAAAGGTTGTCTTTGGGAAATAGACGTATGAGTACTGCCAGCATTGCTGCAGAGGTTGAAGGGGGGGGGTCAGCCTGTCAGTGCTCAGACCATACGCTGCACACTGCATCAAATTGGTCTGCATGGCTGTCAACCTCTCCTAAAGATGATGCACAAGAAAGCCTGCAAACCGTTTTCTGAAGACAAGCAGTCTAAGGACTTGGATTACTGGAACCATTTCCTGTGGTCTGATGAGACTTTTAATACAATACAACACAATACAACAAATAAACTTATTTGGTTCAGATGGTGTCAAGCGTGTGTGGCGGCAACTAGGTGAGGAGTACAAAGACAAGTGTGTCTTGCCTACAGTCAAGCATGGTGGTGGGAGTGTCATGGTCTGGGGCTGCATGAGTGCTGCCGGCACTGTGGAGCTACAGTTCATTGATGGAACCATGAATGTCAACATGTACTGTGACATACTGAAGCAGAGCATGATCCCCTCCCTTTGGAGACTGGGCCGCAGTTCAGTATAAACACACCTCCAAGATGACCACTGCCTTGCAAAAGAAGCTGAGGGTAAAGGTGATGGACTGGCCAAACATGTCTCCAGACCTAAACCCTATTGAGCATCTGTGGGGCATCCTCAAACGGAAGGTGGGGGAGTGCAAGGTCTCTAACATCCACCAGCTCTGTGATGTCGTCATGGAGGAGTGGAAGAGGACTCCAGTGGCAACCTGTGAAGCTCTGGTGATCTCCATGCCCAAGAGGGTTCAGGCATGCTGGAAAATAATGGTGGCCCCACAAAATATTGACACTTTGGGCCCAATTTGGACATTTTCACTTAGGGGTGTACACACTTTTGTTGCCAGCGGTTTAGACATTAATGGCTGTGTGATGAGTTATTTTGAGGGGACAGCAAATTTACACTGTTATACAAGCTGTACACTCACTACTTTACATTGTAGCAAAGTGTCATTTCTTTAGTGTTGTCGTATGAAAAGTTATAATATAATATATTTACAAAAATGTAAGGGGTGTACTCACCTGTGTGATATACTGATATAGATAGATATCGATCTATATCTATATAGATCTATATCTATATAGATCTATATCTATATAGATCTATATCTATCTAGATCTATATCTATCTAGATCTATATCTATCTATCTATCTATCTATCTATCTATCTATCTATCTATCTATCTATCTATCTATCTATCTATCTATCTATCTATCTATCTATCTATCTATCTATCTATCTATCTATCTATCTATCTATCCATCCATCCATCCATCCATCCATCCATCCATCCATCCATCTATGTGTGTGTGTGGGGAGGGGGTTTAATTAATATAAAATGGCAGTAAAAGGTTTAATAAACCCCTTTGTCTTTATTAAAGTCTACATATGTAAACATCCTATGACTTACTTTGTATGTAGATGATAACCTCATCTTGTAAAGATACATACATTGTATACAAAGGATATTCATCTGTACATTTGTATCTTCCAGAGTCCATCATGTTTACAATTCCTACATGTAATATGGATGTGTATCTGTGGTCATGAATGACAGAATTGTCCTTGTAAAAGGTTATAAATTTTGACATGAAGCCAGAACGATGGTGACATCTCAGAGTCAGATTATCTCCTTCATGAACATCAAGAGGAACTCGCAGGATCACCGGGTCTGGAACACAAAGCCACATCACATGAGAAGATGAAGGTTACAGGACAAACATAGTAATAGTTCCACAACCAGGCACTGGGAAACCAACAAGAGAACCGGATGTCACATCTGGTGTGCAGCGCGGAGCAGCAGGAAGAAGAGCGGGGTCCTGACCATAGAGGAGGAACTAGCAGATGACACATGTGGTGCGCAATATGGGAAGGCTATAGCAGAAGGTGAGCAGGGACTGGAGAGAGAGAGAGAGGACTAAGCAGCAGAGGATCAGCAAAGCTCGGGGACCAGAGCAGGAGAAACTAGCAATGTCACATGTGGAGTGAAGTGTGGGTGCCAATGGCGGCCCGTGCATTAAGGGCGCATGGGCGCCGCCCCCCTCTCCTGCCACCCCCTCTGTGCACTATCGATAGATTCATGCATTGCATGAATCTAACTATGGCCGCCGCAGCCACCCCCCATTCAGGCATCCGGCCCCTTTTCGGGGTGTTTCGGAGTGTTTTTGTAGAACCTGATTAAAGCCATAGGCTTTAATAGGTGTCAAAAACGGTGACCTGCGAGTGCCAGCTGTGATAGGAAAGCAAATGAACATTTGCTTTCCTAACACTGAACCGCCTCTCCGCCAATCAGGTGCTCGGGTCTGTTACCTGTCAGCTGATTGGCTGAAACGACAGGCACCGCTATTTGATGCCTATCAGGAGGAGAGGACGGGAGTTGGGAGATTAGGACGGCAGGAGACGTTGGCTTGAAGGACCTGACTCGTCACTGTCACCCACTGCCCCATCAAGACAGGGTAAATGCCGGGCAGACGGCGAGTGGGTGGGGGGGTTCACACTGGCGGCATTCAATGGCACAGTGGCAGCATTTAATGGGCACACTGACAGCATTTGATGGGCATACTGACTGCAGTTGATGGGCACACTGGCAGTATTTAATTGGCACAGTGGCTGCATTTGATGGCACAGTGGCTGAATTTGATGGCACAGTGGCTCGTTTGATGGCACAGTGACTCGTTTGATGGCACAGTGGCTCGTTTGATGGCACAGTGGCAGCATTTGATGGGCACAGTGGCAGCATTTGATGGGCACAGTGGCTCGTTTGATGTCACAGTGCCTGCAATTGATTTTTTTTTTCAGAATTTTTCAATTTGTTTGCGCCCCCCCAAAAAATTTTGAGTTCTAGCCGCCACTGGTGGGAGCAATATAATGGGAAGTGAGCAGGGACCAAAGAGAGAGGAGGATCAGCAAATCAGAGGATCAGCAGAGCTGCGGGTTACTACTAAGTGGGGGATCAGCAGAGCTGGGGGTTACTACCGAGCGGAGGATCAGCAGAGCTGGGGGTTACAACTGAGTGGGGCATTAGCAGAGCTGGGGGTACTTCTGAGTAGGGGATCTGCTAAACAAGGGTACTAATAAGCTGGGGATCTGCTGCATGAGGATACCAATGAGCTGGGGGTCTGCTGAACGGGGGGTACTAATGAGCTGGGGATCTACTGACCGGGGGTACTACTGAGCTGGGGTTCTACTGGGCTCCTTTAAAGCAAATCGAAAATCAACACATGCACACAGTGCATTTGCCAAGCTTTGTTAACCTCTTGACGCTGGCCAAATGCAGATATGTGGCCTCCCGGTGAGTTGGCATTCATGTCGAGCGGCGGCATATATGCGGCCTTGTTTAAACATGAAACCGTGCTGAGTGCACACTCCCAGCATGGACATTGGAAAGCCAGTGAGTGACATCCTAGGGGATCAGACCGAACAAGCAGCTCATAACATTTCACTTATTTTGTCTTAAACTGGCAAAGAACGCATTAAATATCACATTTCTAAATGTGGCACGATTAACTGACCGGTAACAACGTCCAGTCTGACAGTGTTACTTCTCTCTGTACCAGCCTGGCATCTGTACTCCCCGCTATCCTCAGTGCTTGCAGATCCGATGGTAAAGATTTTTCCTCCATGTACCCAGTTACCATCTTTGTTCCAGATGTAGGTCAGATCTCCTCCAGAGGACACCACATCACACGTCATTGTTATAGACTCTTCTGTGAAGATCTTCCTCCAGTTCGGGGTGAAGCTGACCACAGGGCTCACTGCCGAACCTGAAGAAGAATAAAGTGAAAATCTAATTTATGTCTGGTTGATTTCAAACAATAAAAGGTAGTATGTTCTAAGAGTGTAAAGCAACACAAGAGGGTGATTCAAAGTGCGATAAGTAGGAATAACTTCTGTCATGTTCATTTGAAACGATAAAATGTAATATGTTCTAAGAGAGTATAACATATTGTTATACAACTAGGTCAACTGATTCAGTTTAATTCAGCTAAATAAATTCCAGGTGTATCAAAACAAAGGGTGTGCATAGTTCATTAAAAGGTTGTCCCCTGCCAACATGCTGCAGAGAAGGACTCTTGCTCTGTGTGTGGAAGCAGTGGTCTCTCTGCAGAGGTCTGACATGTGCCCCTGCTGAGTAAGACCTATAGCTTTCCAATCTCCAGGAAGCCTGCGCTCTTCTGCTTGCAGAGCCATAAACGTGACTCGGCTCAAGGCATGTCAGACATCTGCAGAGAGACCAATGCTTCCACACAGGGAACAAGGGTCCTTCTTTACAGCATGCTGGCATTCAGGCTGTGGCTGCTTTCTTAAGAAAATTAGCTGGTTTTCTGTGTCTCTGCTGTAACTTTTATATTAATACCTTCATATCTGTCTTCTCATTATAAGTAGCCTGTACATTAACCCCTCCACCTCCTGCCTCTACCTTTTCCTTAAAGCCTAGGTACAACCAAAGCAAAAAACACAAAAATCAGCAGAAGGAACACAACTTACAGTCGTGGGGGTGGGGGGTTGGGAATGAACGAAGAAGAAGAGGTATCAGCACAAGAGACATCCTACTGACTGTTAGTTGTATCCCTTGATCTGATTTTTGTGCCTCATTAATTTATTTTGGTTGCACTTAGGCTTTAATTTCCCCAAATTTGTGGCAAAAAAATTAAATTACCTTTGGGTGTCTACTTTCCAAAAAGGGATTATTTCGGGGGGGGGGGGGGGTGAGCTTGGAAATTCTTTGGTTTTATTTTACATTTGTAAATTTTAGCACTTTCCTAGCTTGGGATGCTAAGTAAATTTTGTTTTTGGCTCCTTCTGTAATGAAGGGAGCAAAGATAGTTTGTCTTGGTCTGATCAGCGTTTCACAGGCTGGGAGTTTGATTGCTTCTCCCTGCCTCTGGAAGAAGCTTCAGAGCTTAGGGTGGGAGATTCAAATAACCATCCTGAATATTCATCATGCGTCAGCCAATATCTGGAGAGGAGTGTCCAGAAGGGGGCTGGAAAGGTGATAATAAGTCTGAATCACTGGAAAGCTGGGTCCTTTTCTCTAGGAGGGTTCCAGAGCCTGAGGGTGCTGCTACCCTCCGGCAGCCCATGGACTTTATAGCTGTTTGTGAGGCCTTAGTGATGTCAGTGCTGTCTTTAATGCAGGGAAAAAGGGAAATCTGCCCTGGGCCCAGTCATTATTGTGGGGCTCAAAGCTGCCCACATATACAGTATATGCTCTCCGGCCTGGTTGATACAAGCGGCAACACTGACAGGGGAGAGGCACAGCTGTAGGCTGTGTGAGTTAGAGCCCGCTCATCCTGCTTCTCCCTCTGCCAGAACTGTAGTAGCTGTGACAGAGCAACTCTCTGTGTTCCCCCACTCGCCCCCCTTCTCTGGTAAGCAGGACAGAGATCAAACACACAGAGCAACCTCTAGCAAACAATGGGTGAGCGGTAATAATGTGCAGTAATCTCTAGCAACCAATCAGTGAGCAGTAATAATGTGCAGTGACCTCTAGCAACAAATCAGTGAGCAGTAATGATGTGCAGTAACCTCTAGTAAGCAATGGGTGAGTGGTAATGATGTGCAGTAACCTCTAGTAAACAGTGGGCAGTAAGGATGTGTGTTACTGAACATCCTTACTGCTGACTGATTGGTTACTAGAGGTTACTTCAGATCATTACTGCTCACTCTAGCAACCAGTCAGTGAGCGGTAATGATTTGAAGTAACCTCTAGCAACCAATTAGTGAGCGGTAAGGATGTGCAGTAACCTCTAGCAGCAAATCAGTAAGCCTGGACCAATCAGCGGGGGTGGTCTGTGGACCAGTTCTTTATCTTTACATTATTAAAGTTTTTTTTTTAGATAAGTCTATGTTTGTGTTTGTTTTTTGGGATGTTGGGGTGGAGAGCAATATTGCATCGTGGGGGGGAGGGTGGCACAAGAAAATGTTTTACCAAGGGTCCAATCAATATTAAAGATGGACATGGCTAAGAAAGAAGCCGATTGCAGGACCTCACCACAAGGAAACTGTTGTGAGTAAAGCCCCTAAACTGATCCCTGGGACTGAGCAGTATTCTGGAAATCACACTGGCTACCATTATTTGTGCATAGGAGCAAGGCTACCAGATGCCAAAGAAACTTGCCTCATGGTCTTCAGCTGTGAGGTTTTAGTCTGTTCAGAAAGTTATCTCATGGTCTTCAGCTGTGGGATTTAGACTGTCCAACGTTCAGGTCTTCTTAAGAAGAAGATTGTCCTCTAATTGCTTTGTACTAATCATTTTGGAGTATCCCAAGCCCTAACCCCTCTCTCCTTAAGAGTTTCTTCATGCTATAAATCTTAAAAGGACATCCCCTAGGCTGTGTTATTGGAGCCGGAGTGAATAGACTGGCGCCTGCGATGGTGGGCAGATGCTATGCTTTTAAGACTACTTACCAGTTCCCTATTATGCAGAAGGTCAGGGTCCCCGGAAAATCATCCACCCAATAAGGATAGAGTACCTTTCCATATCAGGTGCTTTCTTATAGTGTAGGATTTCCTTATAAGGGCAATGATGTAGCACAAGGGCTCTACTAACATTTTCATTGGGCAGCTGGTGGCTATGCGCTGGAATTATGATGTACAAATGTGAAAATCAATTACAAAAATATACACTCAATCAGGAGAATCCAGTATTTTCAGTGTAGATAAGATGAATTGGGATATTTACCTACTGGAATTCCCTTTACGATTCTGCTATTTCCAGAATGTTACTATAGCAATTGATTGATTGATTGAATGACAGATCTAAAATAAAGACTCACCTGTGTGGCTCAGCATTGTGACTGTAAGATAAGATAAATAACTGTTACATGTCTGAAATACACACTGTCTTTGCAAAAGCTCTGTATTGTTTCTAAGGAAAGAGCAATTCAATGGGGGAGATTTACTAAAACTGGAGAGTACAAAATCTGTTGCAGCTCTGCAAAGAACCAATCGGCTTCCAGGTTTTATGTCAAAGCTTAACTGAACAAGCTGAATTTAGAAGCTGATTGGCTACCATCCACAGCTGCACCAGATTTTACACTCTCCAGGTTTAGTAAATCTCACATCTATATATATAGAAATTCAAACGAATTTTCGTTTTTCGGAATTTCAGATTTATTTGAATTTCCAAATTACAATAGTACCAAATTTAAACAAATCTAAAATAACGAAAAAAAAAATTCAGACGGAATTTAAATTTGATTTGAATTGAATAGTTTTCTAATCAATTTTGAATAGTTTTCGAATTCGAAAAGTTTTCAAATTGGAATCTGGAAATTCGAAAGCTATTCGAATTTGAAAATATTCAAAGAGAATAAAATAGAATAGAAAATAGAGGAATAGAATAGAAAAGTATATAACAGAAAATAAAAGAGGAGAATATAATAGAGTAAAACAGAACAAAATAGAAAAAAAAAAGAATAGAAAAAAAAAGAATAGAAAAAAAAAAAGAATAAAAAAATAGAATAGAATATAACCATTTCCCAAAATTTAAATAGAATCAATTTGAATTTGAATAGAAAAGAATAGATTAGAATAGAATAGAAAATAACAGAATAGTATAGAAAAAAAACAGAATAGAATAGAAAGAATATAACCATCTTCCAAAATTCAAATTTCGAATAGAATAAATCTGAATTGAAAATAATAGACTAGGATAGAATAGAAAATAATAGAAAATAAAATAATAGCATAGAAAATAATAGATTAGAAGATGGTTATATTCTTTGTATTTTATTCTATTTGTTTCTATTCTTTTCCATTCTATTTTAGTTATTTTATTTTCTATTCTATTTTGTTCTGCTTTACTCTATTATATTATATTCTTTTATTTTTCTGTTATATTCTTTTCTACTCTACTGTTTTCTATTTTATTAATTTATTTTCTTTCCTATTTTTTGTCTTTGGAAATTCGAAAACTTTTCGAATTCGAAAACCTTTCGAATTTGAAAACAATTCGAATTCGAAAACTTTTTTCGAATTTAAAAACTATTCAAAAACCTTTCGAATTTGAAAACGATTCGAAAACTTTTTGAATTTGAAAACGATTCGAATTCGAAAACTATTCAAAATCGAATTCTGAAAATTCAAATCGATTCGAATACAAATAAACGAAAAAAAAATCCAAAAACGAATTAAATCGGTTAATTTATGTAAATAACTAATCGAAACAAAACTAAATAAATGTTTTCATTCTGCACATCTAATGAATTATTATGAGTGATTAAGAGTTTATTAATAATTACGAGTAATTAAAAATTCAAGTCCATACACAAGTGTATTCCAGTGATAACATGTTTGTAAAGCCAAAGCTTTTCGGGGGGGGGGGCTGTGTCTTCACCCCCTTCATCAGGGCTTGAGTTTGCACAGCAATCTGTCAGCAGCTAGTTGAAGCATTCTTTAAACCCCTGAGTACAGCAAAACCACCAAAACCCATTGAAGGCTGCTTAACCACTTGCTTACAGGGCACTTAAACCCCCCTCCTATCCAGACCAATTTTCAGCTTTCAGCGCTGACGCACTTTGAATGACAATTGCGCGGTCATACAACACTGTACCCAAATTAAATTTTTATCATTTTTTCACCACAAATGGAGCTTTCTTTTGGTGGCATTTGATCACCTCTGCGGTTTTTACTTTTTGTTAAAAAAATGTAAAAAACTGAATTTTTAAAAAAAAAATGGTTTTTTTTTTATATTTTGTTATAAAAAATTTAAAACGGGTAATTTTTCTCCTTCATTGATGTACGCTGATGAGGCGGCAGTAATGGGCACTGATAGGCGGCAGTGATGGGCACTGATGGGTGGCAGTGATGGGCACTGATGGGTGGCAGTGATGGGCACTGATGGGTGGCAGTGATGGGCAGCACTGGCAGGTGGCACTGATTGGCACTACAGGTGGGCATTGATAGGTGGTACTTGTGGGCATTGATAGGTGGCACTTGTGGGCACTGTTAGGTGGCACTTTTATTGGGCACTGATGAGGCAGATGTGCCTCTTCCACTAAGGGACCGATGTCCCTTACATCTGAGCCGGTGATCGGCTTTTTTTTCTACTCGCGCTGTCAGCGTGAGTAAAAAAAAAAAAAAGATTACCGATGTTTTGTTTACATCATGTGATCAGCTGTCATTGGCTGACAGCTGATCACATGGTAAGGGGTCGGGACCGGCCCCTTACACGGATTGGTGATCAGCCGAGTCTCAGTGACTCGGTGATCACACCGCGCCCGGAACGCGCCCTGCAGGGGGCGCACAGGGAGCGTGCACAGGGGAGGCCGTCATATGACGGCCTCCCGGGAATGCAGGTCCGCGCTGTGGCCGTCATTCGGCCAAAGCGGATGCCTAGTGGTTAAACTAGCTGCTGACGGATTGTCATACAAACTCACACTACCAGTATACAACTATACAATACAATACAATATATTTATAAACTGATTCTTGGCTCCATATACATCATTACAATGCATCATTCTTTTAAGTTTTGATGAAGGGAACACAGCCCCCGAAACACTTTGGTTTCGCAAACATTGTATCATTGTAATGAACTTGTATTTGGACTTTAATAATAATTTTCTTCAATTCATAATCACTCATCCGGACCACAACCTAAGGTCACAACCTGTCTAATTATCATTTGCAATGCTGGAATGGGTCACATGATTAGCAGGTAGTACTAAGGATGAACTGAAATCATCCCAGGATGTGTCGTTTCTTCTGCCTGCTTTCATCATAGTGCTTTTTACTAGAATCGTTTTTGTTGCATCACAGCAACCAATCAAATTCTGCACTGGAAAATGACAGATAGCGAGTGAGTGCTTGAATCTGATTGGTCGCTTGTTGTCTTTGCTGGTTGTCTTAATGCAACCAACTTTCAGTTTTAACCACTTCCTGACCGTCGTTTACAATGTACTGCAGCCGGGTGGTCGGTGTAGGCGAAGCGGCAGACCTGTATGTCGCTGTGTACATCCGGGTTTAGGGGGCGGGCACATGTGCACCCGCTGGCCGACACCCGCTGTGATTGTACCCAGCAGGAGCCTCTCAGCAAGTCCTGGCTAATATTTCACGGCCGGGATCTGCTGATCAGCTGTGTGCAACCGCAGTCCAGACCTCAATTCATAGGGCTCTGTACAGGAGGAATGATCTCTTCTCCTGTAAAGCAGGAGTAAGAAACAAAGAGATCTGTTTGGAAAAGCAGCACATATTACACATAGTTGGGCACACATTTAACACCTTGATCACCCGAGATGTTAACCCCTTCCCAGCTAGTGTCATTAATACAGCGACAGTGCATATTATTAGCACTGATCACTGTATTATTGTCACTGGAGATGTCAGTGGCAATTAGTCAGTCCCCCCCCCCGTGTCAGTTAGTGTCAGATTGTCCCCCGCACTATCACAGTCCAATTATAAGTAGTTGATCACCGCCATTAGTAGTGTAAAAAGAACAGAATAACCATTCCAGTATACAGTGCTTTAAAAAAGTATTCATACCCCTTGAAATTTTCCACATTTTGTCATGTTACAACCAAAAACGTAAATGTATGTTATTGGGATTTTATGTGATAGATCAACACAAAGTGGCACATTAGTGTGAAGTGGAAGGAAAATGATAAATGGTTTTCATATTTTTTTACAAATAAATATGTGAAAAGTGTGAAGTGCATTTGTATTCAGCCTACTTTACTCTGATACCCCTAATTAAAATCTAGAGGAACCAATTGCCTTCAGAAGTCACCTAATGAGTAAATAGAGTCCACCTGTGTGTAATTTAATACCAGTATAAATACAGCTGTTCTGTGAAGCCCTCAGAGGTTTGTTAGAGAACCTTAGTGAACAAACAGCATCATGAAGGCCAAGGAACACACCAGACAGGTCAGAGATAAAGTTGTGAAGAAGTTGAAAACAGGGTTAGGTTTAAAAAAAATATTCCAAGCTTTGAACCTCTCACAGAGCACTGTTCAATCCATCGTCTGAAAATGGAAAGAGTATGGCACAACTGCAAACCTACCAATACATGGCCGTCCACCTAAACTGACAGGCCGGGCAAGGAGAGCATTAATCAGAGAAGCAGCCAAGAGGCCCATGGTAACTCTGGAGGAGCTGCAGAGATCCACAGCTCAGGTGGGAGAATCTGTCCACAGGACAACTATTAGTTGTGCTCTCCACAAATCTGACCTTTATGGAAGAGTGGCAAGAAGAAAGCCATTGTTGAAAGAAAGCCATAAGAATTCAGTTTGCGAGAAGCCATACGGGGGACATAGCAAACATGTGGAAGAAGGTCCTCTGGTCAGATGAGACCAAAATTGAACTTTTTGGCCTAAAAGCAAAACAATATGTGTGGTGGAAAACTAACACTGCATATCACCCTGAACATATCATCCCCACCGTGAAACATGGTGGTGGCAGCATCATGTTGTGGGGATTCTTTGCTTCATCAGGGACAGGGAAGCTGCTCAGAGTTGATGGGAAGATGGATGGAGCCAAATACAGGACAATCTTAGAAAACCTGTTAGAGTCTGCAAAAGTCTTGAGACTGGGGCGGAGGTTCACCTTCCAGCAGGACACCAACCCTAAACATACAGCCAGAGCTACAATGGAATGGTTTAGATCAAAGCATATTCATGTGTTAGAATGGCCCAGTCAACGTTCAGACCTAAATCCCATTGAGAATCTGGGGCAAGACTTAAATTGCTGTTCACAGATGCTCTCCATCCAATCTGACAGAGATTGAGATATTTTGCGAAGAAGAATGGGCAAAAATGTCCCTCTCTAGATGTGCAAAGCTGGTAGAGACATCCCCAAAAAGACTTGCAGCTGTAATTGCAGTGAAAGGTTTTTCTACAAAGTATTGACCCAGGGGGGCTGAATACAAATGTACCCCACACTTTTCACATATTTATTTTTAAAACTGTTTGAAAACCATTTATCATTTTCCTTCCACTTCACAATTATGTGCCACGTTGTGT
This sequence comes from Lithobates clamitans, assembly GCA_037952925.1. Taxonomy (NCBI): domain Eukaryota; kingdom Metazoa; phylum Chordata; class Amphibia; order Anura; family Ranidae; genus Lithobates; species Lithobates clamitans. The sequence continues at coordinate 3,503,681 of JBBGZY010000791.1, forward strand.
TGGTCTATCACATAAAATACCAATAAAATACCTTTATGTGTTTGGTTGTAACATGAAAAAATGTGGAAAATTTCAAGGGGTATGAATACTTTTTCAAGGCACTGTATATCCCAGTTTGTAGACACCATAACTTTCAGGCAAACCAATCAATATACACTTATTGGGATGTATTTATTTATTTTTTTATCAAAGACGTAGCAGAATACATTTTGGCTGAAATTTATGAAGAAATTTGATTTTGTTGTGGATATTTTTTGCAACAAGAAAGTAAAAAATATTGTTTTTTTTTTTCAAATTCTTTTTTCATTTATATCACAAAAAAAAATCAAGTGGTGATCAAATATCACCAAAAGGAAGCTCTATTTGTGTAAAAAAAAAGACAAACTATACAGTAAAACCTTGGTTTGAGAGCATTTTGCAAGACAAGCAAAATTTTTTTAAAAATTTTGATTTGATATACAAGCAGCGACACGTCACAACTGAGTATAGAAGAGAAGAGAGGAGCCTCTTAATGTAGCAATATGGTTACATTTAATGAAGGTACAACATTTAGCAACATATTGCTACACTTATGCCGCGTACACACGAGCTGACTTTTCAACCGGACTGGTCCGACGGTCTATCCGACGGACTTTTGGCGGACTTTCCGAACAAACGGACTTGCCTACACACGATCACACCAAAGTCCGATGGATTCATTCGTGATGGCGTACGACCGCACTAAAATAAGGAAGTTGATAGCCAGTAGCCAATAGCTGCCCTAGCGTCGGTTTGTCGTCTGTCGGACTAGCATAAAGACGAGCGGACTTTTTGATAGGAACTGGGTGCGGCGGAGTTCCGACGTGAAGATTTGAAGCATGTTCCAAATCTAAAGTCCGTCAAAATTTTCAAACGGAAAAGTCCACTGCAGGTCCGATGAAGACAACACACGGTCAGATTGTTCGCCAGACTCGGTCCGTCAGGCCAGTCCGGTCGAAAAGTCCGCTCGTGTGCACGTGGCATTAGAGGCGCCTCTCTTCTCTTTTATACTCTGGAGCTCCTGCTGGATTTTGCATCTAATCCCCTTGTGGAGGCTTCCATTTGTGGATGGAGATTTTATGGTTACACAACCTAGTCACATTGCTATAATTTTTTTATATGGACTATAAACTGAAGGACTTATCAATAAATGGTTGTGGAATGAATCATTTGAGTTTCCATTATTTCTTATGGGGAAATCTGCTTTGATATACAGTAAAACCTTGGATTGCGAGCATAATTCGTTCCGGAAGCATGCTTGTAATCCAAAGCACTTGTATATCAAAGCGAATTTCCCCATAAGAACTAATGAAAACTCAAATGATTAGTTCCACAACCTTTTATTCATAAGTCCTTCATTTATAGTCCATATAAAAAGATTATAACAAAGTGACCAGGTTGTGTAACCATAAAATGTCCATCCACAAATGGTAGCTTCCACAAGGGGATTAGAAGCAAAATCCATCAGGAGCTACAGAGTATAAAAGAGAAGAGAGGTGCCTCTAAGTGTAGCAATATGGTTACATTTAATGAAGGTACAACATTTAGCAACTCACATGGTTGATGATTAAAACAGGCACATCTAAGTATGCAGGGATCCGGGGGAAAACCTGTCCACATAGACCATCCTCCTCACCGCCGGCTCTCACCGCTGTCAGTCTGCAATCATGACCGGGAAGACTACCCTGCAGTAGACCAATCTAAAAGCGAGACTTGAACAGCTCGTGGAGCACAGCGTGGAAGGGATGACGTTGATGGCATGCGAAGGATGGTCTATGTGGACAGCTTTACCCCGGATCCCTACATACTTAGATGTGCCTGTTTTAATCATGAACCATGTGAGTTTCTAAATGTTGTACCTTTATTAAATGTAACTATATTGCTACACTTAGAGGCGCCTCTGTTCTTTTTTACACCCTGTAGCTCCTGATGGATTTTGCTTCTAATCCCCTTGTGGAAGCTTCCATTTGTGGATGGACATTTTATGGTTACACAACCGATCACATTGCTATAATCTTTTTATATGGACTATAAACTGAAGGACTATTTTATACTCAGTTGTGACATGACACTACTTGTATATCAAGAAATGCCTTGTTTGTCAAGTCAAAATGTATTTAAAAATTTTGCTTGTCTTGCAAAACCCTCTCAAACCAAGTTACTCTCAAACCAAGGTTTTACTGTACGAGTGCTTTGGATTACAAGCATGTTTCTGGAACGAATTATGCTCGTAAGCCAAGGTTTAACGGTACAAACTTTGTTTGGGTACAGTGTTGCATGACCGCGCAATTACCAGTTAAATTAGTAGAGTGCAAAAAATGGCCTGGTCATGAAGGGGGTAAAAGTGGTGGTCAAGTGAGTAAAGTAGTCTGGTCAGCCACATCACCCCATGGGTTTTTTTTTTTTTTTTTTTCAGTTCTCGGAGCCTCCAACAGTGACATCTCTAAACGAAAGTTTTTTTCCCCTGTTTTCACTTTGGAGTCTCACTCCTCATACTACAACAGAGGTGTCCCCACTTCTCCATAATATGTTGAATTAGACGTGTAAATACAGAGTGGGACCCCATAAAAAAGGCAGCAGTAGGTGGGCAGATCTGGGAACTCAAGTGTTTTATGTTACCGACAAACTAACAACGACCGGCTACTTCCAATACAATTTTTTTACCTTTTGCAGCTCTGTTGAAAAAAGTCGCTAGTTATTTGTTCATTGATTAAGAAACTAGAATAAGCAACAGCATTTCAGATATGGAAATAGGTAAATAGGAAGATAATAAAAATACTGACAAAAATCTAAGCAGATACTTACAGATGAAGACTATCAGAGCTGTGGACTGGACCATCATTGTAGATTTGCGGTTCAGTATTAGTGAGTGTAGAAGGAACGAATGACTTTAAAATGCTTTTGGTTTTCCGGGACCTGTGGAGGGCTCATGTTTTTAGCACCCACAAAAGAGATCAAGGAAATGAATAACATAACTAAAAATAAAACACAGGAAATGCCCACTAGAGATGTGGTAAAGATTAATTTTCTTTAAAGCTGAAAGTGGATGTACAGTGCCTTGCAAAACCATTCACCACCCCCCCCCCCCCCTGACTTTCTACCTATTTTGTTACATTACAGCCTTTAGTTCAATGTTTTTTTAATCTGAATTATATGTGATGGATCAGAACACAATAGTCTAAGTTGGTGAAGTAAAATTAGAAAAATATATACATAAAACTATTTTTCAGAAATAAAAAAATGATAATTGGCATGTGCGTATGTATTCACCCCCTTTGTTATGAAGCCCATAAAAAGCTCTGGTGCAACGAACTACCTTCAGAAGTCACATAATTAGTGAAATGATGTCCACCTATGTGCAATCTAAGTGTCACATGATCTGTCATTACATATACACACCTTTTTGAAAGGCCCCAGAGGCTGCAACACCTAAGCAAGAGGCACCACTAACCAAACACTGCCATGAAGACCAAGGAACTCTCCAACAATGTTGTTGAGAAGTACAAGTCAGGGTAAGGTTATAAAAAAATATCCAAATCTTTGATGATCCCTAGGAGCACCATCAAATCTATCATAACCAAATGGAAAGAACATGGCACAACAGCAAACCTGCTAAGAGACAGCCACACACCAGAACTCACGGACCGGGAAAGGAGGGCATTAATCAGAGAGGTAGCACTGAGACCGAAGGTAACCCTGGAGGAGCTGCAGAGTTCCACAGCAGAGACTGGAGTATCTGTACATAGGACAACAATAAGCCGTACGCTCCATAGAGTTGGGCTTTATGACAGAGTGGCCAGAAGAAAGCCTTTACTTTCAGCAGAAAACAAAATGGCATGTTTTGAGTTTGCGAAAAGGCATGTGGGAGACTCCCAAGCTGTACAATGCCTACTTTACATTGTAGCAAATTTTCTGTCCCCTCAAAATAACTCAACACACAGCCATTAATGTCTAAACCGCTGGCAACAAAAGTGTGTACACCCCTAAGTGAAAATGTCCAAATTGGGCCCAATTAGTCATTTTCCCTCCCCGGTGTCATGTGACTCATTAGTGTTACAAGGTCTCAGGTGTGACTGGGGAGCAGGTGTGTTAAATTTGGTGTTATCGCTCTCACTCTCTCATACTGGTCACTAGAAGTTCAACATGGCACCTCATGGCAAATAACTCTCTGAGGATCTGAAAATTGTTGCTCTAGATAAAGATGGCCTAGGCTATAAGAAGATTGCCAAGACCACGAAACTGAGCTGCAGCACGTTGGCCAAGACCATACAGCGGTTTAACGTGACAGGTTCCACTCACAACAGGCCTCGCCATGGTCGACCAAAGAAGATGAGTGTACGTGCTCAGCGTCATATCCAGAGGTTGTCTTTGGGAAATAGACATATGAGTGCTGCCAGCATTGCTGCAGAGGTTGAAGGGGTGGGGGGTCAGCCTGTCAGTGCTCAGACCATGCACCGCACACTGCAAATTGGTCTGCATGGCTGTTGTCCCAGAAGGAAGCCTCTTCTAATGATGATGAACAAGAAAGTCCACAAACAGTTTGCTGAAGACAAACAGACTTAGGGCATGGATTACTGGAACCATGTTCTGTTGTCTGATGAGACCAAGATAAACGTATTTGGTTCAGATGGTGTCAAGGGTGTGTAGCGACAACCAGGTGAGGAGTACAAAGACAAGTGTGTCTTGTCTACAGTCAAGCATGGTGGTGGGAGTGTCATGGTCTGGGGCTGCATGAGTGCTGCCGGCACTGGGGAGCTACAGTTCATTGAGGGAACCATGAATGCCAACATGTGCTGTGACATACTGAAGCAGAGCAAGATCCCCTCTCTTTAGTGACTGGGCCGCAGAACAGTATTTCAACATAACGACTCCAAACACACCTCCAAGATGACCACTGCCTTGCTAAAGAAACTGAGGGTAAAGGTGATGGACTGGCCAAGCATGTCTCCAGACCTAAACCCTATTGATCATCTGTGGGGCATCCGCAAACAAAAGGTGGAGGAGCGCAAAGTCCCTAACACTCACCAGCTCTGTGATGTCATCATGGAGGAGTGGAGAAGGACTCCAGTGGCAACCTGTGAAGCTCTGGTGAACTCCATGCCCAAGAGGGTTAAGGCAGTACTGGAAAATAATGGTGGCCACACAAAATATTGACACTTTGGGCCCAATTTGGACATTTTCCTTTAGGGGTTTACTCACTTTTGTTGCCAGCGGTTTAGACAATAATGGCTTTGTGTTGAGTTATTTTGAGGGGACAGCAAATGTACACTGTTATACAAGCTGTACACTCACTACTTTACATTGTAGCAAAGTGTCATTTCTTCAGTGTTGTCACATCAAAAGATATAATAAAATATTTACAAAAATGTGAGGGATGTACTCACTTTTGTGAGATACTGTATATTGAACACCAATTGACAATTACTCTCATTTTCATTACATCTAATTTCTAGTGATATATTCATTTTCCTTACCAATTGTAACCATAAATGTACTATTTCTTTACTATTTCAGTTTTGGTGTCATTATATCCCCGGAAGGCCGGCTGTACCCATCCACCCCGTCAACCCCACCTGTAAGGACACAGCATGTGAAGACAACTCATCTTCAGGTGAGCCAGTGGGGAGTGGTAGGGCAATAGACTGGGGGGGTCACCCTGACTGCAAGCAGAATTCCGGCCCATAGATGCTGACTGGGAAGAATTGTCATCGCATAGCAGCTCAGAAGAAGAATTGGAGTGGGGAGGCCCTCAGGAAGATGTGGAGGTGCTTTCAGAGGTGTCAGATGTGCCAGAGCCAGCTGAGAGGGCCAAAGGATCTTTGCAGACCCCTGTCTGTGTCCGACAGTGGTTCCAGAACAAACCATCCGAGACCCAGACCAGAAGTGCTGAGTAGAGGCAGTGGGTAGTGAGGTCAACCCATGTCTGTGTCTTTCCTGGGAAAAGGAAAACCACAGGAGCTTCCAAGGTTCTCCAAGTTCCAGAGGGAGGTGCAGCTAGAATGGGGCCTGGATTATTCTTATGTAACAAAGAGTTGGGGGGTGGGGCACACCCTAAACATACATTTCTAAAGGTTGGTGCTGCTATAAAGACCAATATACAAATAGAGCCACAGAGAATAGTGCACACATAAACAAAAAAAAAAAAAGTTGCTTTCAAATCTTGCAAGGCTACTTAAAAACACCTGATATTAAAGTAGTTGTAAACCCATTACAACAACTTTATGCTACAGGTAAGCCTATAATAAGGCTTACATGTAGCTACTAGGGATGAGCCCGATGTTCGAGTCGAACGTAAGTTCGACTCGAACATCGGGTGTTCGCCGAATAGCAAACAATTTGGGGTGTTTGCGGCAAATTCAAAAGCTGCGGAACACCCTTTAAAAGTCTATGGGAGAAATCAAGTGCTAATTTTAAGGGTTAATATGTAAGTTATTGTCATAAAAAGTGTTTGGGGACCTGGGTCCTGCCCCAGGGGATGTATGAATGCAAAAAAAGTTTTAAAAACGGCCGTTTTTCCGGGAGCATTGATTTTAATGATGCTTAAAGTGAAACAATAAAAGTGAAATATTTCTTTAAATTTCATACCTGGGGGGTATTTATAGTATGCCTGTAAAGTGGAACATTTTTCCCGTGTTTAGAACAGTCCCTGCACAAAATGACATTTCTAAAGGAAAAAAAAGTCATTTAAAAGTAATAGCGGCTATAGTGAATTGTCGGGTCTCGGCAATACACATAAAAGTCATTGAAAAAAACATCATGGGATCCCCCCAAAAATCCATACCAGGCCCTTTGGGTCTGGTATGAATATTAAGGGGAACCCCGAACCAAAACTTTTAAAAAAAAATTGCGTGGGGGTCCCCCCAAATTCCATACCAGGCCCTTCAGGTCTGGTATGGATATTAAGGGGAACCATGCGCCAGGGCCGGTACAAGGGGTGGGTGGACGGGGCTTCTGCCCTGGGCGCAGTGGGGGGCGCTAGGTTGGGAGGAGAAAAATCTGTCCACAAAATGTAGCTGTGACACTTGTATGCCCCTGTTGCCTGCCTAAATCAATAATTATGCGCCCCTGCTTGCTGCTCTGCAGTCACAAATACACCCCTTTCCAGGCTCCCTTCTTGAGTTCCTATGAGCCCCCCCCCCAGATCCGAGCTGGTACAGTCCCAGCGACAGTGCATGTGGGCAGAGCAGGAAGCGAAGCTCACAATGCAGCATCGATCTTTGGGTCCTGCCCAGCACACAGCAGAGCGCTCCTCCAGAGCAGGGTGGAGATGACAAAATCACAGATGACAGACTGGATCTTCTTCTACTGTGAGTCCAGACTGCTCTGCATTCCACACTGTGATATAAACCCGCTCTGTACTTTTCACTGCAGGTTTATTGAAAGTGAAAGTAAATTTCTACTAACGGGTTAGGAATTATTTTGACATTTCAGGTGCTACATAGACATACCTCCCAACATTTTGAGATGGGAACGAGGGACACCTGCTAACAAATGTATGTAGGCATAGGACACGCCCCCTTAAAGGAGAATTAACCAAAATAAAAATGTTAATTAAATCCACAAGGGCTTTTTTTTACCACCAATATTCCTTTATATTGGCTTTTACCATTTACAAATGCAGCAATTTAGAATTTGGATGAAAGGTTTAGCTCTGGGAAACACTGTTTGAAAGATAAAAAGTGTATTTTATATACAACTATACGGATCAGACCAAAATGAGGGACAAATGAGGGGGAAAGAGGGACAGAGGGACATTGCTCCAAATCAGGGACAGTTGGGAGCTATGCATAGATGTAATCCACATACACATTATATCTTCTAAAAAGAATGATTTTTAATAAGATATAATGTGTATGTGGATTACATCTATGTAGCACCTGAAATGTCACACTAATTCTTAATCTATTGAAGAATAAAAGCATTACACAGTAAAGGATGTGATTTCTTATCCCAGCCCAACTACAAGAAAGTCTACTCTTGCAGTGTGGGGGAGGGGGGAGAAAGGGGTATAGTCTTTTTTTTTACCTACCCTCTATGCTTCAGCCAGCTCTAGTGCTCTCCCCCAACCTAGACATCATCACATCTATAGGAAGATTAACCCTGTATGGTCCAAAGTGGTGGCTGGAGTGTGACCACTGTCCCTGCAGGGGACCTGTAACAGCACTGCAGGGAGCAAAAAAGGACAAGGTAAAACTGGGTACACCGATCAGAATTACTCTGGTTCAGTGGGAGGGGGGCTGAATTTTGATCAGTGTGTAACCCCCTCTGTTAGGCAGAAACTGATTGTTATATCCGCTTCTGATGGAAATCCTTGTTCAATCCAGCTGTTTGCAGCCAAACGGCTGCAGTGCTGATCAGTGTATTCTGATAGGGAAGAGTCCCTGCTGTTAGAATACAATGTCCCAGTAAGGGGGGAATTCCCACATCCAGCCCACTTGTGTGGATGGAGGAATCTACCACGTGCTCTTGATCCAGCAATGTGCACAAGAGCAGTTGCACTCTAGTGGACTGTTTGTTTATAGTGCCCTTTATAGTACTTTGCACAGTGTTTGATTTGCATCACTGGGAGTTTGGTAGTAACTCCAACACCAAATTGTGTGCAAATAAACCATAAGAATTTGACTAGAGTTATTTGAATAGTATTTGGGAGTTATTCACGTTATATGTTATAGTATTTTTTTTTATTATTTACAGCACCAGGAGTGTGGTCTTAACTCCCTCACAAAATGTTTTTGCAGCACAAGGAATTTGGTCCCACATACATGTGATATGTAATTGAATATTTATGAGTTGTTCGCATTATATGTCTTGGTATTCTACTTACAGCTCCGGGAGTCTGGGATTCGCCCCCTCACAATTTTGTTTGCAGCACTGGTATTTTGGTTCCATATTCATGTGATATATATAATTCACTTGTTCATATTTGATAATGACACATACACTAAATTTGATATAATTTATAGGGGTACTGCTATGCACTAGGGTGTATATACTCCTGGTCTCTGGACTCTGCAGTTTACCGTTCTTGACTCCTGCACATTGTATATTACAGTACATACACCTTACCTTTGCACTCTGTGTGTTTTCCTCTCCTGACTCCTGCACACTATACATTATCTTTGCTCCTGATTTTTGTACTTTGTAATTTATCCAATCCTGACCTCTGCACTCTATATGTAGTTCTGATTAGGTATATGTAAGATAATTGGTCGGGGGGGCGCAGCTCGGCATGTTCTCCCAGGGCGCTGTTTGACCTTGTCCCGGCACTGCCCTGCGCCAAATTTTGTTTAAAAAAAATGGCGTAGGGGTTCCTCTCAAAATCCATACCAGACCTGAAGGTATGGCTTTTAAGGGGAACCCTGCGCCAAAATAGTAAAAAAAAAAATGGCGTGGGGGTCCCCACAAAAATCCATACCAGACCCTTATCGGAGTATGCAACCTGGCAGGCCACAGGAAAAGGAGGGGGACGAGAGAGAGCACCCCCCAGAACCGTACCAGGCCACATGCCCTCAACATGGGGAGGGTGCTTTGGGGTAGCCCCCCCAAAGCACCTTGTCCCCGTGTTGATGGGGACAAGGGCCTCATCCCCACAACCCTTGCCCGGTGGTTGTGGGGGTCTGCGGGCGGGGTCTTATCAGAATCTGGAAGCCCCCTTTAACAAGGGGACCCCCAGATCCCGGCCTCCCCCCCTGTGTGAAATGGTAATTGGGTACAAATGTACCCCTATCATTTCACAAAAAAAGTGTCAAAATGGTACAAAAGACAAGACACAGCTTGGGACAAGACCTAAAAAATAAAAAAATGTCCCACAAAGTCCATTATTCTTCTTCTCTCGCTCCGTCGACGAACCAAAAAAGAAAAAAAAAACAAAGTCGCAACTGACCCGCCTCCATGGGAAGCACCCACTGTATGCCGTGTCCTCGGAGTTCTTTTATAACTGAGGGCAGGGCCACACGGTGATGTCCCGGGTGACCCTGCCCCCCTCTGATGCATAGGGACTTTCCAATGGCTTTCCCAGGGCATCAGAGTGGGATGGGGCCTCTGACGCCCTAGGAAAGCCATGGGAAGTCCCCGTGCAACAGAGGGGGCGGGGTCACCGGGGAACGTCACCGTGTGGCCCCACCCTCAGTTATATAAAAACAGAAAAAGGTTAGCCCATGGGACTTTATATGAGGTGTCCATGCTGATCACAAGTAAATAAATAGAATTAAGTAAAAAATATATATCAACTTTATTAAAGTCATTATCATACAATAGAGCTCATGCATATATATGGCAATTCATAAGAACAGCAACATAACATAATGGTCCTTAAAACATAGCCAATAACATTGGTCAAAGTATAATAAGTACAGATATACATGCTACATCTCTAACCCGACGCGTTTCGCGAGCTTTCCTCGCATCATCAGGGGCTGATGTATATATCTGATGTCTGTAACAACAGGGTAAAAAATATATTCAAGTATGGGTTATGATTGGACAAAAATGCGAAGCCAGAGCTCATGATCCCATACTCACTTGTCAGGCAGTTGGCTCCAGGGGCCGACCACCGGCAGGGGCGGTCGGAAAGTATCTCCCAAGGGAGCTGAAGGGACGGAGGTCAGACAACGGAGGACCGAGGTCAGGCGTAGGGTCGGCACGGCAAAGAAATGAAAAGGAAAATGAGGAGGCTGGACCCAGATGTCACCCCGAATCATTGCAGAGCTTGCTCGCTGGAATAGATTGAATGAGTAAAATATATATGTATATATGTAAGTAGGTCTACAGAGATAGAGATATCGAGTGGTATGCTCTGGTGTAAGGGGTGCAGAGGTGTCCAACCATGCTAGAAAAGGAAAAAACAAGGAAGAAAGGGAGAAGAAAAGAAAGAAAGATAGAGGAGAAAGAAAAGGGGGAGAGGAAAAGAGGAGAGAGGGCCAAAAGTGTAGCCCCCCAGTCATGCAGGGTGAATTCAGAATAAAAAGTGTATGAATGTGTGTCTATGGGTAATGAATGTAAAAATAGTAATGGTATCCTAAGTAGCTGAAAAATCTTATATATAGTAGACTCAATATGAGAGACTGTAAAGGTAATTGTATATGTAGCTCAAATAGCAGGTATCAAGATGTTATAAAGATATAAATGTCTTGCACTGGAGTATATGGGATATAGGAATGTCCTGCAAGGAATGAGGGAAGAGCAGTGTAAAGTGAATGGGGGAAAGGTGATGAAAAAGGGGATAAGGGGTAATGTGGAGAAAGACATAAGGGAGAGAGAAATAAATGGATAAATAGAGCAAAAAGAAATGTGAGAAAAATAAATTAAGTAAGGAAGTGAAAGTGTATACAGATAACACTCCACATGTTAGGTAGCTGGTAGATGCGTTCAAGAAATGGCATGTAATACAAAAGTGATAGTGAACATAATGCTTACCAATGTGCTCTCTAGTGAATGTGTGGAGAGGACCAAGCTGGAGAGGAAGTATGCCGTGCCAAAACCCCCGCCTAAATACCCGGACATCCGCCGCACACCTCCGCCCCTAGCGTCATGCGACTGGCGAATGGGGGAGGGGACCCTCCGTGCGCTCGTCGGAACTACAGCAGAGCGCAACGGAGATCCCCGCCCATCGCCTGGAGTGACACATTGTGCGCCAGGAATACAGACATCGCTGTGTGCGGATGTCTTCCACTGTGCGCGGGGCATGGCGCCGATGCACGTGGTGGCTCCGCCCCTCCTGGGGGGGAGAGGCGGAGACAGCAGGGGCATGATATCCCCATTTAGTGCATCGCAGCTCCCGGGGACATAAGCCGACACCCTCAGCCAAAGGGGCGGACCCCCGGAGACCCGGTCCGCAAGCAAGGAGGGGAGTCATCTAGACATGACCAATATCCTGATGTATTGGGGATCAAAAGGAGTATGTAATCACAGGATCTGGGAGCAACAACAGACTCGTGGGCATTTGTGGGTGTCTTTCACCCGAATTCAATAGAGAAAAAAGAAAGGCTGAATATTGCTCCCTAACATGAGGCACCTCCATCCCTATAATGCACAAAAACAGAAAAAGGTTAGCCCATGGGACTTTATATGAGGTGTCCATGCTGATCACAAGTAAATAAATAGAATTAAGTAAAAAATATATATCAACTTTATTAAAGTCATTATCATACAATAGAGCTCATGCATATATATGGCAATTCAATAGATGACTCCCCTCCTTGCTTGCGGACCGGGTCTCCGGGGGTCCGCCCCTTTGGCTGAGGGTGTCGGCTTATGTCCCCGGGAGCTGCGATGCACTAAATGGGGATATCATGCCCCTGCTGTCTCCGCCTCTCCCCCCCAGGAGGGGCGGAGCCACCACGTGCATCGGCGCCATGCCCCGCGCACAGTGGAAGACATCCGCACACAGCGATGTCTGTATTCCTGGCGCACAATGTGTCACTCCAGGCGATGGGCGGGGATCACCGTTGCGCTCTGCTGTAGTTCCGGCGAGCGCACGGAGGGTCCCCTCCCCCATTCGCCAGTCGCATGACGCTAGGGGCGGAGGTGTGCGGCGGATGTCCGGGTATTTAGGCGGGGGTTTTGGCACGGCATACTTCCTCTCCAGCTTGGTCCTCTCCACACATTCACTAGAGAGCACATTGGTAAGCATTATGTTCACTATCACTTTTGTATTACATGCCATTTCTTGAACGCATCTACCAGCTACCTAACATGTGGAGTGTTATCTGTATACACTTTCACTCCCTTACTTAATTTATTTTTCTCACATTTCTTTTTGCTCTATTTATCCATTTATTTCTCTCTCCCTTATGTCTTTCTCCACATTACCCCTTATCCCCTTTTTCATCACCTTTCCCCCATTCACTTTACACTGCTCTTCCCTCATTCCTTGCAGGACATTCCTATATCCCATATACTCCAGTGCAAGACATTTATATCTTTATAACATCTTGATACCTACTATTTGAGCTACATATACAATTACCTTTACAGTCTCTCATATTGAGTCTACTATATATAAGATTTTTCAGCTACTTAGGATACCATTACTATTTTTACATTCATTACCCATAGACACACATTCATACACTTTTTATTCTGAATTCACCCTGCATGACTGGGGGGCTACACTTTTGGCCCTCTCTCCTCTTTTCCTCTCCCCCTTTTCTTTCTCCTCTATCTTTCTTTCTTTTCTTCTCCCTTTCTTCCTTGTTTTTTCCTTTTCTAGCATGGTTGGACACCTCTGCACCCCTTACACCAGAGCATACCACTCGATATCTCTATCTCTGTAGACCTACTTACATATATACATATATATTTTACTCATTTAATCTATTCCAGTGAGCAAGCTCTGCAATGATTCGGGGTGACATCTGGGTCCAGCCTCCTCATTTTCCTTTTCATTTCTTTGCCGTGCCGACCCTACGCCTGACCTCGGTCCTCCGTTGTCTGACCTCCGTCCCTTCAGCTCCCTTGGGAGATACTTTCCGACCGTCCCTGCCGGTGGTCGGCCCCTGGAGCCAACTGCCTGACAAGTGAGTATGGGATCATGAGCTCTGGCTTCGCATTTTTGTCCAATCATAACCCATACTTGAATATATTTTTTACCCTGTTGTTACAGACATCAGATATATACATCAGCCCCTGATGATGCGAGGAAAGCTCGCGAAACGCGTCGGGTTAGAGATGTAGCATGTATATCTGTACTTATTATACTTTGACCAATGTTATTGGCTATGTTTTAAGGACCATTATGTTATGTTGCTGTTCTTATGAATTGCCATATATATGCATGAGCTCTATTGTATGATAATGACTTTAATAAAGTTGATATATATTTTTTACTTAATTCTATTTATTTACTTGTGATCAGCATGGACACCTCATATAAAGTCCCATGGGCTAACCTTTTTCTGTTTTTGTGCATTATAGGGATGGAGGTGCCTCATGTTAGGGAGCAATATTCAGCCTTTCTTTTTTCTTTTTTTACCCTCAGTTATATAAGAACTGTCAAAGCGAAGACGCGTCATACTGCAGGTGCCTCCCATTGAGGCGGGTCGGTCATGGCTTTGTTTTTATTTTTTTCGGTCAGTCGGCGGAGCGATATAAGAAGATGAATGAACTTAGTGGGACATTTTTATTTTTTAATAAAGGACTTGTCCCCAAGCTGAGTATTGTCTTTTGTACCATTTTGACACTTTTTTTGTGAAATGGTAGGGGTACATTTGTACCCAGTTACCATTTCAACACAGGGGGGGCCGGGATCTGGGGGTTCCCTTGTTAAAGGGAACTTTCAGATTCCGATAAGCCCCCGCCCGCAGACCCCCACAACCACCGGGCAAGGGTTGTGGGAATGAGGCCCTTGTCCCTATCAACATGGAGACAAAATGCTTTGGCGGGCTACCCCAAAGCACCCTCCCCATGATGAGGGCATCTGGCCTGGTACGGTTCAGGAGGGGGGGGGCACTCTCGTCCCCCCTCTTTTCCTGCGGCCTGACAGGTTGCGTGCTCGGATAAGGGTCTGGTATGGCTTTTTGGGGGGACCCCCACACAATTTAAAAAAAAATTTTGGTGTGGGGTTCCCCTTGATATTCATACTAGACCCAAAGGGCCTGGTAATGGACTGGGGGATCCCAAGCCGTTTTTTTCAATGACTTTCATCTGTATTTCCGAGACCCGACAATTCACTACAGCCGCTATTACTTTTGAATGACTTTTTTTCCTTAGAAATGTAATTTTGTGCAGGGACTGTTCTAAACATGGGAAAAATTCACCACTTTACAGGCATACTATTGACACCCCCCAGGTACAAAATATAAAGGAATAGTTCACTTTTATTGTTTCACTTTAAAGTGGTGTTCCAGCCGAAATGATACTTTTTAAATAAAAATACCCCTATAATACACAAGCTTAATGTATTTTAGTAAAGTTAGTCTGTAAACTAAGGTCTGTTTTGTTTATAGCAGTAGTTTGTTATTTTATAAACTTACAGCAGGCCGTGGCCATCTTAAGTGTGGGCATTTGAAGCCAGACTGTATTTCTTCCTGGATCTCATCCTTGCAGATCTCGCACATGCCCATTGCAGCACAAGCAGTGTAATAGGTTTCAGGTCAGGTTTCCATAGCAACGGCAGTTTCAGAGGAAGTTGCCGCCCCTTCCCAGAAGGCATTGCAAACAGGAAATGATGCGATGGGCCGCGGCCAGGGAGGAGGAAGTGAAAAATGAATACAGCAGATATACAGTAGGTGCTGAGAAAAAAAATAAAAAAATATCCAATTTGTTTACAGTGCACAGTTTAGTGAGGGATGCTGAAGAGTTGTAAATGTGGGTGGAACTCCACTTTAAGCATTATTAAAATCACTGCTCCCGAAAAAACGGCCGTTTTTATAAAGTTTTTTTTTGCATTGATACATGTCCCCTGGGGCAGGACCCGGGTCCCCAAACACTTTTTATGAAAATAACTTGCATTTTAACCCTTACAATTAGCACTTTTGATTTTTCATGTTCATGTCCCATAGACTTTATTGGCGTTCGCACAAATTTTTTGCCTGTTCGCATGTTCTACTGCGAACCAAATCGGAGGGTGTTTGGCTCATCCCTAGTAGCTACCCAGGATATCTCCAAAACCTGCACGGTTTAGGAGATATCTCCTGTATGTGCCGATGATGTAGACACATGCGCACTGGGGCAAGCTGAAGCAATGGCACGTATGTTTCAGTCTGTGTGGCATTACTGGCGGCTCCCACGCGCATGCGCGGGAGTGACGTGATCGCGGCTCCAGCCATTCACAGCACCGGAGCCGTGATACCTGGGAGATTTGTCGCCGGCCGGAGGGGGAGATGAGGATGGTTGCGGGGGCTTCATTCTCGGGTAAGGAATTCATAATGAGCTAGTATGCTATGCATACTAGCTCATTATGCCTTTGTCTTGCAGGGTTGCTTTTTTTTTCCTCAAGTGATATTGGCGATGGGGGAGAGGTAGGTTTAAATACAGGAAGTAACAATGTCAGATATATAACTGTTTAAAAGCTGGACACTATTGGCTTGCTAAAAATAGGACTCTAAGGCTAACCTAATAGAGAAACAACGATAAAACAGGTAACAATACAAAAAATCAACAAAGGGGATCGGACACCCATATTTACATACTGGTATTAAATAGTGAGCCAATTAAGCATGGTATGGCCATATGGTGTGACTTAATCCATAACAAGCAACATAAAAATTAAACATGACAATATTCTGAATTAATAGTAAACAAATATTAAAACATAACGACTAAAAAAAAAAAAAAACATTTTCTTTAGTCGTTATGTTTTAATATTTGTATCAATGCAAAAAAGTTTTTAAAGAGATCAGTTTTGAAGGACCAGTGATTTTAATGAAGCTCAATGTGAAACAATAAAAATGAAAACATGCATTAAATATGGTGCCTGGAGGGTCCCCTTAGTCTGTCTGTAGAGTGGCACATCTGTACCATGTATAAAACCTGCTGCAGCAAAAATTACATTTATAAAGAAAAAAATATATACATTTAACCACTTCGTATCTGGGCCAAGTCTGACACTTAGGTCCTACATGTAAAAATCTACTTTTTTTTTGCTAGAAACTTACTTAGAACACCCAAACATTTCTAAAAAACAAAAAAAAACCCCCAAATTATATATATATATATATATATATATATATATATATATATACACACACACACACATATACATATATATATATATATATATATATATACATACACACTTGGGACTACAGCTTGCAATACCTTTCGCCCAAAGGCTTGCTCACTAGCCGACACCAGGTCCACTCTGTAGTGCTTTACGAAAGTGGAATAGCTGGACCATGTTGCAGCCCTGCATATTTGCTCTGGCGTTGCTCCAGCCTTTTCTGCCTGAGAAGCTGCCATAGCTCTGGTAGAGTGTGTGGGATTTCTTTCCCTGCTAATGTATAGGCCCGGCCAATGGTTACTCTGAGCCATCTGGCAATAGTGCGTCGAGATGCTTTGCATCCTTTTCTGGCCCCAGAAAACAAAACAAATAAAGAGTCTGACTTTCTAAACATCTTGGTCAGCTCTAGGTACTGAAGGATACATCTCCTTACATCCAAAGAATTAAATTTTAATTCCCTTTCCCCCGAGGGGTTGGGACAAAATGAGGGTAGAACTACCTCCTGACTTGTGTGAAAACCAGAAGCAACCTTAGGTAAAAATGCTGGATCAGTCTTGAAGATGATCCGATCTGGGAAAATAACGCAAAAAGGAGGTCTAACCGATAAGGCCTCAATCTCACTGACTCTCCTGGCAGTTGAAAAAAAACAAAAAAACAAAAAAACTGTTTTTAACGTAAGATCCTTTAGTAGACATTCCTCTAAAGGTTCAAAGGGGGTTCCCATCAGGCCCTGTAAAACTAACGATAGGTCCCACTTGGGAAAGGGAGGGCCTTGAACCGGTCTTTGTCTAGACAGAGCCTTAAAGAATCTGACCACCCAAGGGTTGGTGGCCAGATGCTTTTCTAAATAAGCACTGAGTGCTGACACCTGACCTTTAAGGGTACTTATGGATAAACCCCTGTCTGCCCCGCACTGAAGGAATTCCAACACAGCTGTGGGACTATGTACCGCAAAGGAGCCTTCTGCACACCATTCATTGAAACGTACCCAGACTTTTTTTATAAATCTGGCGTGTTTCCTTCTTCCTGCTATTGAGGAGGGTGGAGATTAATTTCTCAGAAAAACCCTTAGCTCTTAGCATACCCTCCTCAGTAGCCAGGCCGCTAACTGCCATTGGTGAACCTGTGGACAGAGGACTGGGCCCTGTGAGAGCGAGGTGGCAGGAATAAGGGAGGTTCGACCGCTAGCTTCTTGAGTACTGAGAACCAAGCCCTCTTTGGCCAATGTGGTGCTACCAGAATCAGGGACGTGTTTTCCATCTGGAACTTCCTGAGAACTGCCAGTAATAACGCTGGGGGCGGGAAGGCATAGCAGATTCTGAAATGCCAGTCCTGGATCAATGCGTCGACCCCTCGCGCTCCCTCCCCTCTGTTTAGGGAGAAAAAACAAGGGGCTTTCGCGTTGCTTCTTGACGCGAACAGATCTACCTCTGGAGGACCCCATTTCTCTGAAATGAGATTGAAAACCTCCTGGTTGAGGATCCAATCGCCCTCTCTGTTTGGTTTGGCTGAGAAAATCTGCTATCACATTCTTTTCTCCTCTCAGGAAGACTGCTGAGAGTGAGAGAGTGTGAGTCTCGGCCCAGCTCAGAATGTCTGATGCTAAGGCCAACAAGACTCCGCTTTTCGTGCCGCCCTGTTTGTTTACATAAGCTACGGCAGACGAGTTGTCAGACTGCACCTGAACATGGTGGCCCTGTAGCTCCTTTTTGAAGAACCTGAGTGCTAGCCCGATTGCCCTCAGCTCCTTCCAATTGGACGACCTTCTGAGTTCGTCGCCCTCCCAGGTGCCCTGTGCTACAAGGGAACCCAGATGCGCCCCCCAACCTTTGCCGCTTGCGTCTGTGGTTACCACCTGAGAAACTGGGATGAACCACAGACGACCCTGCGACAAGTTTGAGACCCTCCTCCACCACCAGAGGGATCTCTTTACTTGGGGTGGGACCTGAACCAAGGTGTCCAGATTTTTCTGACTGTGATCCCACACCCTTAGGACAAAGGACTGTAAGGGACGAAAGTGCAGACCTGCCCATTGCACTGCTGGGAGGGTAGCGGTCAAAAGTCCCAGGGCCGACATCAGAACTCTTATGGAGACCTGACTGCTGCACTGGAGAACAGCCACTGCCCTGTCCAGTTTTTGTACTTTTTCTGCTGGAAGAAACACTCTCAGTAGCGTTGAGTACAACAGATAGCCCAAGTACGTAATGCGCTGAGAGGGAATCAAACTGGATTTCTCCAAGTTCATTAGCCACCCTAGACCTGTAAGAACCCTCTGTTAGTTCTAGATCTCTGACTAACTGCAGTGGACACGCTGCAAACAGGAGCAGGTCGTCCAGGTATGCTATCACTGATATTCCCTGGAGCCGAAGAAAGGCCATCACCTCCGCCAAGACCTTGGTGAAAATGCGGGGCGAGGAGGATAGCCCAAAAGGCAGCGCCTGAAACTGTAGATGTACCTTTGTTCCACCTACATCTACCGCTAGCCGAAGAAACCTCTGCGAGGCTTCTGTTATAGGCACGTGTAGATACGCGTCCCTTAGGTCCAGAGATACCATGAAGCAGTTGCGGGGCAACAGGGCTCTGACTGTGAAAATTGTTTCCATACGGAATCTCCTGTACATCACTGACCTGTTCAGGGGCTTTAAATTCAGAATCAGTCTGAATTTCCCTGTGGGTTTCTTCACTACGAAGATGTGTGAATAGAAACCCTCTCCCTTCTCGGCCTTTGGAACTCTGAGAACCACATTTTGATCTACCAGATCTCTTAATGCTTCCAACAGAGCCTCGGCTTTTGCCGTACACCTGGGTAGGTGCGTGACAAGAAATCTCTGTGGAGGAGGATTTGTGAATTCGATATGGTACCCCCTTCTTATAATCCCTAGGATAAAGCGATTGGGGGATATTGCCTCCCACTGTGGGAGGAAGGCCCCCAGTCTTCCCCCCACTATGGTTGGGGAGTCATTGGCTTTTACGGGGCTGTTCAGGAGGGCAAAAAATCGCCCCTCCCCTGCCCTTGCCTTTCTGACCCCAAAATTTCTTTTGCCCTTCCGGCTTTGGAGTTTCTTTACGCTTTTGCGGACGAAACCCCTTCTTTGTCTGTGTAGGGGTTTTCCGCTTAACTGGGAAGGATTTCTTCCTGTCTGCTGTGCGGTCCAAGATGGTCTCTAACCCTGGGCCGAAGAGAAGGTCTCCCGTTAACGGTATGCCGCACAACTTGACCTTAGAGGCGCTATCGCCCGGCCAAGTTTTTAGCCAGAGGGCTCTCCTGGCTAAATTGGCCAGAGCCGCTGATCTGGCCGACATATGGACTGATTCTGCCGAGGCATCAGCTATGTAGGCGATACCCCGCAGAATCGTAGGAAAAGAAGAGAGAATGGTTTCTTTTGCCGTTCCAGCTTCAATATGCTCTTGAATCTTAGAGAGCCAGTGCTCCAGATTGCGAGCCACTACTGTGACAGCCAACTCAGGTTTCAAGTTACCAATTGTTGAATCCCAAGTCTTTTTGAGGAGAGAGTCTATTCTCTTATCCATGACATCCACCAGGGCCCCCATGTCCTCAAAAGCCAGGTCTGTGTGTCTGGAAACCTGGGAGAAGGCGGCATCTAACTTGGGATTTTTATTCCAGATAGATGTAGGATCATCCGAAAATGGAAATCTCCTCTTTAAGGATCTAGAAAAAAAGGGTTTCCTTTCGGGATCCTGCCACTCCTTTTTAATAGTTTCAACCAGTACCTCATGTACTGGAAAAACTTTCCTCCTTTGTTCCCCTAGGCCCTTGTACATTTGGTCATGAAGGGTCAGGGGTTTCCTGTCTTCCTGAATACCAAGGGTTGTATAAATAGCCCCTAAGAGGTCCTCTACCTCTTCCATGGATAATTTATATCTGGAGGATTTCCTGGACTCCCCGTCCTGGTCCTCCCCCTCTGAACCCTCCTGGGAATCGGAGGAGGAACTGTCTGGTTGTCTTTGTTCCACTCCGGAGGGCCCTGGAGCTTCCTCTGCCCTAACTGAAGTTGCAGGTTGGACAGGAGCAGAGCCCTGAGCCTGAGGCGGGGTTGTATCCTGGGGAGCTGGACTAATGGGAGGCTGAAACCTTTCAAATAAGGCTTTAAATGAAGAGAAGGTGGACGAGAGCTCCTTAACCGAGGCAGCCAGTCCTGACTCCTGTTCAGAGTCCCTCTCTTTAACAAGGGAGTCTATGCACTCCCTACACAAGACCTTTGTCCATGCTTCCCCTAATGTGTCCCTGCAAGAGGCACATCTCTTCTTAGAGCTATGTGTAGACCTAGACTTCTCTGTAGCTTTCTGAAATACATGAAAAGAAAAAACAAACATTTTGTCACTTTTTTTTTTTTTTTTTTAAAAACAAGGATACAACCCTGGGAGTGCACTAGACCCTCCTTAATATGTGGGGATCTGAGCCTCCCTCCCCCTGACCACCCAGGGTGTCTGCCCCCCCATGACAGGAACTATACATGGAGGAACAATCCTAGATAAAGAGTACTCTTCCCCAGGGCACTCTTACCTTAGGAAGGCTGGAGGTAGTGTCCGTTGGCTGAGCATCTGCTTCCGACATGACTTGCAGGTGGTTGCTACTACCGAGTCCCACGCTGCCTGTGCGCGTCCCAGACTCGTCTCCAGCCTGTGCCTGGCTTCCCTATCAGCACCGCGACCCGGAACCGGAAGCCGCGGGTCAAATGCAAGCATTCGCCCTTCCGCCGGAAATGACGTCGCCCGTCGTCCGGCCCGCCTAGTTCCAAAAGAAAAAAAAAGAGAGCGGCCTGTATAGTATACAGGAAAGGCGAACGCTTGCATGCTGCAGCCCTGTAGCCACGATAGGGAGCCCCCACAGCCTGAAGACGCGCTCGGCTAGGAAGTGGTGGCAACAGAACGAGGGGTAAGTCCCCCCCATGCCCCTAGGAAGCCCCTGCTCCCATTACAGGCTCCAAAAAAATATAAACAGCCGCAGTCACCCTGACTGAGTGGCCTGGTTCCTTGCACAGTGTCTCCCCACCGGAGGAAACACTAATACTGAGGTCTGGCAGGGGGAAGTAAGAATTTATGGGCTGGCGCAGTGTTTCCTAGAGGAAGAGGAGGAGACTATCTCTCATGGTGGCTGTCCTGAAAGACGAAGGGGGACAAATCCTTCCTGATCCCCCAAGAGGCAATCAGATATTCCCTGGATCCACTTTACCTATAAATGTTAGTACCCGGTTATATTATGTACATTTAGTAAAGAATCCAGGCCTTTCTTAAAGCAATCTACTGAGATGGTCAGATCCACCTCTGAAGGGAGTCTATTCCACATTTTCACAGCTCTTACTGTGAAGAAACCTTTCCTTATTTGGAGATTAAATCTCCTTTCCTCTAGACCTAAAAAGAGTGCCTCCTTTGTCCTCTGATGACCTTAAAGTGAATAACTCAACACCAAGGTCACTATATGGACCACTTATATATTTGCACATGTTGACCATAATTGCCCTTAATCTCCTCTTAAGAGGGAAGAGATTCAGTTCTTCTAATCTTTCCTCATAGCTGAGCTCCTCCATGCCTCTTATCAGTTTGGTTGCCCTTATCTGTACTTTCTCCAGTTCCTCGATATACTTTGAGAACTGGTACCCAAAACTGAACTGCATATTCCAGATGAGGTCTTACTAATAAATTGTTCAGGGGAGCAAAATGATACCTCTCTCTGGAGTCCATACCTCTTAATACAAGAAAGGACTTTGCTCACTTTGGAAACCGCAGCTTGGCATTGCATGTTATTATTAAAATGATTATAAAGCTTTATTAAAAAAAAAACAGAGCAGCCCTGATCCTCCTCTTCTGGAGGTCTCCTGGTGGTGCTCCAGGCTCCTCCCCTCCTTCTGGTGTCCCGTTGGAGGGCCACTCTCCCTGGGGGCACCCTTGTGGGCGTGCTCCCAAATCCTTTATTGCTATATTCCTTTATTGCTGTCACAAGGGATGAACAACATCCCTTGAGACAGCATGGGCCATGACAGGTCTTCTTTATGGAGCGACCTGGGCTCTATTAGACCCCAAATCTCTCCTCCAGCCTCCTATGTAGCAGATTAGCCACAGATTAGTCTGATCGTCTGCTTTCCTGGCCGCTAGAGGCCAGGTAAACAAAGAGGCGGAACCAAAAGCGAGGAAAATACTTGTTGCTTCTGGTTTCCGGGGTTACAGAGAAAGAGGAATGATGTCAGTCCCTCTCCCTGTTCAGTACAGCAATTGCTGTCACCCACACTGCTCCTGGGATCTTCGATGGGAAGGTAGAGTCCGGGAAAGGCGTTGGTGTTGGGAGGGGGGTACCCCCCCTTCTGCCACCCTGAGAAGTGATCGAGTGTCTAATTAGCCAATCAAATCGCTTCTGAAAAGATCCATACCGGGATGATGCCTGTAGACGCAGTCATCATCCCGGTATAACTACTGAAACCCAAGCATGTCCTACGGGCGGCAAGTAGGTAAATTAATTTTTCCTTGCAAGCTCTCTTTATTTTGTAAACACCGGCTTGGGGAGCCTGTCTGTATGATGAGGCCACAATGTAGAGCACTTTGAACAAGATCAGAGTTTTTTTGCTAGAAAATGACTCAGAACCCCCAAACATTATATATATATATATATGTCACACGGTATTTGCACAGCAAATTTTTAAACGCAATTTTTTTGGGGGAAAAAAAAAACACTTTCATGAATTAAACACTAAAGTTAGCCCAATTTTTTTTGTATAATGTGAAAGATGAGGTTACGCAAAGTAAATAGATAACGAACGTATCATGCTTTAAAACTGCGCATACCCATGGAATAGCGCCAAACGTTGGTACTTAAAAATGTCCATTGGTGATGCTTTCATTTCTTTTTTACAGGCTACCAGTTTAGAGTTAGAGGAGTTCTTGTGCTAGAATTATTTCTCTCTCTCTCGAACATTTGCAGCGATACCTCACATGTGCGGTTTGAACACCAGTTACATATGCGGGCTTGACCTACCTATGTGTTTGCTTCTAAGTGTGAGCATATTTTTTACACTATCCCTTAAAAAAATGTTTTTGTTCACTTATTCCTATTACATGGAATGTAAATATCCCTTGTAATAGGAACAGGGCTTGTATGGGGAAAACTGGGGTCTGTAAGTGCCCAGATTTCTACTCCATACTATATTTTTTATTTTTACACTTTCCGTTTAAAAAAAAAATGTTTTTTGATCACTTTTATTCCTATTACAAAGAATGTAAATATCCTTTGTAATAGGAATAGCTCATGGCATAGACCCCCAGATCTCTCTGTTAAGAGGACCAGTCATGCCTTATTCCTATCCCATGTCTCCACATAAAGACCTGTCATGCCCCATTTCTATTACATTACATTTACATTCCTTGTAACAGGAATAAAAGTAATAGTGTATGTAATAGGAATAGGTAATGACTTAAGATCTCTCTGTAAAGAGGACCCATCATGCCTTTCTCCTATCCTAGATCTCTCCATAAAGAGGACCCGTCATGCCCTATTCCTATTACAATGGATGTTTACATTCCTTGTAACAGGAATAAAAGTGATAGTGTAAAATTATTATTATTTTTGTAATATAGAGAAATCTGGGGACTTAGGCCCCCTTTTCAGCGAGATCTGGGGTCTATGTCCCCAGATCTCTCCTCTATCCTATTATTTTTACACTTTCCCTTTAATTTTTTTTATATTTTTTATCACTTTTATTCCTATTACAAGGAATGTAAACATCCCTTGGAATAGGGCATGACAGGTCCTCTTTATGGAGAGATCTGGGGTCTATAAGTCCCCACATCTCTCCTCTATGCTGGAAAAAAAAAATTGATCTTAAAAACCCAACAGTGCTTACATCTGCCGGCAGCGGAAGTGAAGTCATACCATCACTTCCCGCCTTCAAGGGTCATTTTTTTTTTTTTTTTTTACAGCCGGCCGTTCCCTGCAAAGTAAAAGCAATCTGGATGCCAGTAATTGCAGGCATCATTCAGATATCTCCACATCAACCCAAGAATGTCATACGACGTCCACCATAGGTTAAGTGGTTAAACCAAATAAGAGCAAACTACACACCACAATCTAGTTTAAAAAAATACATAGTAAAAGGAAAGATTGGAAGACATTAGATTTAAAAATCAGGCAACATTTATTTAGCCATGTACAATGATTTTTATTCTATATTTCAAACAATGGTAGAGAACAGTCCTTGAAATGATCATAAAGGGGCTTCTGCATGATGTTCATCACAGAACAAAATTGCAAAGGAAATCAGAAGAATTGATGACGTCTTTGGGTTGAATGCAGTTCACCTCAACCTTGCCGATACACCAACACTGCTAGTCCAGTTGAGCAGACTTGTTGAAACAAACAGTAGCTAAAAACGAGAGAACTAGGGTTAGAGATGAGACATTTGTAAGAATAGTCCTAAGTGTATTTTATACTTCTGCAGCCAAACCTACTTATTATTTCTTACATTTTCCCATTAACATAGCATAAATTTACAATACAAATACAATTTAAAAAACAAAAAAACAAAAAAACAAAAAAGGGACAAACCCAACTAGACAACATAAATGAGATGAAAGTTTTCACACAATGGAGAGCATGTGGATGTGGCCGGGGATGTGGCCAGATTGACAAAAAAAGAAAAACATTTTTTAAAATCTGATACACATGGAAATATTTGAAGCACAATTCTCTTCTATATGTATAGAAGAGGTTAACAATGTATGAAGGGCCAGACAAGTAAAAAAAAATTAAAAAAAGGGGGGGTTAGTATATATGTAAACATGAAGTGATGGAGGGGGAACAGGCTGTAGTGGAAATAATAATAACTAGAAAAGCAGTCTACAACTGGAGTGGGCGGAGTAACTGGGTGAGGTGGCTTGAGTAACTGTTGTGTGGTTGGAGTGGCTGGAGTAACTGAAAAGTGTTAAAAAGCTTAATATGTTAAAAAGTATAAAAAGTAGTAAAAAAGTTGAAGTCCCATAATTTTTTTCAAAAAAGATTTTTTTTCCCCCCTCGAAAGATTTTTTTTCAAAAATTATTATTATTTTTTTTTTACTTATGATTTTTTTTTCTAAAAAATGATTTTTTTTTCCTTAAATATTATTATTTTTTTTTCAAAAATGATTTTTTTTTTCATGGGGTGGTCATAATATTTTGGCTAATCATGGGGGGGTCATAATATTTTGGCTGATCATGGGGTTGTCAGTTTTTGTCACCTCCCACTCTAGTTCTGAACATGTCGCCATTCATTCCTATGGGACCAATTTTGCTGCAAAAACGGTGATTTTTCGCGAACCATTTGGCGAAACATTCCACAAAGTAATAGCACACCAATCGGGAACAATCCACACGTTTCGGTATATCACTGTCTATGTAGTGTAAAAGCTGTGGGAGGAGTTAGGGTGGTAAATTTGGCTATAATAAGAATAATATATATGTGAGATAACAGTAAGTGGTCTTGCTATGCAAGAACACTTAATGAACGGTAATGATACAAGCAATGTGTGTGTGTCCATGGTGTGGATACCAAGTGGGGTGCACCTAATGTTGGATCATATATATATATATATATATATATATATATATATATATATATATATATATATATATATATATATATATATATATATTTACTATACCACTCCCAACCGGTGGAGCAGAGACAGACCTGTTTGTGGGGGGGGGGGGGGGCGGAGAGACAGGGGTAGGGAGGAAGGAGTGGGGGGAGAAACACCAGAAATGAGTGTGTGATCTGTTATAACAAGGTGTATGTGTCTAACTCCTCATTGAGTCCCCCTGGCAAGAGGGAATTGGGAATATATTCAGAAAGTCTCCCGTTGGAGACTTTTCCGTTTGTCGTTTGAAACGCTCCACAGCAGGCAAACCTCCGGAGATGGCCTCTATGACCCACACCTTCAGGCCTTCGGTGGACTTTTGATGTTCAGTCAAAAAATGTTTTGGCACACTGTGCTCACCACATCCCTGTTCGATGAACCACCTGTGCTTGCCAAACCATTGGCAGAGGGGAACGGTTGGTTCTGTCAACATGTAGGAAGCCACAAGGACAGGTCAGACAGTATACTACATGATCGCTGGAGCAATTGTGAAACTCTTTTATAGGGTAAGTTTTTCCTTTTGTAAAGAAGCTTTTTTTGTCCATGCTGGACAAATATACAAATCATGCATCATTTTTCTTACATTGAAACATGCCCACTAGTGGGATCAAGGGGGTGAGGGTGGTGGGATCTGGCTTGGGTTTGCGAAACTTACTTGCCGCAATTCGGCTCTTGATATTTTTGGCCTTGCGGTAGGAAACTTTGGGTTTGGATGTTGTGTGCCACTGTGGTAGAGTTCTAGATCCAAGAAGGCCAATTTGTCAGGGTCCGCTACGAAGGTGAAAGAGTCCAAAGTTTTTGTGATTACAATGGAAAACAAACTGCGTGAGGTTCTCCATGGTGCCATCCCAGATGATAATTACATCATCGATCTGATGCCCGTAAAAAATGATGTTGGCAACAAAGTGATTGTTGTGTGTGATGTGGTGGAGTTCCCAATAACCCATCGTTAGATTTGCGTAACTTGGGGCAAAGTTTGCCCCCATGGCAGTGCCTTGGGTTTGTAGATAAAACTGATCTTCAAATTCAAAGTAGTTATGCTCGCGGCAAAAAGTTGTTGCCTCAAGTATGAAGTGGGCTTGTTGTGGGTTGACAAGTGGATCAGTGGATAGGAAGTGTTCTACTGCCATAAGACCTACTTCATGGGGAATGGATATGTAAAGGGAGGTGACATCCAGGGATGTAGAGTAGAAGTAGTAGGATAACATGTCCAGTAGATGTGTACAGTCTCTGATGTATGTTTGAAGATTCTGTGCCAGAGGTTGTAAAAAGAGATCCACATACATGGATAAGCCCCTGGTGACCCTTTCCATTAAAGCAACGATGGGCCGTCCTGGTGGGTTATTAATATCTTTATGTATTTTCAGCAGGTGGTAAAAGTATGAAGTTTTGTAAAAACTTTTAATTAGAGAAAAGGGAACTCTGGTTTGGAAATAATTTCTTCCTGGAGGGCTCTATTGGCTAATGTGGTAGCTTCCTGAGTTAACTTAACAACAGTCTCAGGGATTCCTTTATGTAATCCATTTTTTTTGAAGTACAATACCTCCACCCTTGTCTACAGCTTTAATGATCATGTGCTCGTTGTTGGCCAGCGTGTCTAGTGCGGTTCGTTCAGCTTTGGATAGGTTGGATATTTTCTTGCAGTTCGGGTTGGTTTGACACATCTTGATGATGTCTGCATACACCACCTGATAAAAGGTGTGTATGTAAGAACCTTTTTTGTGTACTGGGTTGAATATTGATTTTGGTTTGAAGTGGGTTTGTTCAACTAAGAGGAAGGTCAAAAATCAATATTCAACCCGGTACACAAAAAAGGTCCCTACATACACACTTTTTATCAGGTGGTGTATGCAGACCTCATCAAGATGTGCCAAACCAACCCGAATTGCAAGAAAATATCCAAGCTATCCAAGGCTGAACGAAAAGCACTAGACACTCTGGTCAACAACAAGCACATGATCATTAAAGCTGTAGATAAGGGTGGAGGTATTGTAATTCAAAATAGATGGATTACATAAAGGAATCCCTGAGAGTGTTGTCAGATACCAACACCTACTCTAAGTTAACTCAGGACCCTCTGCCCCGTTTCACTCAGGAAGCTACCACATCAGCCAATAGAGCCCTCCAGGAAGAAATTTCCAAACCAGAGTTCTCTTTTCTCATTAAAATTTTTTACCACCTTCCGAAAATACATATAGATATCAATAACCTACCAGGACGACCCATCATTGCTACAGTGGAAAGTGTCACCAGTGGCTTTTCAATGTATGTGGATCACTTTTTACAACCTTTGGCACAGAATCTTCCATCATACATCAGAGACGGTACAAATCTACTGGACATATTATCATTCTACTCCTGGGAACCCACGTACATATGGGCATCCCTGGATGTCACCTCCCTTTACACATCTATTCCCCATGATGTAGGTCTGATGGCAGTAGAACACTTCCTATCCACCGATCAACTTATCAACCCATGACATGCCCACTTCTTACTTGAGGCAACAACTTTTTGCCTCAAGCATAATTACTTTGAATTTGAAGACCAGTTCCATCTACAAACCCAAGGCACTGCCATGGGAGCAAACTTTGCTCCAAGCTACGCAAATCTAACGATGGGTTATTGGGAACTCAATCACATCACACACCACAATCCCTTTGCTGCCAACATAATTTTTTACGGGCGTTACATCATAATAATCATCAGGGATGGCACCATGGAGAACCTCACACAGTTTGTTTACCATTTTAATCACAACGATTTGGGACTTTTTCACCTTCATAGCGGATCCCGACAAACTGGACTTCTTGGATCTAGAACTATACCACAGTGGCACACAAATAGATACTACCAACTACGTGAACCCCACTGCAGGAAACTCATACATACACTACCAGAGTTGCCACCACCCCAGATGGAAGAACAATATCCCCAAGAGCCAGTTCCACAGGATCCGATGTAATTGTACCAAAGATGAGGATTGCCAGACCCAAGGCCAACTCTTAACCCAAACACTTCTGGACAAGGGATACCCCCCAGCTCTCGTAGATGATGCTTTCCATCAGTATCAGGCTAAACTGACACCTAAACCCAAAACGTCAGAAGGGCTCCAGCCAACAAGGTTTACCACCCAGTTCCATGACCACTACAGACAAATGGAAAATCATCAAGAACTGGCCCATCCTGCTGGAAGATCCTTTTCTGGGTTCCACCCTAACATCCAAACCCAAAGTTTCCTACTGCAAGAGCGAATATATCAAGAGCCGAACTGCACCAAGTAAGATCCACAAACCCAAACTTAAGCTAGATACCAACACCCACCCCCCCCTCCCTTGATCCCACTAGTGGGCATGTTTCAATGCAAGAAAAAATGATGCATGATGTCTACATTTGTCCAGCATGGACATAAAAGCTTCTCTACAAAAAGGAAAAACTTACCCTATAAGAGAGTTTCACAATTGCTCCAGCAATCATGTAGTATACTGCCTGAACTGTCCTTGTGGCCTCCTATATGTTGGCAGCACCATCCGTCCCCTCCGCTAGTGGTTTGGCAAAGCACAGGCAGTTCATCGAACAGGGATGTCATGAGCACAGCGTGCCAAGACATTTTTTGACTGAACATCAAAAGTCCACCGAAGGCCTGAAGGTGTGGGTCACAGAGGCCATCTCCGGAGGTTTGCCTGCTGCGTAGGGTTCCAAATGGCTCTGCCAGCGGGAGACTTTCTGGATATAGTCACTCAATTCCCTCTTGCCAGGGGGACTCAATGAGGAGTTGGACGCATATACCTTGTTATAACAGATCACACACACACACACTTCTGGTTTGTTCCTCCCCCACTTCCTCCTTACCCTGGCTCTCCCCCCACAAACCGGTCTGTCTCTGCTCTACCGGTCGGGAGTGGTTTGTATATATATATATATATATATATATATATATATATATATATATATATATATATATATATATATATATATATATATATATATATATATA
Source organism: Lithobates clamitans (assembly GCA_037952925.1). Lineage (NCBI taxonomy): Eukaryota > Metazoa > Chordata > Amphibia > Anura > Ranidae > Lithobates > Lithobates clamitans. Next base: position 3,533,977 of record JBBGZY010000791.1, read on the forward strand.
TATATATATACACACACACACACATATTACATGATCCATCATTAGGTGCACCCCACTTGTTATCCACACCATGGGGACACACATATACATCCCTTGAATACCAATTCGGGAAACAGCACCAACTTTATCATTAGCATTCATTATTTAAACTACAGCTTGTCCCCCCCCCCCCCAATTACCTCTTCATGTCTACATGCATACTAACCCCCCCTTTTTTCCTATTTTACTTGCCTGGCCCTTCATACATCGTTAACCTCCAATAGGCTTCTATACATATAGAAGAGAATTATGCTTCAAATATTTCCATGTGTATCAGTTTTTATTTATTTTTTTTTGTCAATCCAAGACTATTAACCCCCGCTTCACCTTGCCCCTTGCTATAATTTATTTTTCCGCAAATTGTTTACCAATTGGTCTGCTGGAAGTTCTAGTTCCACGGCCACACCCACATGCTCTCCATTGTGTGTGTGTATATATATAGCTGTCCTCCTCTAGAGGGCAGCAGGCCAATAGAAGGAGCAGCCAGCTCCGAGCATGTAGGCCTTTTACCACTGCAGCCCTGATTGACAAGATTCCAGCCCTGCCTAGGTCCAATCAGATGCCGGTGACATCACTTCCTGTTCCACGGTCCATGCTGGTCAGTGTGGAGCTTCTTGGTTCCTTTGCTCCTGGAAAAACACTGTGATCCATTCCAGCCAGCTGCTCAATCCTTTCCAGCTATCCAGAACAGCGGAGGGGCCTACAGAGCCATGTGGAATGCCAGGACTGCACTTTACTTTGACGAGCATGCATCTTCTATCATCTTATAAGTGTTTTTAATCTTATCCTATTAACCGCTTCCCGACCGGCGCACGACTATTTATGTCGGCAGAATGGCACGGCTGGGCAAAAAGGTGTACCTGTACGTCCTTTTGAATTCCCCGCCATGCCATTGCGTGCGCGCCGGCGGCGTGCGCCGGCCAGGAGCTCCGTGGGTCGGGTCGCGGATCCCGCGTACTCGATCGCCGCGGGGATACCCGCGATCGTCTCATGGAAAGCAGGAACGGGGAGATGCTAATGTAAACAGCATCTCCCCATTCTGCCTAGTAGTGACAGTGTCACTGGATCTCTGCTCCCTGTCATCGGGAGCAGAGATCAGTGTACTGACACACACAGCCCATCCCCCCTAAAGTTAGAATCACTCCCCAGTACTGATTTAACCCCTCCCCGCCCCCTAGTGGTTAACCCCTTCACTGCCAGTGTCATTTACACAGGAATCAATGCATTTTTATAGCACTGATTGCTGTATAAATGACAATGGTTCCAAAAATGTGTCAAAAATGTCCGATGTGTCCGCCATAATGTCGCAGTCACAATAAAAAAAAAAAAAAACGCTGATCGCCGCCAAAACTAGTAAAAAAAGATTATTAATAAAAATGCCATAAAACTATCCCCTATTTTGTAAACGCTATAACTTTTGCGCAAACCAATCAAACGCTTATTGCGATTTTTTTTTTACCAAAAATATGTAGAAGAATACGCATCGGCCTAAACTGAGTAAAAAAAATGTTTGGTATATTTGAGGGATATTTATTATAGCAAAAAGTAAAAAATAATGCGTTTTTTTCAAAATTGTCGCTCTTATTTTGTTTATAGCGCAAAAAATAAACATCGCAGATCAAATACCACCAAAAGAAAGCTCTATTTGTGGGAAAAAAAGGACGTCAATTTTGTTTGAGAGCCATTTCGCATGACAGCGCAATTGTCAGTTAAAGCGACGCAGTGCCGAATGGCAAAAAGTGCTCTGGTCTTTGGGCAGCCAAATGGTCCGGGGCTTAAGTGGTTAAAGTCATGTTAATACTACACTCAGGTCGGCGCCTCCTTCTCCCTGTTTTTTTCTTGCATGTCTTGCAGAGTTCTGGACCCACTCTAAAGGATGGCTGCCTTCCTTTTTAACTCTTAATACCCCTTTCTATGGATACATCACCATCCAGCTATTACAGCCACAGACTATACCCTCTAAGGATTACTCCATCTGGAGCGCCAGATAAACACTGACTATACTGTTGGCTCTAGTATGGTGACCTCATACTCTAATCCAGGGCCAGATCTATCCGTCTGATGTGGGGGTGCAGTAAAAATTGTCGGGGGGGGGGTAGAGAATGGGCGTTCAGCAGAACAGTATACAGAAACAGGAATAAGTAGGGCAGAGTACAGTTCGGTTAGCAGGGCAGTGTCAAATGTGTGAATGGGGAAAAAAAAGAAAAATCAAGCCATTTTTGTTCAACCCACTGGTTGAACACAAAGAAACATTCTGATGTATGGGCTGAGCTTACCTTAAAGAAGAACTTGATTAAAACCGACAACAGTTGAGACAATGAACACCTTGGTCAGGTCTATGTACAGTATATCTATGCATATTGTATAGAGTACAGGGGTTAAGATCAAGCAATAAACAAAACAGTACAGCAGTCAGGATAAGTGACACATTCACAACAGGGTCCTCCCTTACATCCATGTCTCCAAAGTCCCACCTTACATCAGAGTCCACCCTTACATCAGTCCCACTTTATAGCAGAGTATCGCCCCTTGCATCAGAGTGTGGCAGAGTGCCCCCTTACACATACACTATATTGTCAAAAGTATTGGAACGCCTGCCTTTACACGCACATGAACTTTAGACTGAGAACTGAGACTGGTATCTCAGTCTAATGCCGCGTACACACGGTCGGACTTTGCAGCTACAAAAGTCGGACAGTCTGTCCGACATACTTCCGGCGTACCTTCGGCGGACTTGGGGCAGACTTTCTTACGAACGGACTTGCCCACACACGACCACACAAAAGTACGCCAGTTTAGTACGCTGTGACGTACACCAAGTCCGACGAGACTATAAAACGGAAGTTCAATAGCCCGTACGACACCCTTTGGGCTCCTTCTGCTAATCTCGTGTTTATCTCGTGTTAGTAGAAGTTTGGTGAGAGACGATTCGCGCTTGTGAGACTCGTATTTTTCAGTTCGTTTTAACTGGTGTTCAGTCTGTGCTTGTGAGGTTTGTATCTGCTTTTCAGTGCGTTTGGTCAGTTGGCATTGAGAAATCTTTGTTTTATTGGCCGCTCGTTCCTGATTTTCAGGTCGTTCTTCACAGGCCTTGCTGTTCTTCAGTGCGTTCTGTTTAGTGCGTTCTGACCAGCCGACCGTTTTGAAGCCATGTTACCTGTACGTACTCGTCGTAGAGCTCGTGCATTGTATGTGCTTGGTGCTGTAGTTTATTCTTCAGCCCAAGACCAGTCCATGAACAGGGCGAGGAGGAGTTCATGGACCAAGAATTGGTTGCTTCAGCGTGACCAGTTCTGTCACATGCCTTTGCTCCGTGAGATCCGTGAGAATAATCCTGAGGATTTCAGGAACTTTCTCCGGATGACGGACCCCGTTTTTGATCGTTTGGTGGCTTTGCTGACCCCCTATATCAGCAGGCAGGATACCTGCATGAGGCAAGCCATCACTCCGGAGCAGAGGGTGGTCGCTACCTTGCGGTATTTGGCCACAGGGAGAAGCCTGCAGGACCTTAAGTTCTCGACAGGCATCTCCCCCCAGGCTCTGGGGATCATTATCCCAGAGACCTGTTCTGCCATCATACAGGTCCTGCAGAAGGACTATATTAAGGTAAGCTATTTTTAGTTTATTAGCATCACATGTTCTTTTATGTAATCTTTGATAAAGTAATGTATTTCTTGCTTCAAACACTACTTCCCATCATTGCAATATAGTGTGAATGTCCCCTTTTTATCCTCACACATGCTGGGATTTTTTCCTGTTATTTTTTGTCATGCATGTATAGTTTCCTTCAATAACCTTCCCAGCATGAAGTGATGGGAACATATCCACCTAGTCTACTCATTTTGAATGTATTTTGTTGGAGTGTATTTAGTGTGCTTAGAATTAGCAATTAGCTAGATTTCACAACCCCCCCCCCCCACCTGAACTCACTCCAAATAGTGTGCTGCTAATTAGCAATTAGCTAGATTTCACAACCCCCCCCCCCACCTGAACTCACTCCAAATAGTGTGCTGCTAATTAGCAATTAGCTAGATTTCACAACCCCCCCCCCCCCACCTGAACTCACTCCAAATAGTGTGCTGCTAATTAGCAATTAGCTAGATTTCACAACCCCCCCCCCCCCACCTGAACTCACTCCAAATAGTGTGCTGCTAATTAGCAATTAGCTAGATTTCACAACCCCCCCACCCCCACCCTCGTTAAAATTTGCTTGAATGTTCTGTGGTGTTGATTTGTCTAAAGCAAATCTATGTTGCACTTTGCAAAATGCATGTGCACTCTACAAGTGCATTTGTTCCATTGCTTTAGTAAATGAGCAGAAGCTCTGCTGATTTCCATCATCAAATCATATGCAAGCCTCAAAGTGTTTTCATTAATTGCCCTTGCATGTGATTGTGTACTGTTTACAACATGAATGCCTTTTGACATTACCTCATTTACTGTAAGCTGGTTTGCAACTGCACCTGCAGAGTGCGACAACTGCAGTCTTGTAGCCTTTGTTATCCCTAAATTCCTGCGTGTTGTTAAAGTAATTTTTTTTGGGGATTTCACAACCCCCTAAAATGTAATCAATGTTCTATCAGAGGGGGTGAGCAATCTGATAAGTGTGCCTTTTTCCATATTAGTTATTCCAGAAGAATTAAATTATTGAATGTTATACTGATGCTGGGGAATAATGTTTTTAATTGTCTAATTTTCTTGCAATGTTAGCTTCCAAATTAATTGATTTTTGTTTTCTTGTTTGATTCCCCAGTTTCCTTCAACGCCACAGGAATGGCAGACTGTGGCATCCCATTTTGCAAGCCGTTGGGACTTTCCCAATTGTGGAGGGGCTATAGATGGGAAACATGTCCACATTGTGCCACCACCCCATTCGGGGTCATATTATTTTAATTATAAGGGGTTCCACAGTATTGTTTTAATGGCGGTGGTGTCGGCACACTATGATTTTTTATATGTGGACGTGGGGAAGAATGGCCGGATGTCGGATGGAGGAGTATTTGCCCAGACGGAGTTCTGCCAGCGTCTCCAGAGTGGTGGCCTGGGATTGCCACCTGATGAGGATAACGTGGAAGGACTCCCCTTTGTCTTCATTGCCGATGAAGCCTTCGCTCTGAGCAAGCACCTCATGAGGCCATTCCCCCAAAGAACCCTCACCCCGGAGAGGAGGGTTTTTAATTACCGGCTGGCCAGAGCTAGAAGAGTGGTTGAGAATGCGTTTGGAATTCTGGCCAGCCGGTTCCGCCTGTTTCAAACAGCCATTAATTTGGCGGAATACAAACTTAATTTTATAATTTTATCATGCTGCATTCTGCACAACTTTTTAAATAAGCATTCTGCCAATTATATAGGCACAGTTGGGCCTGAGGCCGGACAAATAGAAGCCAACCTTACAGGCCTGGATACTGTCCGTACTGGCTTGGCCCCCCAAAGTTCCCGTCAGGTTAGACAGCAATATGTTGATTATTTTATGGGTAGGGGGGCCATTGCAATGGGCCAGGATATATAATTTTTTTTACAATAAAAAAAATATTGCTGAAATCTGGCATTATATTTATTGCTTGCCTTTCTTTTGGGCTGTCTCCTAGGTTATGGTCGAGCAGTTGTAGTGCCAACTGTATTAGAATTTTCAAAATGTCTAAATAAGCTCCATTGCCACTGTAAACAACTTTTTGACAATTATAACCAAACTGATACTGAGCCTTGAAATAACAAACCACACATTTGTTAAAATCCTATAAAAGGAGATGTTTTTATTAATGGTTGGTATGCATTCAGTTCTGCATTTAGTATAAAATGTTCCGAGACAAAAATATAATGGTATCTTAATGATGTAGCAAAATATAATTATATTGAAATATTTCTACCTAATCCACAAAAAAATATTTTGGGCTTTTGGATTTTCAAAAACAGGCTTTGTTTTTGGAAAATCAAGTTTTGTTTTTTTTTAAAAGCAAGTTTTCTTTTTTTTTTTTTTTTTTTGTTTTTTAAAATCATTTTTTTTGTTTTTTTTGGGGTTTTTTAACATTAATTTTCTTAATTTTTTTGGTGTTTTCAAATCAATTTTTTTTACTTTTTTTGGTTTTTGAAAATTAATTTTTTTTTTTTTTTTGGGTTATTTAAAATCACTTTTTTTTTATTTTTTTGGGTTTTTTAAAATCACTTTTTTTTATTTTTTTTTGGGTTTTTTAAAATCACTTTTTTTTATTTTTTTTTGGGTTTTTTAAAATCACTTTTTTTTATTTTTTTTTGGGTTTTTTAAAATCACTTTTTTTTTATTTTTTTTTGGGTTTTTTAAAATCACTTTTTTTTATTTTTTTTTGGGTTTTTTAAAATCACTTTTTTTTTATTTTTTTTTGGGTTTTTTAAAATCACTTTTTTTTATTTTTTTTTGGGTTTTTTAAAATCACTTTTTTTTATTTTTTTTTGGGTTTTTTAAAATCACTTTTTTTTATTTTTTTTTGGGTTTTTTAAAATCACTTTTTTTTATTTTTTTTTGGGTTTTTTAAAATCACTTTTTTTTATTTTTTTTTGGGTTTTTTAAAATCACTTTTTTTTATTTTTTTTTGGGTTTTTTAAAATCAATTTTTTTTCTTTTTTTTGGGTTTTTTAAAATCAATTTTTTTTTTTTTTTTGGTTGTTTTTTAGAAAATCAATTTTTATTTTTTTGTGGATTTTTGACAGCCCTCCTTTTTGACATTAGGTTAAACAGCCATTTATGTTAGGCCAAAAAAACAAAGAGAAGGCCCAGAATGGGGTCAGCAAAACAGGAAATGAAGGACATGATTGATGTTTTGGGGTTTAAAAAAGGGCATTTAGATTCGACCCAAAACATCAATCATGTCCTTCATTTCCTGCTGCATACGATCCAGCCTATTACGCATTTGATCCATGTCTTGATTCCAGCCCATTATTTGACCAATTAGACGTTGGGCACTTTCCGAGGTGAAATGGTCACTTCTTGTTGTTCCTAAAGTGGAATGAAACCAAAAAATGTCTTTACAAATATGCACACATACATAGTTTACCTTACCAGAACTAAAGCTGTTGTCTCAGACACTGACCTGGTGGGGTGGCCATGTAGCCTAATTCCTCCACATCCTCGGGGGTGTCACTGTTGCTTGAATGAAGCAGATCCCCTAAAATAGAGTAGACAAATTCAATTAAACAAAAGGCAGCCATGCATAGATTAACGTAAGCTGGTGTGTCAGACACTCACCTGGTGGGGTGCCCATGTCGCCCACCTCTCCTTCCTCCACATCGTCAATGGGACTTGGACTGATTGCCCAATCCTGTTTTGCTTGGGGTGGACTGTGTTCTTTTGGTTGGCTGAGTGATTTTTCCCCTATGTGAAACAAAAAATTAGTAATCTAATTAGCACACAGATATTTTAGGACATAATAATTTTCCAACATTTGTAGTGAAGTGGTTTGTGTAGAGTTCCTATTTTAGTTCAATATTTCAAATTATAAAGACATACCGGATAGATAGATATCAATATCTCAAAATATAGTTAATAATCTTTTGATCTCTCTCTATATCTGTAACAAAATCTCTAAATATCTAACTAAATGTAAATCCAAAAAATTAAGAGAATTTAAAATAGATATATAATATATATATATATATATATATATAATATATATATATATATATATATATATATAATATATATATATATATATATAATATATATAATATATAAATATATATAATATATATAATATATATATATATATATATATATATATATATATATATATATATATATATATATATATATATATATATATATATATATATATATATATATATATATATATATATATATAGATATATAATATATATATATAGATATATATATATATATATATATATAGATATATAATATATATATATAGATATATATATATAGATATATATATATATATATATAGATATATATATATATTTTTCTATATATATATATATATATATATTTATATATATATATATATATATATATATATTTCTATATTTTTTTATATATTTATATTTTTATATTTTTATATATTTATATTGTTATCTATATAGATATTTTTATCTATATAGATATAGATTATATCTATCTCTCTATATCTATATCTATATAGATATAGATATAGAGAGAGAGATAGATATAGAGAGATAGATATAGAGAGATAGATAGAGAGATAGATAGAGAGATAGATAGAGAGATAGATAGAGAGATAGATAGAGAGATAGATATATAGATATGGATATGTAACGAGGTTTCTTCAAAGATCGTTTAGAACGATGAACAAAAATCGTATAGAAAGGAAAAGCACATGGAGCAGTATACAAGGTAATAAACACAAGAGAAAAACACGACAAGTACTTACTTTTTTTAAGAACTTTCCGGATACGTCGGTATTGATCCGGCTCCCTGATTTTCAGGTCAGACCATCTTTTGCGCAATTGATCCTTGGAGCGCTGGACCCCAAATGATGCCTGCAAAGTGTCCACGACCTTTGCCATGATTTTGGCCTTGCGCAAATTTGGCCGTGCGTACGGCCCATAATTGCCATCATAGTCGTCTTTGCGAAGAATGGCCACCATCTCCACCATCTCTTTGAAACTCATATTAGAGGCCTTAAATCTAGGCCTCACAGATTTGGTTGACGTTCCAGACGTTCCAGCCTGCGGGCTGTCTCCACTACCTGAGGTCGTCAACATTTCAGGTGTCTCCGCCATTCTTTAACTCCACTACGCGCCGTAACAAAAAAGGGGCGGAGAACATGAGTACATTTCGAACGTCAGGGGCGGGCGACGCAGGCGGAGTTTCACACATGCGTAGTGTATAAAGGAGGGCCTTTCGCGCGTGTCGTACGTACGTTCTGTGCGTCAAATTAGGGGGCGGAGAACATGAGTTCATTTCGAACGTCAGGGGCGGGCGACGCAGGCGGAGTTTCACACATGCGTAGTGTATAAAGGAGGGCCTTTCGCGCGTGTCGTACGTACGTTCTGTGCGTCAAATTAGGGGGCGGAGAACATGAGTTCATTTCGAACGTCAGGGGCGGGCGACGCAGGCGGAGTTTCACACATGCGTAGTGTATAAAGGAGGGCCTTTCGCGCGTGTCGTACGTACGTTCTGTGCGTCAAATTAGGGGGCGGAGAACATGAGTTCATTTCGAACGTCAGGGGCGGGCGACGCAGGCGGAGTTTCACACATGCGTAGTGTATAAAGGAGGGCCTTTCGCGCGTGTCGTACGTACGTTCTGTGCGTAGGTGATAGTGGACCAGGACGTTCCAAAACGAAGGTAATTTGAGATATATATTTTTTTTGGGGGGGGTTTATGGTCATGACTTTGTAGCAAGCGGCCTATATGGCTTGATAGATTGATGAGGCCTACATAGGGAGAAGATGATGAGGGGTTAGCAGAAACATATAATAAGTTTTTTTGGTCTTGTGACTTTCTCTTTTCCAGATATAATGAATCCCCTATTGAAGGATCCAGAGTTCCTTACTTCTTTTATTTCAAAGTATCGAGAGATGAGGAATTTGTGGGAGGTGAAACACCCTCAGTATTATAACAAGCATGTGAGGAAGTCAACGCTGGAGAGACTTCTGTCCTTTGTCCAGGAGACCATCCCTGGAGCAACAATGGAGACAGTGTACAAGAAAATTGGGGTCTTGAGGAACATGTATAAAAGGGAGCATAGGAAGATCCAGGAATCAAGGAGATCAGGAGCATCAGCAGATGATGTTTATGTACCCAGGCTGTGGTACTACAAACAACTCCGTTTTCTTGATGACCAGAATGAAGCCAGGGCATCACTTTCAACCCTTCCCTCCACCCTTCCCTCCACCCTTCCCTCCACCCCAGCAGAGGCTGATGAGGAGCAAGCTGGGTCTTCCATCCTGGATGAACCGGATATGACCATCTGGAGTCAGGTAAATTATTTTAACAAAGATTTACTGTACTAATATTAATGATGTTAACTGGATGTTATAATTGTCTCAAATAATTTAGCACTCCAAATTGTGTATACATATCAAATGATAGTAGTGACTAAATATGTTTGGCACCTGCTTGAAATAATTAGGGTGTCTGATTAGACTCTTTTATTAAAGAGATGTATTCACATTGAATTTGCTAGTCATGAGAAGCAAACTGTGTGTCATTGATGAACCCAAAAAAAGAAACTAAAACTATTGTCCTTTTTTTATACACAGGATGAGTCCATCCAGGAGGAATGTGGGGAAAGTGGCAGGCAGGAGGAGACCGGGCCCATGGACAGCCTGGAGGAGGCCGGATTCCCCATCATCCTGGAGGAGGCTGGGCCCAGTGTCAGGCAGGAGGTGGCTGCTCCCAGTGAGGTGGCTGGGCCAAGTGAGGTGGCTGGGCCAAGTGAGGTGGCTGGGCCAAGTGAGGTGGCTGGGCCCAGTAGGAGCCTCACCCAATCCCAAGTGCCTCCCCTCCACCTTCCCAAAAAAAGGGCCAAGAAGGGGATGGTCACACAGGACGCGTCCCTGCGCCTCATGCAACAGGCCACCCGTTTTTTAACAAGCCCCCCAGAAGCGGAAGAAGCCTATGGCTGCTACTTAGCCAGCAGGCTTCTTCAGATGGATTGGGAGCAGCGCCTCATTTGTGAGCGCCTATTTGGGGAAACAATCCATAAGGGGCTGCAGGGCACGCTAACCAAAAACACCCAACTACATGAGGCAGCCCCCCCCCCTCCTCCTCCTCCTCCTCCTCCTCCTCCTCCTCCTCCTGCCACAACTGAAACACCAGAGCCACAGCCTCAAAAGAAGGCTACAGGGAAGGCTACAGGGAAGGCTGCAGGGAAGGCTGCAGGGCAGCGTGGAGGAAAGGCTGCAGGGAAGAGAAGAAAGTGATGACCTGGGTTCAGTCTGGTCTGACAGAAGACGCAGGCTGTTGTAGGACCACAGTCTGGGGACATCTAGATCATCTGCTGGTGCTGTTGATCTCTGGGATTCTTGGACCAGATTGTGCTCCCTCTTATATGGACTCCTCAAGATCCCAATTTTCTTGTACACCGACTTTTTCCAGCGTTGACTTCCTCTTTATTTTATTTTGACCATGAATAAATGGATCTTTTTTGAGTTTAGCAAAAGACTTTTATGTGTTTTCTTTTAAATCATTGATTTTACACACAATGTTAAATTAACAAGGGACAACAATCTCATTGAGTTTTAAAAAAACACACCAAAAATACATTACTAATGTTAAGAATGTTCAAGTGGTAAGTCTTGAAAAAAAAATATATACATAAACAAAAACGGTGCTTTGGGTTAACTTTATCTAAAAATTAAAAAATAATCACTAGAAAAAAAAAAAAAAAAGAATAATGGGTTCTTTGTGGTAACTTTACAAACATAAAAAAAAAAAAAAAGGGAAAAAGTATTATTAGTATGGAAACATTGTTTATAAAAAGCATACTATATCATTCATGAGATCAAAGAGAAAAAGAATTCAGAAATCAGTTTGGGAGAACTCTGATTATGAACAGCAAAACACCTTCGTTCTTTAGAGCATTCGTAAAGAAGAAATAAAATGCGCTGCATTCAACGATCACAGATTTTGCAGCGTGATGAATGTGCTACCTACAATACAAACACTAGTTTTACTAGACCGAGTGCTTCCGTTTAGTTTTTGCTTATGAGCATGCGTCGTTTTTTTGTCCGTAGGACTAGCATACAGACGAGCGGACTTCGGGGTCCGTCGTAGTTACGACGTAAAGATTTAAAGCATGTTTCAAATCTAAAGCACGTCGGATTTGAGGCTAAAAAAGTACGTTGAAAGTCCGAAGCAGCCCACACACGATCGGATTACCAGCCAACTTTAGTCCGTCAGCGTCCGTTGGACTTTTGTAGACGAAAAGTCCGACCGTGTGTACGCGGCATTAGTCTGTAGGTTTCAATATTGAGTTGGCCCACCCTTTGCAGCTGTAACAGCTTCTTCTGGGAAGGCTGTCTACAAGGTTTAGGAGTGTGTCTATGGGAATGTTTGACCATTCTTGCAATAGCACATTTGTGAGGTCAGGCACTGATATTGGACGAGAAGGCCTGGCTCGCAGCCTGCGCTCTAATTCACCCCAAAGGTGTTCTATCGGGTTGAGGTCAGGACTCTGCATTCCAGTCACGTTCCTCCACCCCAAACTCGCTCATCCATGTTTTTACAGACCTTGCTTTGTGCACTGGTCCAAATCATTTGGTGGAGGGGGGATTATGGTATGGGGTTGTTTTTCAGGGGTTGGGCTTGGCCCCATAATTCCAGTGAAGGGAACACTTAAGGTGTCAGCATACCATGACATTTTGGACAATTTCATGCTCCCAACTTTGTGGGAACAGTTTGGGGATGGCCCCTTTATGTTGACGATACTGAGATGACTGCGCACCAGTGCACAAAGCAAGGTCCATAAAAGTCATGGATGAGCGAGTTTGGGGTGGAGGAACTTTACTGGGCTGGACAGATTCTTGACCTCATCCCAATAGAACACCTTTGGGATGAATTAGAGCAGAGACTCCCGAGCCAGGCCTTCTCGTCTACATGAGTGCCTGACTTCACAAATGCTCTTCCTGGAAGAATGGTCAAATATTCCCAAAGACACACTCCTAAACCTTGTGGACAGCCTTCCCAGAAGAATTGAAGCTGTTGTAGCTGCAAAAGGGTGGGCCAACTCAATAGTGAATCCATTAAATTTCAAGTGCGCGTAAAGGCAGGAGTCCCAATACTTTTGGTAATATAGCGTAGGTATTTTTTTTATTTTTTTTTTTCCTAAAACAAAAAAGTAGTGGGCTCCATTCACACATGTGTAATTGCCATCTGTGATCCTGCCCGCAAATCCAAAATGCTGTGCAAAAAACAGCACAACGCTTGTTCAGGTGCCATTAATTTCAGTGGCACCTAAATGTAGGGGCAATTTTGCCACAATAAACCAGGCTGCAATAGCGGAAAACCGCAATGCACCAAGCCGATGCCCAAAAAGAAGCTCCTGATAAGTTTTGAGGGACAAGCTTCGTGGGTTGCAATTTTGCCATGATCACGAGGCAAAAATCGCACCTGCGTTTAGGTGACATGGAAATTAACAGCACCCAAATAAGCATTGTGCGATTTGTCATTTTTGCACAGCGTTTTAGTATCTTAAATCTGCCCGCAAAACGCTCAGGTGTGACTGGAGTCCAAGTCAACATAAAACGTTCTAGAAAAATTGAGCAAGTTGAAAAATGGTTTATAGTATGGTTGACTGTTCAGTATGCACCTGGGTTTAGAAACAATAACAGGGCATATAGCAAAGTACAATAGCCAAACAGCCAATCACCAACTGACCCATGCTGTTTACAGCAGTCATGTGATTGTTTGCTTTAAGAGCATTACACATCATACTGTCTATTGAATAAGCCCCAACTGTCACTGAGCTATTAAACTATTCCCAGTCATCGTCTAGGGGGCGCCTGCTGCCCACTGACCGCCAAGGGGAGGCACGCTTCCCACTGACCGCCAAGGGGAGGCACGCTTCCCACTGACCGCCAAGGGGAGGCACGCTTCCCACTGACCGCCAAGGGGAGGCACGCTTCCCACTGACCGCCAAGGGGAGGCACGCTACCCACTGACCGCCAAGGGGAGGCACGCTTCCCACTGACCGCCAAGGGGAGGCACGCTTCCCACTGACCGCCAAGGGGAGGCACGCTTCCCACTGACCGCCAAGGGGAGGCACGCTTCCCACTGACCGCCAAGGGGAGGCACGCTTCCCACTGACCGCCAAGGGGAGGCACGCTTCCCACTGACCGCCAAGGGGAGGCACGCTTCCCACTGACCGCCAAGGGGAGGCACGCTTCCCACTGACCACCAAGGGGAGGCACGCTTCCCACTGACCACCAAGGGGAGGCACGCTTCCCGTTGACCACCAAGGGGAAGCACGCTTCCCGTTGACCACCAAGGGGAAGCACGCTTCCCGTTGACCAAGGGGAGGCACGCTTCCCGTTGACCAAGGGGAGGCACGCTTCCCGTTGACCAAGGGGAGGCACGCTTCCCGTTGACCAAGGGGAGGCACGCTTCCCGTTGACCAAGGGGAGGCACGCTTCCCGTTGACCAAGGGGAGGCACGCTTCCCGTTGACCAAGGGGAGGCACGCTTCCCATTGACCAAGGGGAGGCACGCTTCCCATTGACCAAGGGGAGGCACGCTTCCCATTGACCAAGGGGAGGCACGCTTCCCATTGACCAAGGGGAGGCACGCTTCCCATTGACCAAGGGGAGGCACGCTTCCCATTGACCAAGGGGAGGCACGCTTCCCATTGACCAAGGGGAGGCACGCTTCCCATTGACCAAGCGGAGGCACGCTTCCCATTGACCAAGCGGAGGCACGCTTCCCATTGACCAAGCGGAGGCACGCTTCCCATTGACCAAGCGGAGGCACGCTTCCCATTGACCAAGCGGAGGCATGCTTCCCATTGACCAGGGGGAGGCATGCTTCCCATTGACCACCAATGGGGTGAAAGTGCCCTATATTGGAGGGGTTAAAGGCTAAATTCATCTTTAAAGAAAAATATGTTAAAATTAAAAAGAAAAAATGTGTACCCTTCACTTACGTTAGATCGAACAGCCGCCCAACCATACTGCTCATTCCAGTCGGAAAGAAGAAAGAAATGGCTGCACATCCAGAACTTCCGATTGCCTTTTATTTTGTTTCACAAAGATAACACCAAAGACACCAAACTGTGGTCACGTGGATGCGTTTCACACATGCTTCTTGTGCTCATTCCAGTCAACTGCAACGAGATATTGGTAACATTAAAAAACACAAGAAGGATGATATGGGGCTTTAGGCCCCAATTATCGTATTAACAACTTTTAAAATACATGATATCCACTCAACTAATATTGACAAGCTGGGCATTTTAAAACAATAAAATGCTTTCCTGGCTTCTAAAACAATAAAGCATTAAGCAGTAAAAATATACATCATTTTCACATTAAACAATATAGTTCTAACGCTAACTAATAACCGCACTAAAGCCTAACAAAAAAAAAAAAACAATTCAATTATGTGCATTGCGTCTGAACTCTGCTCTGTTGGGACCACAAAGCTTGAAATCAACGGGAAATCAATTGCAATGCTTTCTATGCTGCGCCAGGCTGGGCATTAATCAGCAGCAGAGGGGGAATTAATGGCATTGTATAAAAGCAATGCTACAGTGGGCTTGATTGCGCAACACATCATTTGCATTTCATATAACTGGCTCCCATAGAGCAGCCAATCACTATTTGCATTGCTTATGAACTCTGCTCTGTTGGGACCACAGAGCATATGCGCAAGGTGAAATCATTTGCAATGCATTCTATACACTGCTCCAAGTTGGGCATATAAATGAGCAGCGGAGGGGGAATTAATGGCATTGTATACAAACAATGCTTAGGTGGGCTTAATTGCGCAGTACTTCATTTGCATTTCATATAAACAAAAGGCCGGCTCCAGTAAAGCAGCCAATTACTATGTGCATTGCCTGTGAAATCTGCTCTGTTGGGACTACAGAGCATATGCGCAAGGGGAAATCACTGGCAATGCATTCTAAACTGCTCCAAGGTGGGCATACTAATGAGCAGCAAATGGGTAGTTAACAGCATTGTATACAAACAATGCTACAGTGGGCTTGGGAGGGGGCCCTGTCTAAATCCTAGGTGCAACAAACCTATGTGCATTGCATCTGAACTCTGCTCTGTTGGGACCACAAAGCTTGAAATTAACGGGAAATCAATCGCAATGCATTCTATGCTGCGCCAGGCTGGGCATTAATCAGCAGCAGAGGGGGAATTAATGGCATTGTATAAAAACAATGCTACAGTGGGGGCTTAATTGCGCAGCACATCATTTGCATGTCATAACTGGCTCCACTAGAGCAGCCAATCACTATCCGCATTGCTTATGAACTCTGCTCTGTTGGGACCACAGAGCATATGCGCAAGGGGAAATCATTTGCAATGCATTCTATACACTGCTCCAAGTTGGGCATATAAATGAGCAGCGGAGGGGGAATTAATGGCATTGTATACAAACAATGCTTAGGTGGGCTTAATTGCGCAATACTTTATTTGCATTTCATATAAACAAAAGCCGGCTCCAGTAAAGCAGCCAATTACTATGTGCATTGCCTGTGAAATCTGCTCTGTTGGGACGACAGAGCATATGCGCAAGGGGAAATCACTGGCAATGCATTCTAAACTGCTCCAAGGTGGGCATACTAATGAGCAGCAAATGGGTAGTTAACAGCATTGTATACAAACAATGCTACAGTGGGCTTGGGAGGGGGCCCTGTCTAAATCCTAGGTGCAACAAATCTATGTGCATTGCGTCTGAACTCTGCTCTGTTGGGACTACAAAGCTTGAAATCAACGGGAAATCAATCGCAATGCATTCTATGCTGCGCCAGGCTGGGCATTAATCAGCAGCGGAGGGGGAATTAATGGCATTGTATAAAAACAATGGTACAGTGGGGGCATGATTGCGCAGCACATCATTTGCATTTCATATAACTGGCTCCCATAGAGCAGCCAATCACTATCTGCATTGCTTATGAACTCTGCTCTGTTGGGACCACAGAGCATATGCGCAAGGGGAAATCATTTGCAATGCATTCTATACACTGCTCCAAGTTGGGCATATAAATGAGCAGTGGAGGGGAAATTAATGGCATTGTATAAACAATGCTTTGGTGGGCTTGATTGCGCAATACATCATTTGCATTTCATATAAACAAAAGGCCGGCTCCAGTAAAGCAGCCAATTACTATGTGCATTGCCTGTGAAATCTGCTCTGTTGGGACTACAGAGGATATGCGCAATGGGAAATCACTAGCAATGCATTCTACACTGCTCCAAGGTGGGCATACTAATGAGCAGCAAATGGGTAGTTAACAGCATTGTATACAAACAATGCTACAGTGGGCTTGGGAGGGGGTCCTGTCTAAATCCTAGGTGCAACAAATCTATGTGCATTGCGTCTGAACTCTGCTCTGTTGGGACCACAAAGCTTGAAATCAACGGGAAATCAATCGCAATGCATTCTATGCTGCGCCACGCTGGGCATTAATCAGCAGCGGAGGGGGAATTAATGGCATTGTATAAAAGCAATGCTACCGTGGGCTTGATTGCGCAACACATCATTTGCATTTCATATAACTGGCTCCACTAGAGCAGCCAATCACTATCTGCATTGCTTATGAACTCTGCTCTGTTGGGACCACAGAGCATATGCGCAAGGGGAAATCATTTGCAATGCATTCTATACACTGCTCCAAGTTGGGCATATAAATGAGCAGCGGAGGGGGAATTAATGGCATTGTATACAAACAATGCTTAGGTGGGCTTAATTGCGCAATACTCCATTTGCATTTCATATAAACAAAAGCCGGCTCCAGTAAAGCAGCCAATTACTATGTGCATTGCCTGTGAAATCTGCTCTGTTGGGACGACAGAGCATATGCGCAAGGGGAAATCACTGGCAATGCATTCTAAACTGCTCCAAGATGGGCATACTAATGAGCAGCAAATGGGTAGTTAACAGCATTGTATACAAACAATGCTACAGTGGGCTTGAGAGGGGGCCCTGTCTAAATCCTAGGTGCAACAAATCTATGTGCATTGCGTCTGAACTCTGCTCTGTTGGGATCACAAAGCTTGAAATCAACGGGAAATCAATCGCAATGCTTTCTATGCTGCGCCAGGCTGGGCATAAATCAGCAGCAGAGGGGGAATTAATGGCATTGTATAAAAACAATGCTACAGTGGGGGCATGATTGCGCAGCACATCATTTGCATGTCATAACTGGCTCCACTAGAGCAGCCAATCACTATCTGCATTGCTTATGAACTCTGCTCTGTTGGGACCACAGAGCATATGCGCAAGGGGAAATCATTTGCAATGCATTCTATACACTGCTCCAAGTTGGGCATATAAATGAGCAGCGGAGGGGGAATTAATGGCATTGTATACAAACAATGCCTAGGTGGGCTTAATTGCGCAATACTTCATTTGCATTTCATATAAACAAAAGCCGGCTCCAGTAAAGCAGCCAATTACTATGTGCATTGCCTGTGAAATCTGCTCTGTTGGGACGACAGAGCATATGCGCAAGGGGAAATTACTGGCAATGCATTCTACACTGCTCCAAGATGGGCATACTAATGAGCAGCAAATGGGTAGTTAACAGCATTGTATACAAACAATGCTACAGTGGGCTTGGGAGGGGGTCCTGTCTAAATCCTAGGTGCAACAAATCTATGTGCATTGCGTCTGAACTCTGCTCTGTTGGGACCACAAAGCTTGAAATCAACGGGAAATCAATCGCAATGCATTCTATGCTGCGCCAGGCTGGGCATTAATCTGCAGCAGAGGGGGAATTAATGGCATTGTATAAAAACAATGCTACAGTGGGCTTGATTGCGCAACACATCATTTGCATGTCATAACTGGCTCCACTAGAGCAGCCAATCACTATCTGCATTGCTTATGAACTCTGCTCTGTTGGGACCACAGAGCATATGCGCAAGGTGAAATCATTTGCAATGCATTCTATACACTGCTCCAAGTTGGGCATATAAATGAGCAGCGGAGGGGAAATTAATGGCATTGTATAAACAATGCTTTGGTGGGCTTGATTGCGCAATACATCATTTGCATGTCATATAAACAAAAGGCCGGCTCCAGTAAAGCAGCCAATTACTATGTGCATTGCCTGTGAAATCTGCTCTGTTGGGACTACAGAGGATATGCGCAATGGGAAATCACTAGCAATGCATTCTAAACTGCTCTAAGGTGGGCATACTAATGAGCAGCAAATGGGTAGTTAACAGCATTGTATACAAACAATGCTACAGTGGGCTTGGGAGGGGGTCCTGTCTAAATCCTAGGTGCAACAAATCTATGTGCATTGCGTCTGAACTCTGCTCTGTTGGGACCACAAAGCTTGAAATCAACGGGAAATCAATCGCAATGCATTCTATGCTGCGCCAAGCTGGGCATTAATCAGCAGCGGAGGGGGAATTAATGGCATTGTATAAAAGCAATGCTACCATGGGCTTGATTGCGCAACACATCATTTGCATTTCATATAACTGGCTCCACTAGAGCAGCCAATCACTATCCGCATTGCTTATGAACTCTGCTCTGTTGGGACCACAGAGCATATGCGCAAGGGGAAATCATTTGCAATGCATTCTATACACTGCTCCAAGTTGGGCATATAAATGAGCAGCGGAGGGGGAATTAATGGCATTGTATACAAACAATGCCTAGGTGGGCTTAATTGCGCAATACTTCATTTGCATTTCATATAAACAAAAGGCCGGCTCCAGTAAAGCAGCCAATTACTATGTGCATTGCCTGTGAAATCTGCTCTGTTGGGACGACAGAGCATATGCGCAAGGGGAAATCACTGGCAATGCATTCTAAACTGCTCCAAGGTGGGCATACTAATGAGCAGCAAATGGGTAGTTAACAGCATTGTATACAAACAATGCTACAGTGGGCTTGGGAGGGGGTCCTGTCTAAATCCTGTCTAAATCCTAGGTGCAACAAATCTATGTGCATTGCGTCTGAACTCTGCTCTGTTGGGACCACAAAGCTTGAAATCAACGGGAAATCAATCGCAATGCATTCTATGCTGCGCCAGGCTGGGCATTAATCTGCAGCAGAGGGGGAATTAATGGCATTGTATAAAAACAATGCTACAGTGGGCTTGATTGCGCAACACATCATTTGCATGTCATAACTGGCTCCACTAGAGCAGCCAATCACTATCTGCATTGCTTATGAACTCTGCTCTGTTGGGACCACAGAGCATATGCGCAAGGGGAAATCATTTGCAATGCATTCTATACACTGCTCCAAGTTGGGCATATAAATGAGCAGCGGAGGGGGAATTAATGGCATTGTATACAAACAATGCTTAGGTGGGCTTGATTGCGCAATACATCATTTGCATTTCATATAAACAAAAGGCCGGCTCCAGTAAAGCAGCCAATTACTATGTGCATTGCCTGTGAAATCTGCTCTGTTGGGACTACAGAGGATATGCGCAATGGGAAATCACTGGCAATGCATTCTACACTGCTCCAAGGTGGGCATACTAATGAGCAGCAAATGGGTAGTTAACAGCATTGTATACAAACAATGCTACAGTGGGCTTGGGAGGGGGTCCTGTCTAAATCCTAGGTGCAACAAATCTATGTGCATTGCGTCTGAACTCTGCTCTGTTGGGACTACAAAGCTTGAAATCAACGGGAAATCAATCGCAATGCATTCTATGCTGCGCCAGGCTGGGCATTAATCTGCAGCAGAGGGGGAATTAATGGCATTGTATAAAAACAATGCTACAGTGGGGGCTTAATTGCGCAACACATCATTTGCATTTCATATAACTGGCTCCACTAGAGCAGCCAATCACTATCTGCATTGCTTATGAACTCTGCTCTGTTGGGACCACAGAGCATATGCGCAAGGTGAAATCATTTGCAATGCATTCTATACACTGCTCCAAGTTGGGCATATATATGAGCAGCGGAGGGGGAATTAATGGCATTGTATACAAACAATGCTTAGGTGGACTTAATTGCGCAATACTTCATTTGCATTTCATATAAACAAAAGCCGGCTCCAGTAAAGCAGCCAATTACTATGTGCATTGCCTGTGAAATCTGCTCTGTTGGGACTACAGAGGATATGCGCAAGGGGAAATCACTGGCAATGCATTCTACACTGCTCCAAGGTGGGCATACTAATGAGCAGCAAATGGGTAGTTAACAGCATTGTATACAAACAATGCTACAGTGGGCTTGGGAGGGGGTCCTGTCTAAATCCTGTCTAAATCCTAGGTGCAACAAATCTATGTGCATTGCGTCTGAACTCTGCTCTGTTGGGATCACAAAGCTTGAAATTAACGGGAAATCAATCGCAATGCTTTCTATGCTGCGCCAGGCTGGGCATTAATCAGCAGCAGAGGGGGAATTAATGGCATTGTATAAAAACAATGCTACAGTGGGCTTGATTGCGCAACACATCATTTGCATTTCATATAACTGGCTCCACTAGAGCAGCCAATCACTATCTGCATTGCTTATGAACTCTGCTCTGTTGGGACCACAGAACATATGCGCAAGGTGAAATCATTTGCAATGCATTCTATACACTGCTCCAAGTTGGGCATTTAAATGAGCAGCGGAGGGGAAATTAATAGCATTGTATAAACAATGCTTTGGTGGGCTTGATTGCGCAATACATCATTTGCATTTCAAATAAAAAAAAAGGCCGGCTCCAGTAAAGCAGCCAATTACTATGTGCATTGCCTGTGAAATCTGCTCTGTTGGGACTACAGAGCATATGCGCAATGGGAAATCACTGGCAATGCATTCTACACTGCTCCAAGGTGGGCATACTAATGAGCAGCAAATGGGTAGTTAACAGCATTGTATACAAACAATGCTACAGCGGGCTTGGGAGGGGGTCCTGTCTAAATCCTGTCTAAATCCTAGGTGCAACAAATCTATGTGCATTGCGTCTGAACTCTGCTCTGTTGGGATCACAAAGCTTGAAATTAACGGGAAATCAATCGCAATGCTTTCTATGCTGCGCCAGGCTGGGCATTAATCAGCAGCGGAGGGGGAATTAATGGCATTGTATAAAAACAATGCTACAGTGGGCTTGATTGCGCAACACATCATTTGCATTTCATATAACTGGCTCCACTAGAGCAGCCAATTACTATCTGCATTGCTTATGAACTCTGCTCTGTTGGGACTACAGAGCATATGCGCAAGGTGAAATCATTTGCAATGCGTTCTGTACACTGCTCCAAGTTGGGCATATAAATGAGCAGCGGAGGGGGAATTAATGACATTGTATAAACAATGCTTTGGTGGACTTAATTGCGCAATACTTCATTTGCATCTCATATAAACAAAAGGCCGGCTCCAGTAAAGCAGCCAATTACTATGTGCATTGCCTATGAAATCTGCTCTGTTGGGACTACAGAGCATATGCGCAAGGGGAAATCACTGGCAATGCATTCTACACTGCTCCAAGGTGGGCATACTAATGAGCAGCAAATGGGTAGTTAACAGCATTGTATACAAACAATGCTACAGTGGGTTTGGGAGGGGGTCCTGTCTAAATCCTAGGTGGTCCTGTCTAAATGCTGCTCTAGCAAATGGGCAGCAAGGAATATCTATGTGCATTGTGCCTGAACACTGCTTTGTTTTAGCCTACTGGCTACACTATAAATGGACATTAATGAATAGTTTTCATTGAAAACTTTCATATTTTTTAAATTAGATTAGTTTAAACCTATTTGTGTGGGAATGGCATGTGTCATACCTTTTCCCCTTAGGGGAGAAGGCATACTGACCCAGTGCCTGAAGTCTGACCCAAGAATAGGGCACTTTGATTTTGGCCTGGCCAAAGCGTTTGTTGACTGTAGTATGGTGCCCTCATACTCTAACCAAGAAAAACTAAAAACCATTCCAAGATCAAAACTCCGTATTCTCAGGAAGAAAGGATGAACAGTTAGAAGAGGATCCTCCATTCACTTCATAAGCCATAGTCAAACATCTAGACTGCCTGCCAGGTTGCCCTGGGAGCAGTTGGAGAAGAGACTGAATCAGATCCAGGCCTCGCCTTCTCGGAGGAATGGGCACTCTTCCCCCGGTCCAGCAAGAACTGAGATTGACCCAGTCTCTCCACCTTCTACTTCAGAACAGCCTAGCGACCAGATTAGATGCCCAATTACAGCTTACAATGGAAATGTAAGATGTTCTTGCAACAGCCGCCCTTTACTTCCAGAGAGCGGGGGCTCTCTGTAGACTTTCCCAAGAGGTATGAGAGTGGAATCCCTGCTCAGCCAGTCATTCCTGATTGATTGAGCAATAGACTTTCTCCTTCCTAACTCAGTCTAGCAATATTTTTGGGTCCACAAAATAGAGTGGCTAAACCCAAGCAATGAGTTACGATTAAAGCTCATAACTCAGGCGGTTGATTGAACTATATACTTTCTCATTCCTAACTTAGTCTAGCAATATTTTTGGGTCCACAAAATAGAGTGGCTAAACCCAGGCAATGAGTTACGATTAAAGCTCATAACTCAGGTGGTTGATTGAACTATATACTTTCTCATTCCTAACTTAGTCTAGCAATATTTTTGGGTCCACAAAATAGAGTGGCTAAACCCAAGCAATGAGTTACGAATAAAGCTCATAACTCAGGTGGTTGATTGAACTATATACTTTCTCATTCCTAACTTAGTCTAGCAATATTTTTTGGTCCACAAAATAGAGTGGCTAAACCCAAGCAATGAGTTACGAATAAAGCTCATAACTCAGGTGGTTGATTGAACTATATACTTTCTCATTCCTAACTTAGTCTAGCAATATTTTTGGGTCCACAAAATTGAGTGGCTAAACCCAAGCAATGAGTTATGATTAAAGCTCATAACTCAGGCGGTTGATTGAACTATATACTTTCTCATTCCTAACTTAGTCTAGCAATATTTTTGGGTCCACAAAATAGAGTGGCTAAACCCAAGCAATGAGTTACGAATAAAGCTCATAACTCAGGTGGTTGATTGAACTATATACTTTCTCATTCCTAACTTAGTCTAGCAATATTTTTGGGTCCACAAAATAGAGTGGCTAAACCCAAGCAATGAGTTACGATTAAAGCTCATAACTCAGGCGGTTGATTGAACTATATACTTTCTCATTCCTAACTTAGTCTAGCAATATTTTTGGGTCCACAAAATAGAGTGGCTAAACCCAGGCAATGAGTTACGATTAAAGCTCATAACTCAGGTGGTTGATTGAACTATATACTTTCTCATTCCTAACTTAGTCTAGCAATATTTTTGGGTCCACAAAATTGAGTGGCTAAACCCAAGCAATGAGTTATGATTAAAGCTCATAACTCAGGCGGTTGATTGAACTATATACTTTCTTATTCCTAACTTAGTCTAGCAATATTTTTGGGTCCACAAAATAGAGTGGCTAAACCCAAGCAATGAGTTATGATTAAAGCTCATAACTCAGGCGGTTGATTGAACTATATACCTTCTCATTCCTAACTTAGTCTAGCAATATTTTTGGGTCCACAAAATTGAGTGGCTAAACCCAAGCAATGAGTTATGAATAAAGCTCATAACTCAGGCGGTTGATTGAACTATATACTTTCTCATTCCTAACTTAGTCTAGCAATATTTTTGGGTCCACAAAATAGAGTGGCTAAACCCAAGCAATGAGTTATGATTAAAGCTCATAACTCAGGCGGTTGATTGAACTATATACCTTCTCATTCCTAACTTAGTCTAGCAATATTTTTGGGTCCACAAAATTGAGTGGCTAAACCCAAGCAATGAGTTATGAATAAAGCTCATAACTCTGGCGCACCTTCTATAGCATGTTAGACACATTTTTTATCATCCTTAATGAGTTTTATGTAGGTACCCACCATCTGCTAATGCTGCGGGAGCAGAAAAGGGATTCCATCTTGCTTGGAGTGTGCCTGGCTTCCCATCTTGCTTTGAGAGATCATGGCTTCCCATCTCGCTTGAAGATTTCATGGCTTCCCATCTTGCTTGAAGATTAGTAGTCTAGTCATGGAAAATAGAAAATTTACAATGGCATTATGCTTACTTATCCAGAGATAATGAAATCTGAGGTTTTGGTGAAAAAAATCTAAACCATGGCATGATATACATTTTTTTTTTTTTACTGTTAACCTAAAATGCTTACTGCATGGTTGTTATGGTTAAACCTGGCTTCAATATCTCCAGGTCACTTAACCCCTTAATCTCTAAAGCTGGCCATGCACATGTCAGTTTTTTCATTCAGCTAGTGGGTTAAATTAAAAAAAAAAAACTGACTGGATTCCTCCATCCGCACACTCAATGTGGATGCTGGAACCCTCTCCACTGTATCATTGTATTCTGACAGCAGGGAGACCTCCCTGCTGTCGAAATATACAGATCAACTCTCCAGCCTACGTCACTGACCGATTGGGAATCAACCACAGTGGCCACACATGGATCCAAAATTCAGCTTTAGTTACTCTAAAGCTGGCCATACATGGAAGTTATTTTGAAGTGGGCTCATCAAAAAAACAAAACAATGAACTGAACTGATTTCATCCAATTCACACAAGTGGCGTCAATAGAGAAATCCTTCCTGCTTGGTTATTGTATTCTGACAAAGGGGAGAGGACTCCACTGTCAAAATACACTAATCAGCACTTATTCAAAGTAAAACCTTCCAACAAGCCGGTTCGAGAGAAGTCGATCATTAGAGCAAAGTTTCAGGAATGGGAACAGCCATAGATGGATTGAAGATTCAGCTGGTTCCTGTTGAACCGGTCGAATTTCATTCCATCTATGGTCAGTTTCAGTGTTAAAGAGCATCTGCATGACCGAGGTCTCCAGAAGAAGAAACCCTCCATTTTTTTCTCTGTTTACGCCTAATCAAAAAGGAAGATCTGTTGACCCGTGAAATTATAGCCAACCAAAAAAAAAAACACACATTGCTTTATTTGCAATAAAACATTAACAATAACTAATAGACCATAACTTGGTGCCACAAACTGCTCACCACTACTTAGGAGTATTACCAGAACATTTTTCAGTAAACCTTAGCCTGCAAAAAACAAAATGACTCTAGCTAACCCAGGCATTGACTGCATATAGTCTATTAACAGGTTCAACAAAGGATGGCAAATTACTAGAACATAGAAACCATCTCAATTAGGAGGCATGGGGACAAATAATCTTGTTTAGTCAAAAGGAGGATATGTATTGCTCTGGAAAAAAACATCAAAAATCAAGCACTGTGTAGATCTCCAAGATTGAGATATATGTAAAAAATATATATAATCAATGTGTTTACAGGTCTATTTATTCCTACCTTGGTATTATAAAGAGCCTGATTATTAATATTAGATAGATAATTATTCAATATTGTTCCGCTTGGTTTTGTAAGTATTACGTGGTGTTCCGCATGAATTTGCAGAGGATAATATGTAACACTCTATACTTATGTTTTTGAATGATGTTAGATCTACTTTATTATAGGTGTAAGCACTTTAACCCTCGAGCTCCTGAAGAAGCTTATAAATACACAAAACATGTTGAGCAAGTCGCTAAGTTGGATCTCAGCACCCCTCAAGTTAAGCCACTATTGGATATCAGGGAACCATGGTGGTTTTTACCACCATATACACACTATGATTTGGGGCTCCTCATTTTAAATTGAGGATTAGTGGTGAAATCAGCATTGTTCAGTTGGGGTCAATAGACAAAAAATATAGTGCAATATTTATGTGTTTGGGATTGTTTTCTAACCTGAAATCTAACTTTAATAAACTCTATTTTCTAACTTACCTTTAGTTGTGGTGCCGTTAAAATCCCATTCTTTGTCCATTTTTCTGTAGCTATCCTACCAGCCCCTATATGCTGTGCACATCATACAACAGACCATAATTGTACCATCACCATAACCAGTAGCAAGGGGCCCCTAATGGTATAGGAAAGGGAAGAACCCCAAAATGTATGTAATGCATTGGGATCCCATAAAAACATAAGCAGTGAAACTGAAGAATATGAGTTGGGTGTAATGAACAACGGATAATGAAAATTGAAGTTAGCCATTTAAAGTATTGAAGTTCTATAGGACTGCTCAGAAGGAGAGTTTATGTAGAACATAAATTAAGGGTACCTACATCCTAAATTGACATATCTAAAGACAACAAATACAAAATGGGAGAACAGGATTTTCTTTGTACTGTCATGAGACATTACAACAAGAATTTAAAATTAACATTTTTTTTATTGTGTACATGTAGTTTTATAAAACAGTATATAAAGATCACGTAAACATACAAGTTATAGCCCTGTTTTTTTATCCCTCTCGATGGTCACTACAACCCCAAGTTAGGAAACCCTTCTACCTGGGAAATTACTCCAGAGTAGATCAGCAAGTGTAGGCCATTGAACTCGACATGTTTCATGGTCGCCCGCTTCCTCAGGAGAAAAGTGAAGGGAAGCAGGACACTACAAGAGTACATAACAAAGTCATAGTATTGAAGGTAACAAAAACAGCATAGTGTGTCCTCAACAGCGGATGACTAGAACAAAAAAGGTACAGGAATGCCTTACCACAAGATCAGGCTGGGTCCACTGGCAGCTATCATGGAGGCACCAAAGCTAAAGTGGCCGGGCGAGCAAGGGAGCAAAACCAAAATGGTGACTGGGATATCTACAGTGTATATATATATATATATATATATATATTATACACACACACACACATGAAATATAAGTTCAGTTTACATAGGAGTCTAACAATGTTAAAGCTATAGTCTTGGATTTTACCAGACGTAGGGTACATACCGCAGTAGCACTGATATTAAAGCAAAGATTTTACAGGCGGTTGGAAGTTGGAATATGGTGGAACTTTGAAAAGGTAATGTAATCCATGTTATGGGGAATAAGTCCCAATGCGGGTCTCTCATATGTTTTTGCTCCCTTGCTCGCCTGGCGACTTTGGCGCCTCCATGATAGCTGCCGGCTGACCCAGCGTGATCTTGGGGTAAGCCGTTCCTGTACCTTTTTTGTTGTAATAATC
Organism: Lithobates clamitans; assembly: GCA_037952925.1. Classification (NCBI taxonomy): domain Eukaryota; kingdom Metazoa; phylum Chordata; class Amphibia; order Anura; family Ranidae; genus Lithobates; species Lithobates clamitans. The sequence goes on from JBBGZY010000791.1 coordinate 3,561,673, forward strand.
TGCTGTTGAGGACACTATACTGTTCTTGTTACCTTTGATACTAGGACTTTGTTATGTACTCTCCCTCCACTTTTTTCCTGAAGAAGCGGACGAGCGTGAAACATGTCGAATTCAATGGCCTACACTTACTGATCTCCTCTGGAGTGATTTTCCAGGTAGAAGGTTTTCCTACCCTGGGGGGTGTAGTGACCATCAAGAATAAAAAACAGGTCTATACCTTCTATGTTTATATGATCTTTTTATATACTGTTTTGTAAAACTATATGTACATAATAAAAAAATTATTTTCAATTCTTGTTGTAATCTCTCACAAAGTATTGAAGTGTTGCCATTTTGTGGGAGCGGCAAGTGTCAGACTTTATCCCCACTAAATATATAAGGATTCTGACCTAGTACCTAAAGTCTAACCCAAGAATAGAGAGTATTGATCGTGGCCTGGCCAAAGATTGTTGGCTCTAGTATGGTGACCTCATACTCTAATCCAGGGCCAGATGTATCCATCTGATGTGGGGGTGCAGTAAAAATTGTCGGGGGACAGAGGATGGGAGTTCAGCGGAACAGTATACAGACACAGGAATCAGTAGGGCAGAGTACAGTTCGGTTACTAGGGCAGTGTCAAATGTGTGAATTTAAGAAACAAGCCATGTTTGTTCAACCCACTGGTTGAACAAAAAATAAAAAATAAAATCTGATATATGGGCTGAGCTTACGTTAAAAAAGAACTTCATTAAAACCAGCAACAGTTGAGACTAGGGATGGGCTATTTGTTCGACTCGAACATTGGCTGTTCGCCGAATAGCGAACAATTTGGGGTGTTTGCGGCAAATTCGAAAAGCCGCAGAACACCCTTTAAAAGTCTATGGGAGAAATCTACAGTGCTAAATTTTAAAAGTTAATATGCAAGTTATTGTCATAAAAAGTGTTTGGGAACCCGGGTCCTGCCCCAGGGGACATGTATCAATGCAAAAAAAAAAAAAGTTTTAAAAACTGAGTTTTTAATAATGTTTAAAGTGAAACAATAAAAAGTGAAATATTCCTTTAAATTTCGTACCTGGGGGATGTCTATAGTATGCCTGTAAAGTAGGGCATGTTTCCCATGTTTATAACAGTCCGAGAGCAAAATGACATTTCTAAAAAGGAAAAAAAGTCATTTAAAAGTACTAGCGCTGGCTATTAATGAATTGTTGGTCCCGACAATACACATAAAAGTCATTGAAAGTCATTGGAAAAAAAAAAAAAAAAATTTTAAATATTTGCGGGGGTTCCCCAAAATTCCATTACCAGGCCCTTCAGGTCTGGTATGGATATTAAGGGGAACTCCGCGCCAAACTTTTTTTTAAAAATGGTGTGGGGTTCCCCCCAAAAATCCATACCAGACCCTTTAGGTCTGGTATGGATTTTAAGGGGAACTCTGCACCAGAATTAAAAAAAATGCACGCAACCTGGCAAGCCGCAGGAAAAGAGGGGGGGACGAGAGAGCGCCCCACCCTCCTGATCCGTACCAGGCCACATGCCCTCAACATGGAGAGGATGTCCCCATGTTGATGGGGACAAAAGCCTCAATCCCCACAACTCTTGCCCGGTGGTTGTGGGGGTCTGCGGGCAGGGGGCTTATCAGAATCTGGAAGCCCCCTTTAACAAGGGGACCCCCAGATCCTGGCCTCCCCCCCGTGTGAAATGGCACCGGTGTACAAATGTACCCCTACCATTTCACAAAAAGAAAGTGTCAAAATGTTAGAAACCACTGGAGACGGCTTGGGACAAGTCCTTTATTACAAATAAAAAAAAAAAAAAAAAAAAAAGATTCCAGCGATGTATTTCAATAAATCCATGCTCCTACTCCAGCGATGTAATCCAATTCTCGATCTCCAGCGATGGATGATCTCCAGCGAGGAACACGCACAGGATCCTGCCTCCACCGGAGGTACCCAGCCAATAATGGGTGCAGGATCCTGTGCGTGTTCCTCGCTGGAGATCATCCATCACTGGAGATCGAGAATTGGATTACATCGCTGGAGTAGGAGCATGGATTTATTGGATTACATTGCTGGAATCTTTTTTTTTTTTTTTTTAATTTTTAATTTTTTTTTTGTAATAAAGGACTTGTCCCAAGCCGTCTCCTGTGGTTTTTAACATTTTGACACTTTCTTTTTGTGAAATGGTAGGGGTACATTTGTACCCTGTTACCATTTCACACGGGGGGAGGTCGGGATCTGGGGGTCCCCTTGTTAAAGGGGGCTTCCAGATTCCGATAAGCCCCCTGCCCGCAGACCCACACAACCACCGGGCAAGGGTTGTGGGATGAGGCCCTCGTCCCCATCAACATGAGGACATCCTCCCCATGTTTTAGGGCATGTGGCCTGGTACAGTTCAGGAGGGGGGGGGCACTGTCTTGTCCCCCCTCTTTTCCTGCAGCCTGCCAGGTTGTGTGCTCGGATAAGGGTCTGGTGTGGATTTTTGGGGGAAGCTCGCGCCATTTTTTTAAAAATTTTGGCGCGGAGTTCCCCTTAATATCCATACCAGACCTGAAGGGCCTGGTAATGGAATTTTGGGGGACCCCCAGACATTTTTTTTTTAATTTTTCAATGACTTTTATGTGTATTGTGGAAACCGACAATTCATTAATAGCCGGCACTAGTGCTAATACTTTTAAATTACTTTTTTTTCCTTTAGAAATGTCATTTTGCTCTCAGACAGTCATAAACACAGGAAACATGCGCTACTTTACAGGCATACTATAGACACCCCCCAGGTACGAAATTTAAAGGAATATTTCACTTTTATTGTTTCACTTTAAGCATTATTAAAATCACTGCTCCTGAAAAAATGGCAGTTTTTAAAACTTTTTTTTGGATTGATACCTGTCCCCTGGGGCAGGACCCGGGTCCCCAAACACTTATGACAATAACTTGCATATTAACCTTTAACATTAGCACTTTTGATTTTTCATGTTCGTGTCCCATAGATTTTAACAGTGTTTGTGTGTTTGAACAATTTCTTAGCCTGTTCGCATGTTCTGGATGCGAACCGAACAGGGGGGGGTGTTCGGCCCTTCCATAGTTGAGACAATGAACACCTTGGTCAGGTCTATGTACAGTATATCTATGCATATTGTACAGAGTACAGGGGTTAAGAGCAAGCAATAAACAAAACAGTACAGCAGTCAGGATAAGTGCCACATTCACAACAGGGTCCTCCCTTACATCCATGTCTCCAAAGTCCCACCTTACATCAGAGTCCACCCTTACATCAGTTGCACTTTATAGCAAAGTATCAACCCTTGAATCAAGGGGTGATACTTTGCTATAAAGTGCGACTGATGTAGGTATGGCAGAGTGCCCCCTTATACATACATTATTACAAAAATTATTGGCACACCTGTCTGTGCACGCACATTCACTTTAATGGCATCCCAGTCCGTAGGGTTCAATATTGAGTTGGCCCACCCTTTGCAGCTATAACAGCTTCAACTCTTCTGGGTAGGTTTAGGAGTGTGTCTATGGGAATGTTTGACCATTCTTCCAGAAGCATATTTGTGAGGTCAGGCACTGATGTTGGCTGGGAAGGCCTGGCTAGCAATCTCCGCTCTATTTCATCGCAAAGGTGTTCTATTGGGTTGAGGTCAGGACTCTGTGCAGGACAGTCAAGTTCCACCACCCCAAACGTACTCATCCATGTCTTTATGGACCTTGCTTTGTGCACTGATCCAAATAATTTGGTGGAGGGGGGATTATGGTGTGGGGTTGTTTTTCAGGGGTTGGGCGTGGCCCCTTAGATTCAGTGAAGGGAACTCTTAAGGCATCAGCATACAAATATATTTTGGACAATTTCATGCTCCTAACTTTATTGGAACAGTTTGGGGATGGCCCCTTCCTGTTTCAACATGACTGCGCACCAGTGCACAAAGCAAGGTCCATAAAGACATGGATGAGCAAGTTTGGGGTGGAGGAACTTGACTGACCTGCACAGAGTCCTAATCTCAACCCGATAGAACACCTTTGGGATGAATTAGAGCGGAGACTGCAAGCCAGGCCTTCTCATCCAACATTAGTGTCTGACCCCACAAATGCGCTTCTGGAAGAGTGATCAAACATTCCCATAAACACACTCCTAAACCTTGTGGACAGCCTTCCCAGAAGAGTTGAGCTGGTGGGCCACCTCAATATTGAACACCCATAGACCAACACTGCCATTAAAGTTCATGCGCGTGTAAAGGCAGGCGGCCCAATACTTTTGGCAATATAGTGTAGGGTTTTTTTAATTTCTAAAACAAAAAGTCATAGGCTTCATTCACACATGGGTGTTTGTCATTGGTGATTCTGCCCACGAATCCAAAATGCTGTGCAAAAATGACAATCGCACCACGCTTGTTCAGGTGCCATTCATTTCAATGGCACCTAAACGTGGGTGCAATTTTAAAACAATAAATTAGGCTGCAATGGTGGAAAACCCCAATGCATGAAGTGGACGCCCAAAAATAAGCTCCTGCTACTTTGAGGGACAAGCTTTGCACATAGCGATTCGTTCTAGAAAATTTTAGTAAGTTGAAAAATGGTTTATATTATGGTTGACTGTTCAGTATGCATCTGGGTTTAGAAACAAGAGCAGGGCATATAGCAAAGTGCAATAGTCAAACAGCCAATCAGCAACTGACCCATGCTGTTTTACAGCAGTCATGTGATTGCCATACATTACCAATGGCAAGGGAAGACGTGCTTCCCATACATTACCAATGGCAAGGGAAGACGTGCTTCCCATACATTACCAATGGCAAGGGAAGACGTGCTTCCCATACATTACCAATGGCAAGGGAAGACGTGCTTCCCATACATTACCAATGGCAAGGGAAGACGTGCTTCCCATACATTACCAATGGCAAGGGAAGACGTGCTTCCCATACATTACCAATGGCAAGGGGAGGCGTGCTTCCCCTACATTACCAATGGCAAGGAGAGGCGTGCTTCCCCTACATTACCAATGGCAAGGGGAGGCGTGCTTCCCCTACATTACCAATGGCAAGGGGAGGCGTGCTTCCCCTACATTACCAATGGCAAGGGGAGGCGTGCTTCCCCTACATTACCAATGGCAAGGGGAGGCGTGCTTCCCCTACATTACCAATGGCAAGGGGAGGCGTGCTTCCCCTACATTACCAATGGCAAGGGGAGGCGTGCTTCCCCTACATTACCAATGGCAAGGGGAGGCGTGGTTCCCCTACATTACCAATGGCAAGGGGAGGCGTGCTTCCCCTACATTACCAATGGCAAGGGGAGGCGTGCTTCCCCTACATTACCAATGGCAAGGGGAGGCGTGCTTCCCCTACATTACCAATGGCAAGGGGAGGCGTGCTTCCCCTTCATTACCAATGGCAAGGGGAGGCGTGCTTCCCATACATTACCTATGGCAAGGGAAGACGTGCTTCCCATACATTACCAATGGCAAGGGAAGACGTGCTTCCCATACATTACCAATGGCAAGGTGAGGCGTGCTTCCCATACATTAACAATGGCAAGGGAAGACGTGCTTCCCATACATTACCAATGGCAAGGGGAGGCGTGCTTCCCATACATTAACAATGGCAAGGGAAGACGTGCTTCCCATACATTACCAATGCCAAGGGAAGACGTGCTTCCCATACATTACCAATGCCAAGGGAAGACGTGCTTCCCATACATTACCAATGCCAAGGGAAGACTTGCTTCCCATACATTACCAATGGCAAGGGAAGACGTGCTTCCCATACATTACCAATGGCAAGGGAAGACGTGCTTCCCATACATTACCAATGGCAAGGGGAGGCGTGCTTCCCCTACATTACCAATGGCAAGGAGAGGCGTGCTTCCCCTACATTACCAATGGCAAGGGGAGGCGTGCTTCCCCTACATTACCAATGGCAAGGGGAGGCGTGCTTCCCCTACATTACCAATGGCAAGGGGAGGCGTGCTTCCCCTACATTACCAATGGCAAGGGGAGGCGTGCTTCCCCTACATTACCAATGGCAAGGGGAGGCGTGCTTCCCCTACATTACCAATGGCAAGGGGAGGCGTGCTTCCCCTACATTACCAATGGCAAGGGGAGGCGTGCTTCCCCTACATTACCAATGGCAAGGGGAGGCGTGCTTCCCCTACATTACCAATGGCAAGGGGAGGCGTGCTTCCCCTACATTACCAATGGCAAGGGGAGGCGTGCTTCCCCTACATTACCAATGGCAAGGGGAGGCGTGCTTCCCCTACATTACCAATGGCAAGGGGAGGCGTGCTTCCCCTACATTACCAATGGCAAGGGGAGGCGTGCTTCCCCTTCATTACCAATGGCAAGGGGAGGCGTGCTTCCCCTTCATTACCAATGGCAAGGGGAGGCGTGCTTCCCCTTCATTACCAATGGCAAGGGGAGGCGTGCTTCCCCTTCATTACCAATGGCAAGGGGAGGCGTGCTTCCCCTTCATTACCAATGGCAAGGGGAGGCGTGCTTCCCATACATTACCAATGGCAAGGGGAGGCGTGCTTCCCATACATTACCAATGGCAAGGGGAGGCGTGCTTCCCATACATTACCAATGGCAAGGGGAGGCGTGCTTCCCATACATTACCAATGGCAAGGGGAGGCGTGCTTCCCATACATTACCAATGGCAAGGGGAGGCGTGCTTCCCATACATTACCAATGGCAAGTGGAGGCGTGCTTCCCATACATTACCAATGGCAAGGGGAGGCGTGCTTCCCATACATTACCAATGGCAAGGGGAGGCGTGCTTCCCCTTCATTACCAATGGCACCCTTACATCAGTTGCACTTTATAGCAAAGTATCAACCCTTGAATCAAGGGGTGATACTTTGCTATAAAGTGCGACTGATGTAGGTATGGCAGAGTGCCCCCTTATACATACATTATTACAAAAATTATTGGCACACCTGTCTGTGCACGCACATTCACTTTAATGGCATCCCAGTCCGTAGGGTTCAATATTGAGTTGGCCCACCCTTTGCAGCTATAACAGCTTCAACTCTTCTGGGTAGGTTTAGGAGTGTGTCTATGGGAATGTTTGACCATTCTTCCAGAAGCATATTTGTGAGGTCAGGCACTGATGTTGGCTGGGAAGGCCTGGCTAGCAATCTCCGCTCTATTTCATCGCAAAGGTGTTCTATTGGGTTGAGGTCAGGACTCTGTGCAGGACAGTCAAGTTCCACCACCCCAAACGTACTCATCCATGTCTTTATGGACCTTGCTTTGTGCACTGATCCAAATAATTTGGTGGAGGGGGGATTATGGTGTGGGGTTGTTTTTCAGGGGTTGGGCGTGGCCCCTTAGATTCAGTGAAGGGAACTCTTAAGGCATCAGCATACAAATATATTTTGGACAATTTCATGCTCCTAACTTTATTGGAACAGTTTGGGGATGGCCCCTTCCTGTTTCAACATGACTGCGCACCAGTGCACAAAGCAAGGTCCATAAAGACATGGATGAGCAAGTTTGGGGTGGAGGAACTTGACTGACCTGCACAGAGTCCTAATCTCAACCCGATAGAACACCTTTGGGATGAATTAGAGCGGAGACTGCAAGCCAGGCCTTCTCATCCAACATTAGTGTCTGACCCCACAAATGCGCTTCTGGAAGAGTGATCAAACATTCCCATAAACACACTCCTAAACCTTGTGGACAGCCTTCCCAGAAGAGTTGAGCTGGTGGGCCACCTCAATATTGAACACCCATAGACCAACACTGCCATTAAAGTTCATGCGCGTGTAAAGGCAGGCGGCCCAATACTTTTGGCAATATAGTGTAGGGTTTTTTTAATTTCTAAAACAAAAAGTCATAGGCTTCATTCACACATGGGTGTTTGTCATTGGTGATTCTGCCCACGAATCCAAAATGCTGTGCAAAAATGACAATCGCACCACGCTTGTTCAGGTGCCATTCATTTCAATGGCACCTAAACGTGGGTGCAATTTTAAAACAATAAATTAGGCTGCAATGGTGGAAAACCCCAATGCATGAAGTGGACGCCCAAAAATAAGCTCCTGCTACTTTGAGGGACAAGCTTTGCACATAGCGATTCGTTCTAGAAAATTTTAGTAAGTTGAAAAATGGTTTATATTATGGTTGACTGTTCAGTATGCATCTGGGTTTAGAAACAAGAGCAGGGCATATAGCAAAGTGCAATAGTCAAACAGCCAATCAGCAACTGACCCATGCTGTTTTACAGCAGTCATGTGATTGCCATACATTACCAATGGCAAGGGAAGACGTGCTTCCCATACATTACCAATGGCAAGGGAAGACGTGCTTCCCATACATTACCAATGGCAAGGGAAGACGTGCTTCCCATACATTACCAATGGCAAGGGAAGACGTGCTTCCCATACATTACCAATGGCAAGGGAAGACGTGCTTCCCATACATTACCAATGGCAAGGGAAGACGTGCTTCCCATACATTACCAATGGCAAGGGGAGGCGTGCTTCCCCTACATTACCAATGGCAAGGAGAGGCGTGCTTCCCCTACATTACCAATGGCAAGGGGAGGCGTGCTTCCCCTACATTACCAATGGCAAGGGGAGGCGTGCTTCCCCTACATTACCAATGGCAAGGGGAGGCGTGCTTCCCCTACATTACCAATGGCAAGGGGAGGCGTGCTTCCCCTACATTACCAATGGCAAGGGGAGGCGTGCTTCCCCTACATTACCAATGGCAAGGGGAGGCGTGCTTCCCCTACATTACCAATGGCAAGGGGAGGCGTGCTTCCCCTACATTACCAATGGCAAGGGGAGGCGTGGTTCCCCTACATTACCAATGGCAAGGGGAGGCGTGCTTCCCCTACATTACCAATGGCAAGGGGAGGCGTGCTTCCCCTACATTACCAATGGCAAGGGGAGGCGTGCTTCCCCTACATTACCAATGGCAAGGGGAGGCGTGCTTCCCCTTCATTACCAATGGCAAGGGGAGGCGTGCTTCCCATACATTACCTATGGCAAGGGAAGACGTGCTTCCCATACATTACCAATGGCAAGGGAAGACGTGCTTCCCATACATTACCAATGGCAAGGTGAGGCGTGCTTCCCATACATTAACAATGGCAAGGGAAGACGTGCTTCCCATACATTACCAATGGCAAGGGGAGGCGTGCTTCCCATACATTAACAATGGCAAGGGAAGACGTGCTTCCCATACATTACCAATGCCAAGGGAAGACGTGCTTCCCATACATTACCAATGCCAAGGGAAGACGTGCTTCCCATACATTACCAATGCCAAGGGAAGACTTGCTTCCCATACATTACCAATGGCAAGGGAAGACGTGCTTCCCATACATTACCAATGGCAAGGGAAGACGTGCTTCCCATACATTACCAATGGCAAGGGGAGGCGTGCTTCCCCTACATTACCAATGGCAAGGAGAGGCGTGCTTCCCCTACATTACCAATGGCAAGGGGAGGCGTGCTTCCCCTACATTACCAATGGCAAGGGGAGGCGTGCTTCCCCTACATTACCAATGGCAAGGGGAGGCGTGCTTCCCCTACATTACCAATGGCAAGGGGAGGCGTGCTTCCCCTACATTACCAATGGCAAGGGGAGGCGTGCTTCCCCTACATTACCAATGGCAAGGGGAGGCGTGCTTCCCCTACATTACCAATGGCAAGGGGAGGCGTGCTTCCCCTACATTACCAATGGCAAGGGGAGGCGTGCTTCCCCTACATTACCAATGGCAAGGGGAGGCGTGCTTCCCCTACATTACCAATGGCAAGGGGAGGCGTGCTTCCCATACATTACCAATGGCAAGGGGAGGCGTGCTTCCCATACATTACCAATGGCAAGGGGAGACATGCTTCCCATCATCATTGGATTGGATTGGATTTAGCAGGGCTTCCCCTGCAGTTAAAAGGTTGATCTAGGTAGTGCAAGGGCTTGCCTGTTTGAATAAAAAAGACAATACATCAGGCCCCAGCATAACACAGTCAATAGTAAACATTAGGAGAGATTATACATTAATATTATAACATGTAAATGTGTCACATTTAAACAAAGTGCAGAAAAAAAAAAAAAAGTCTAAACTAACTTTTAAATGAACATTACAGACATAATCCAGCAATACTTACCAACCAAACAAACATGGCGGCGGCAGCAAGCCATGTGCTCCCATCTGTAGGCCAAAAGGGAAAACCTGATCACAAGTGGGCGTATTTATATGTAAATCAGCCATTTTTTTTTTCTCATCCAACTTTATTTGTGACAGTGCCAAACTGACAAATGCTTAATAAGTTTACATTTTTTTTTTCTTTTGCAATCGGGGGTTTGTATGTTCGCTGTACCTGGGCAGAGTTAGAGAAAGGGAAATAACATTAAAATAAAGTAAAAATTAAAAAAAAAAAAGTTTTAAAATGCATGCTGTATGGTGAACCAGGAAGTTAAAGGTCAGCTGACACTTACAGCCCTATCTCTTGCAATTTAACCCCTTATTGCACAGGTTCAACTTGACAAGGTTTTTGTTTTAATGGTTTACAGAAGAAAAATAAAAAAATAAAAAAGGTCCGTCACTTTTGTCTTGTAAAATTCAGCAACCATATTAGACAAATAGGTTTCTTCAATAATGCAAAGTGCATTGACCCTACATTCACACCTATGCATTTTTTAGTGCAGTTTGCAGAAACGCACCACAGTCCATTTAACATGGCTTCCTATGGTACACGTTCACATCTATGCGTTTTGCAGCCAGTACATTTTTGGAAAGGGTTGGGGGGGGACTTTTTTCCCCCGTTTTGCGTGTAACAGATTTTAATGGAGTCGCACCAGAAACGCAAGTGTTTTCCCCCTCCTTTAAAAACACTGTATATAGCTGGTTGGAGCAGGCTGGGAAGCCGGTTGCTACGTCCAAAACAACTGATGTGTAATAGACTTCATAGGAGTCGCACCAGAAACGCAAGTGTGCCGTTTGTGATGCAATTTGCGTTCCCCCCCCTTTAAAAACAATGTATATAGCTGGTTGCTAAGGAGTGGGCTGGGAAGCCGGCTGCCACGTTCATAACAACTGATGAGTCATCAGCTGTCAACAGGGTTGCCTGCTGACAGCTGAATGTAAAAAAAAAAAAAAAAAAAAAAGAATTCCCGGCAAAAAAAAAAAAAAATGGCTTGTGCACCCCCTCCCAGGTCCATACCAGGCCCTTCGGTAATAGACTTCAATTGAGTCGCACCAGAAACGCAAGTGTGGTGTTTGTGATGCGATTTTTGATGCGTTTTGCATTTTTTTCCCTTTTAAAAACACTGTGTATATAGCTGGTTGCTAAGGAGCAGGCTGGGAATCCAGCTGGCATGTCCATAACAGCTGATGAGTGTAATAGACTTCAATGGAAGTCTGGTATGGATTTGGGTACTGGACTTGGAGAGGACCCCCACCCCAAAGTTGTAAAAATATATATATATATATATATATATATATATATATATATATATATATGATATGGGGTCCCCTCCAAAATCAATACTAGACCCTTATCTGAGCATGCAGCCTGGCAGGCCAGGAAAGAGAGAGGACAAGCGAGTGCCCCACCCGAACCACATCAGGCTGCTTGCCCTCAACATGGGGTGGTTTGGGGCAGGGGGCCTCTTTCCGACAACCCTGGGCGGTGGTGTGGGGGTTTGTGGGCAGGGGGCTTTAAGATAGGGGCCCCCATATCTCCCCCTATCTGAATGAGTATAGGGTATATTGTACCCTTACCCATTCACCAAAAAAAAAAAAATAATTAAAAATTGTAGTGTAGCGTTACAAAAAACAAGAGACTGTTTTTGACAAGTCTTTTATTAAAAATGAAGAATGTCCCCCGTGGTAGCTCCAACAAGTCTTCTTCCAGTGGCATCACCGATGTCTTCTCCCACCGCCGCCGAGCCGCTAAAAATTAAAGACGCTGGCTCCCTCTATTGTGTCAGCGCTGGTGTCTGCCAGATCTTATATAGCCATGGGGCGTGGCCATCAGGTGACGTCACCCAGACCTTGTGACACCACATGCTGTTTCGTTTTAGCGGCTCGGCAGCGGCTGGAGAAGACAGCGGTGGCGATACTGGAAGAAGACACAGAGCTACCACGGAGGGGGGGGGGGGGGACGTTATATCCAAAGTGCAGAATAGCAGTGGGGTGATGGATGGGTGTGGGAATGAAAAGGACCTGGCACTGTAGTCAAAAAAGAGACAACATTGTGGGAGCGTGCAATTAGGAGAGCAACCACCGACACCAAGGATGATAATTATTTTATTACACTGACATAAATCATGGGGTAGATTTTATTTCCACTTACACCATCAATGGGGCTTATTTCCTCTCACTGACACCAATACGTGCTTATTTTATTCCCACCAACATCATTGATGGGGCTTATTTCCTCCCACTGACACCAAAAATATGGGGCTTATTTTCCTCCCAACACCAATGATTTGGGACATACACTATATTGTGAAAAGTATTGGGACGCCTGCCTTTACACGCACATGAACTTTAATGAGATTCAAGTCTTAGTCGTGTAGGGTTCAATATTGAGTTGGCCCACCCTTTGCAGCTATAACAACTTCAACTCTTCTGGGAAGGCTGTCCACAAGGTTTAGGAGTGTGTCTATGGGAATGTTTGACCATTTCTCCAGAAGCGCATTTGTGTGGTCAGGCACTGATGTTGAACGGGAAGGCCTGGCTCACAGTCTCCACTCTAATTCATCCCAAAGGTGTTCTATCGGGTTGAGGTCAGGACTCTTTGCAGGCAAGTCAAGTTCCTCCACCCCAAACTCGCTCATCCATGTCTTTATCCACTTGCCGCCCACCCATTATCAAATGATGACCGGGCGGTGCGGCTCTCGTTCTGGGTGGATGTCATAGGACGGCTTCCCAGAATGACCACTCTTGCGTGCCCCTGTGCCGTGTTGCTAGGACACAGCGCAACCCCGATCTGTGTAAAGAGCCGTGTCCGCGGCTCTTTAACCATGTGATTGGCTGTGCCCAGTCACAGCCGGTCACATGTAAACACGGAGATGCCTGTAATCGGCGCTCCTCGCCTAACACTGACAGAGTGTAAGGCAAGGAGAGCCGATCAGCGTCATTTCCTCACAGGGAACAGCTAGGTATGTAATCAGTGCCCAGATTACAATTAAGTGCACATCAGTGCCAGCAAGTGCCAGCAATCAGTGTCCACAAGTGCCAGCAATCAGTGGCCATTAGTGATGCCAGTCAGTGCTGGCTATCACTGCTGCCCATCAATACCCATCACTGCTGCTCATCAATGCCCTTTACTGCTGCCCATCAATGCTCATCACTGCTGTCCATCAATGCCGCCCATCCATGCCACCTATCTGTGCCCACCAGTGCCGCCTATCTGTGCCCAGTGCCACCCATCACTGCTCATCAGTGCCACCTAGCAGTGTTCATAAGTACGGCACATTCGTGCCTCCTCATCAGTGCAGCCTATCAGCGCCCATCAGTGCCGTCTCATCAGCGCCCATCAGTGAAGGAGGAAAATTACTTATTTACAAAATTTACTGACAGAAATAGAAAAACTTTTTTTTTTCAATATTTTTGGTCTTTTTTTTATTTTTTTAGGAAAAAATAAAAAACCCAGAAGTGATTAAATACCACCAAAAGAAAGCTGTATTTCTGTGAAGAAAATGATAACAAATTCACATGGTTACAGTAATGGATGACTGCGCAATTGACATTCAAAGTGTGACACTGCTGAAAGCTGAAAAATAGCTAGGGAAGGAAGGGGGTGTAAGTGCCCTGTATTGAGGTGGTTAAGGAACTTGCTTTGTGCACTGGTCCAAATCATTTGGTGGAGGGAGGATTATGGTGTGGGGTTGTTTTTCAGGGATTGGGCTTGGCCCCTTAGTTCCAGTGAAGGGAACTCTTAAGACATCAGCATACCAAGACAATTGGACAATTTCATGCTCCCAACTTTGTGGGAACAGTTTGTGGATGACCCCTTCCTGTTCCAACATGACTGTATACTGTATATATGGCGGCAAAGCAGCTCCTCTGCTCAGGATCACGTACCTGTACGCGCCCTCAGCAACCCGCTCCCACTGTGATTGGACACTGAGGGAGGCAAATCAGTGGGTCCAGCAGACGGGATGTCCGCCGGGACCCACCGATCGTTCCCAAGAGAGACAGAATGCCGGTCTGCATATGTAAACAAGGCAGGTCGCCGTTCTGTGAGAAGGGGAGATAGTGATCCTGTGTTTCTGTTAAGCAGGAACACAGATCTCTGCCTTCCCACAGTACAAGCACCTCCCCCACACAGTTAGTAAGCACTCCCTTGGAACACATTTAACCCTTTTGATCGCCCTTGATGTTAACCCCTTCCCAGCCAGTGTCATTAGTACAGTGACCGTGCATATTTTTAGCACTGATCGCTATTGACCACTTCAGCCCCGCAAGGTTCACTTTCGCTTTCTTTTGGTGGTATTTTGATCACCTCTGTGGTTTTTATTTTTTGCACTATAAACGAAAAAAAAAGACCGACAGTTTGAAAAAAAAAAAACTATATTTTTTACTTTCTGCTATAAAGCATATCCAATTAAAAAAAAATGTAAGAAATCTAATTTCTTCATCAGTTTAGGCCAATATGTATTCTGCTACATATTTTTGGTAAAAAAAAAAATCACAATAAGCCTATAATGATTGGTTTGCGCAAAAGTTATAGCTTCTACAAACTATGGGAAATTTTTATTGATTTTTTTTTTTACTAGTAATGGCGGCAATCTGTGATTTTTAGCGGGACTGCGACATTACGGCAGACAGATCGGACACTTTTGACACTTTTTGGAGACCAGTGACACCAATCCAGTGATCCGTGCTAAAAATATGCACGGTCACTGTACTAATGACAGTGGAAGGGAAGGGGTTAACATCAGGAGCAATTAAAGGGTTACATGTGTTCCCTAGGGGGTGCTTTCTAACTATGAGGGGGAATGCTGTGACTGGGGAAAGAAAGAGATCCGTGTTTCTACTTAGCAGAAACACAAGATCTCTATCTTTCCCTCACAGACTGGCGATCTGCCTTGTTTACATAGGCAGACCGCCGTTCAGCGTTTCCTGTGAACAATTGCTGGGCCCCGGCAGACATTGCGTCCCGTCGGACCCGATGATTGGCTCCCACTGTGTCCAATCACAGCGGGAGCGAGTTGCCGGCGGCGCCCGCCAAACCTTGTGCACAAAATCACGTACGGGTACATGACTTCACACAGCCGGGCCGCCCTGCGCCAGTATATATGCGTGGGGCGGTCGGGAAGCAGTTAATATCACTGGTCCCCAAAAAAATGTCAAAAGTGTCACTTAGTGTCCGATTTGTCCGCCATTTATTGGGATTTTTTTTATCAAAGATACAGTATGTAGCAGAGTACATATTGGCCTAAATTACTGAAGAAAAATTATATTTTTTCCATTTTTTATTGGATATGTTTTATAGCAAAAAATTTGAAATAGTTTTTTTTTTTCAAAATTGTCTGTCTTTTTTGTTTATAGCGCAAAAAAAAAGCAAAAAAAAAACACAAAAAAAACGCAGAGGTGATCAAATACCACCAAAAGAAAGCTTTATTTGTGCCGCTCTTCCCATCCCACCGGTAGACCCAAGCCACCAGCCGGCGCGTCCGCCGCGTAGGCTGAGACCCGAACAAAGCCGGATTCGGCTTTGATCAGGCCTCTGATGTAAAATCTCAATGGCGCTGATTAAAAAAAACTAACTGTATTCAGAATCGCCAATTTTGGCGATCTGAATACTTGTAAGTGCAAAAGGAGGGTCTTTTAGACCCCCGATCCCTCCATAAAGAGTACCTGTCACATGTCTATTACTGACACAAGGGATGTTTACATTCCTTGTGACAGCAATAAAAGTGATCAGAATTTTTTTTTTTTAAGGGACAATGTAAAAAAAAGAAATAAAATAAATAAGATTTTTTTAAAGGGACAATGTAAAAAAAAAGAAATAAAATAAAATAAATAAGAATATATATTTTTTATAAAAGCCCATCCCGCTTACGCAGCAAAGAAAACGCATACGTAAGTTGCGCCCGCAAATATAAACGGTGTTCAAATCATACATGTGAGGTATCGCCGCGATCATCAGAGTAAGCGCAATAATACTAGCACCAGACCTCCTCTGTAACTCTAACCTGGTAACCGGTACATTATTTTTAAAGCGTCACCTATGGAGATTTTTTTTTAGGTACCGTAATTTGTCGCCGATCCACGAGTGTGCGCAATTTCAAAGCATGACATGTTATGTATCTATTTACTCGGCGTTACATCATCTTTCACATCATACAAGAAAATTGGGCTAACTTTATGGTTTCATTTTTTTTAAAATTCAAAAAAGTGTCTTTTTTCCCTCAAAAAAATGCGTTTGAAAGAGCGTTGCGCAAATACCGCGTGACATAAAATATTGCAACAATTTTAATCTCTAGGGTCCCTGCAAAAAAAGTATATCAATGTTTGGGGGTTCTACATAACTTTCTAGAAACAAAAAAAAGAGATTTTAACTTGGAAGCAACAAATGTGAGAAATAAGCTCAGGCATGAAAGGGTTAAAGTAACGCAGTGCTGTATCGCTAAAAAAGGCCTGGTCATGAAGGGGGGGTAAACATCACACACATTAATGTGTATACATAACACATCCTAATACACAGGGGTCGAAGAGGCCTGAAGATAATTTAGTTTAGCAAAATTCTCCTCCAAAGTAAATTTACAAGCGGCACCATAGTATTGTACATTACACTGTAGCAATGTAGACGTTTTATCATTAATTTAGGTCAGGGGTCTCCAAACTGCAGCCCGGGGGCCAGATGTAGCCCTTAGCTTGCCTTTATCCTGCCCTTTAGGCACTTTTCCTCCCACTGATATGAGACACTATTCTGCCAACTGACACCAACAATGGGGCACTTCCCCCCCCCCAATGACACCAACAATGGGGCACTATTCCTCCCACTGATACAGTGACCACTATTCTTCGCTCTAATACAAACGGTGGTGATGTTTACTCCCACTGATGCCGGGAAAATCTCCACTCCAACTGACCACAATCCAGCCACCCTAAAGTCTGAAGGACAATAAACTGGCCCTTTGTTTAAAAAGTTTGGAGACCCCTGATTTTGGTTGTCATTGATGAGTAATCAGCAGAGGAAATCTGAATGGGATTGGAAGCTCTGAATGCTACTTTGTGGCCATAAATTGCAATTGGGTATGTAATGTGGAGAGGGTGATGTAGGGACAAGGTTGCAGGCCAAAGCTTTGAACTTTTACTATTTGCTGGAATGGTATAGCTTAATATAATATACAAAGCTTGGTTTGGTTCCATGGTGGTGGCTGGATGGAGGGTAAGCAGACTTTATTGAAGGATGGAGCCATAGCACATGGAAATAGTTTGTGATCCAAATCTAACATTGTCTTACCTTCTTGATGTCAGGTGGCCATTGTACCCTTAGACAAACTGAATGTGAGGATCCACCCTCTCCAACACATCCCTGAACCAGTGAGTGAGTATCTGATTCATTACTGGTGTTGATGTTGCTAGGGTTAACCCTATAACCCAGCACAATGTTCTGGCAGATTTGTTTCTAGGTCTTATAATATATACGCTATATTGTCAAAAGTATTGGGACGCCTGCCTTTACCCCAATCTTAGTCTGTAGGGTTCAATATTGAGTTGGCCCACCCTTTGCAGCTTTAAGGCTGGTTCTACACTAGTCCAAACTGAATGTAGATTTCTCCACATCCAATTCGCATGACAGGAGATTGTGACCAGCTCTCTATGGAGTAGGGTTGCCACCTCATCCCTTTAAAACCAAACACATATTAATTACACAGTTTCTGTGGCTGATTAAGGTGATAATTAAACTCACTTGGTGCCTTATCTGCACGAAATTAGCCTCAGAACCTGTGTAATTAATATGTGTTCGGGTTTAAAGGGATGAGGTGGCAACTCTACTATGGAGCCTGTTCACATATCTCCATGGTGGCTGCGGAGCATCTTGCACAGGGGTCCTGTGCGTCTTTGGCTCCATTTCAGGGGAGGATGCAGGCAAAAATTTGGCCCTGATTCATCCCTGAAATGAACAGGGACGCACCGGACCTAGAGTTGCCACCTCATCCCTTTAAACCCGAACACATATGAATTACAAAGGTTCTGAAACGAATTTAATGGAGATAAGGCACCAAGTGAGTTTAATTACCACCCTAATCAGCCACAGAACCTGTGTAATTCAAATGTGTTTGCTTTTAAAGGGATGAGGTGGCAACCCCACTGCTGCGAGTCGCATCTGTCTTAGCTGTGAACCAAGCCTTAAGCCTTGTACACATGATTGGATTGTTGACCAACAAAGCGTCAGACTTTTGTCCGAAGGGCCTGTGCCGTGAACTTGTCTTGCATACAAACGGTACACAATTGTCGGCCAACAAACAAGAACGTAGTGGCGTACTACGTGGAATTTCAGCTCTTGAACGCCACCCTTTGGGCACCTTCTGCTAATGTTGTGTTTGGTGAGCATTGATTCCGAGCATGTGTGTTTGTACTTTTGACTTTTGTGTGACGGACTTTTGTACACACGATACGAAAATCGGACAACAGAACGTTGTCCGCCAAAAATGTACTAGCCTGCCATCCAACATTTATTGGCCGAAAGTTGGACAACAATTGTCTGATGGAGCGTACTAACGGTCGGATTTTAGGCAAACAGTCTATCATCACACAATTCCCTACCGAAAAGCTGATGTGTATGAGGCTATAGGCGATGTTCCCACTGATCCGATCCGACTTTGTCCTGTGACTTCATGTCTGACTTCAGAGAATGGGATCTGACTTTGATCCGACATTGAGATGATTGCGGCTTGTCCTTTGACCAATCAAAACAATTCCTTTGCTTCTGGTATTGAATAATCCTCATGCCGAATCCTCATGCCCCCCCAAGACCATACCAGACCATAGCTATATAGGAACTAGCAGACACCGTAGCTGAACTAACCGCGGTAGTCAGCTTTGGAGCAGTATCGTTTATTTTATTTTAAACGGGTTGGTGGCAGCGGTGGCAGAGGAAGAAGAAGAAGAAATCAGTGAAGGGAGAAGATAGTGGGGGAGAAGACTGGAGGAAGAAGACCAGAGGAAGAGGACATCACCAGAGGTAGAAGACACTGTGGAGCTATGACGGGGGACATTCTTCAATGTCAAAGGATTTGTCAAAAACCGTCTCTTTGTTTTTTGTAACACTACACTTCTTTTTTTGGCTGAATGGGTAGGTGTACGACCCCATACTCATTCACATGGGGGGCGGGATCTGGGGGCCCTATTGTTAAAGGGTTTTCCAGATTCCGATACTCCCCATGCCTGCAGACCCCCACAACCACCACGCAGAGCCACCCCTGCCCCGAAGCACCTACCCCTCCCCAATGTTGAGGGTATGTGACCTGGTATGGTCCTGGGGGTGGGCACTCGCTCGTCCCCCTCCTTTCCTGATCTGCCAGGCTGACGGGTATTTTTTTTTTGTGGGGTTTCCCCTCAAAATCCTCAGCTTCCTTTGCACGACAGACTCAGGTGGCTCCTGCCACCTAGTGTAGCGCCCTCTGTGTACAGTGTTGGAAAATTTAGTTGGGCTCCTCTGTAGACAGAGGAGCCAGGGTTCATTTGTTTAGAGTTAGCTGGCAGAGCTCCAAGGGCTGGGTCTCTGTTACCTCCCCATGGCTTCTGGAACTGCTGGAGGGTTATAGAATTTAGAGGGCAGAGAAGTGTCAATATTTTGTGTGGCCACCATTCTTTTCCAGCACTGCCTTTACCCTCTTGGGCACAGAGTTCACCAGAGCTTCACAGGTTGCCACTGGAGTCCTCTTCCACTCCTCCATGGCAACATTGCGGAGCTGGTGGATGTTAGAGACCTTGCGCTCCTCCACCTTCCATTTGAGTATGCCCCACAGATCCTCAATAGGGTTTAGGTCTGGAGACATGCTTGGCCAGTCCATCACCTTTACCCTCAGCTTCATTAGCAAGGCAGTGGTCGTCTTGGAGGTGTGTTTGAGGTCATTATCATGCTGGAATACTGTCCTGCGGCCCAATCTCCGAAGGGACAGGGATCATGCTCTGCTTCAGTATGTCACAGTACATGTTGGCATTCATGGTTCCCTCAATGAACTGTAGCTCCCCAGTGCTGGCAGCACTCATGAAGCCCCAGACCATGACACTCCCTCCACCTTGCTTGACTGTAGGCAAGACACACTTGTCTTTGTACGCCTCACCTGGTTGCCGCCACACACGCTTGACACCATCTGAACCAAATAAATTTATCTTGGTTTCATCAGACCACAGGACATGGTTCCAGTAATCCATGTCCTTAGTCTACTTCTCTGAAGGCAAACTGTTTGCGGGCTTTCTTGTGCATCATTTTTAGAAGAGGCTTTCTTCTGGGACGACAGCCATGCAGACCAATTTGACCACCGTGCTGCAGCTCAGTTTCAGGGTCTTGGCAATCTTCTTATAGCCTAGGCCATCTTTATCTTCTTATAGCCTAGGCCATCTTTATGTAGAGCAACAATTCATTTTTTTTTCAGATCCTCAGATAGTTCTTTGCCATGAGGTGCCATGTTGAACCTTCAGTGACCAGTATGAGAGAGTGAAAGTGATAACACCAAATTTAACACACCTGCTCCCCTTTCACACCTGAGACCATGTAACACTAACGAGTTACATGACACCGGGGAGGGAAAATGGCTAATTGGGGATAGTATGGACATTTTCACTTAGGGGTGTACTCACTTTTGTTGCCAGCGGTTTAGACATTAATGGCTGTGTGTTGAGTTATTTTGAGGGGACAGCAAATTTACACTGTTATACAAGCTGTACACTCACTACTTTACATTGTAGCAAAGTGTAATTTCTTCAGTGTTGTCACATGAAAAGATATAATAAAATATTTACAAAAATGTGAGGGGAGTACTCACTTTTGTGAGATACTGTATAGTATAATAAAGAAAAGTGGCAGGCTGTACACAGACCGGTATTACTGTGTTACTCTATTCATTTTTATTGACTATAAGTCATTTAACCACTTCAATACAGGGCACTTATGCACCTTCCTGCCCAGACCAATTTTCAGCTTTCAGCGCTCTCACATTTTGAATGACAATTGCGCGGTCATGAGATGCTGTACCCAAATGTCATTTTTATCTTTTTTTTCCCACAAATGGAGCTTTCTTTTGGTGGTATTTGATCACCACTGGGTTTTTTTTTTTTTTTTGCACTACAAGTAATAATAGCATGAAAATTTTGAAAAAAAGCTTTCTTTGTTTCTGTTACAAAACTTTCTAAATAAGTAAGTTTCCTCCTTCACTGATGGGCACTGATGAGGCTGCACTGACGGGCACTGGTGAGGCAGTACTAATTGGCACTGATGAGGTGGTACTGATGAGACACTTATATGCAGCACTGATAAGCATAACTGATGGGCACTGTTGTACAGCACTGGTGGGCACTGATAGGTGGCACTTATAGGCAGCACTGATGGGCACTGATAGGTGGCACTGATAGGTGGCACTGGAGGGCACTTATAGGCGGCACTGGTGGGCACTGATGGGCGGCAATGATAGATGGTACTGATAGGCAGCACTGATCTGGAGGCACTGACAGGTATCACTGATGGACACAGAGTGCCATCCTAATGGGCAATGATGACACCCTGGTGGGCTCTAGTGGGCTTTCCTGGTGGTCCTGGGTGGGCATCCTGGGGGGGGGCTGCACTGATGATTAATAAGCACCGAACCCCCTGTCAGGAGAGCAGCTGATCGTCTCTCCTCTACTCACGTCTGTCAGTGCAAGTAGAGGAAAAGCCGATACACGACTTTTCCCTGTTTACACTGTGATCAGCTGTGATTGGACACAGCTGATCCCGTGGTAAAGAACCTACGTCAGAGGCTCTTTAGCTCGATCGAAGATGCGGTATGTCAGACTGACACACCACACCACCGATCACCACACTGCACGCTCCCACGGGCACGCGATCCACGGCTTATCCTGTTGGACGTCATATGACGCCTAGTCAGGATAATGCAACCACTTCTCAGCCATCAATTTGCTATATGGTGGGCAGGAAGTGGTTAGCCAAAACATCGGACTTGTGTTTGTAGACCTAGGAAGGACGCACTACACTATACTCACACTATACTGAAACACTACACTGACACACTACACTGAAACGCCACAATATTGACACTAGGGATGAGCCGAACACCCCCCTGTTCGGTTCACACCAGAACATGCGAACAGGAAAAAAGTTCGTTCGAACACCCGAACACCATTAAAGTCTATGAGACACGAACATGAATAATCAAAAGTGCTAATCTGAAAGGCTTATAGGCAAGTTAAAAAAAGTGTTTGGGGACCCGGGTCCTGCCCCAGGGGACATGGATCAATGCAAAAAAAGTTTTAAAAACGGCCGTTTTTTCAGGAGCAGTGATTTTAATGATGCTTAAAGTCAAACAATAAAAGTGTAATATCCCTCTACATTTCGTAGCTGGGGGGTGTCTATAGTATGCCTGTAAAGGGGCGCATGTTTCCCGTGTTTAGAACAATCTGACAGCAAAATGACATTTTGAAGGAAAAAAGCGATTTAAAACTACTCGCGGCTATTGCATTGCCGACAATACACATAGAAGTTCATTGATAAAAACGGCATGGGAATTCCCCACAGGGGAACCCCGAACCAAAATTTAAAAAAAAATGACGTGGGGGTCCCCCTAAATTCCATACCAGGCCCTTCAGGTCTGGTATGGATATTAAGGGGAACCCCGGCCAAAATTTTTTAAAAAATGACGTGGGGTTCCCCCTAAATTCCATACCAGGCCCTTCAGGTCTGGTATGGATATTAAGGGGAACCCCGCGCCAAAATTTAGAAAAAAAAATGGCGTGGGGTCCCCCTCAAAATCCATACCAGACCCTTCAGGTCTGGTATGGATTTTAAGGGGAGCCCCGTGCCAAAAATCCCCCCCAAAAATCCATACCAGACCCTTATCCGAGCACGCAACCTGGCAGGCCGCAGGAAAAGAGGGGGGGACGAGAGTGCGCCCCCCCACCTGAACCGTACCAGGCCACATGCCCTCAACATTGGGAGGGTGCTTTGGGGTAGCCCCCCAAAACACCTTGTCCCCATGTTGATGAGGACATGGGCCTCATACCCACAACCCTGGCCGGTGGTTGTGGGGGTCTGCGGGCGGGGGGCTTATCGGAATCTGGAAGCTCCCTTTAACAAGGGGACCCCCAGATCCCGCCCCCCCCTGTGTGAAATGGTAAGGGGGTACTTACCCCTACCATTTCACTAAAAAACTGTCAAAAATGTTAAAATGACAAGACACAGTTTTTGACAACTCCTTTATTTAAATGCTTCTTCTTTCTTCTATCTTCCTTCATCTTCTTCTTCTGGTTCTTCTGGCTCTTCTGGTTCTTTCTCCGGCGTTCTCGTCCAGCATCCCCTCCGCGACGTCTTCTATCTTCTTCTCCTCGAGCCGCTCTGCACCCATGGCATGGGGGAGGCTCCCGCTCTTCTCTTCTTCTTTTCTTCTCTTCTTCTGACGCACGGTGACTTGACGGGGCTTCCCTGTGACATCACGGGGAATGCCACAGGGAAGTCCCGTCATGTCCCGTGCGTCAGAGGGGGGGGTCACCTGGTGGCCCCGCCCCCCGTTATTTAAGAACCGTCAGACGAGGAGACACCGTCACACAGCGGGAGCCTCCCTCCATGCCAGCATGGATGCGGAGGGGCCTGGAGAAGAGAATCAAGAAGAGTAGAAGGAAGAAGAGAAGAAGATGAAGAAGAAGATGAAGAGAAGAGCGGGAGCCTCCCCCCATGCCATGGGTGCGGAGCGGTCCGAGGAGAAGAAGATAGAAGACGCCGCAGAGGAGATGCTGGACGAGAACACCGGAGGAAGAACCAGAAGAACCAGAAGATGAAGGAAGATAGAAGAAAGAAGAAGCATTTAAATAAAGGAATTGTCAAAAACTGTCTCTTGTCATTTTTAACATTTTTGACAGTTTTTTAGTGAAATGGTAGGGGTAAGTACCCCCTTACCATTTCACACAGGGGGGGGGGCCGGGATCTGGGGGTCCCCTTGTTAAAGGGGGCTTCCAGATTCTGATAAGCCCCCCGCCCGCAGACCCCCACAACCTTTGAAATGTGTACATCTATCCTTGCCCTAGGAGATCTCCAAGAGTGTTTGCCAGTCGAGCAGGACTGGGCAGAAAGTCAGTAAGGAGGACTGGGAGAGAGGGAGGCCGGGTGCCGCTGGTGGCAGCCAGGCGGCCTAGCATTTTTCTGCAACCAAGTGGAGCTGGTATCAGTGACCACAGGGAAGCAGAAGAAGGATTATTATGCTGTTTGCTCACTCTGCACTACTGTCAGGAAGGGCTAGCCTGTACCCAAGATGGCGGCCGAAGAAGATGACCTGTGACCTCAGCCCCTGTCAGAACACCTCCGGTGCATCTGCCTGCATCAATGGCGTCCCTAGGGGGGGCAGAGGGGGCCCTGACCCCCCCAACATTATGCTGTGCCCCACCATGTGCCCCCCCCCCCCCCCAAAAAAAAAAATTTTTTTTTTTTTTTACAAAAAATCAATGTCTAAGAGGGAGAGAGTCCCCAGTCAGCTCCTGTGGGTGATTCCTCCCCCCTCCCTCTGCTCACTGACACTGCATAATGCGAGTGCTCACACAACCACGGCCGCCCGATCTGCTCCTTCCCCTGCATCCTCATTGGCAGGGAGAAGAGCGAGTTGCAGGAAGGACTCCACCAGGACTCTCAGTTACTGAACAAACAGACTGATTTTTCCCATCCTTAGGACAAGAGAATCAGCCTGTAAATTCCAAGAGATGCCAGACCAGCGCTGTCAATAGCAGGAGCAGGACAGCAAGAGGAGGCTGGGGAACCCCACAGTGGCAGAACACCAGGGCCCGGAGGCAAGACAACCTTTGCAACCCTGATAGTTCTCCCACTGCTTTGGATCCTTATATTTTCCTGGTATGCTGGTGACATATATCTCTTGTTTTCTGCCACCCTGGGGGGGCCCAATACAGTAGGAAGGGAGCTCACTGCAGAACATGTGAAAGGGCCCGTTGTGGGATCGTAGTAAAGGGTCCCAGGATATATATATATATATATATATAGTTGCCCCCCCTACTTTTGTCCCTGTCCCCTCATGTGCCCCCCCTAAATTTGAAAGCTGGAGACGCCACTGGCCGGCATATACGCGCACGTGCGCATTGCCAAGAAGGGCATGCCAGTACTCGAGATGGGAATCCAAGACAGTCTGTTTGCTCAGTCAGAATGCCAGCACGCCGGCATGCGCACCCTGTGACAGCTTTGGCGCCAAACAGGCTATTTAATCTCAGTTAGTGCCTAAACCCAGTGCTGTCCATTCTACAGCGTTCCTGTGTGTTCCTGTTTGCCTGCATCCTGATACCTGTACCTGTTATCTGACCCGGCTTGCCTCTGACTCTGCTGTTCGCTGCCTGCATCCGACCTGGCTTGTTCTGACCATTGCATCTGCCTGCTCCTTCTACTACTTCGCTGCCAGCCTGTTACCGTCCAGGCCTGTGTCCTGACTACCCTTCTGCCTCTGCACCTGATGTGCCAGCCAGTGTATGACCTGGCCTGCTTGTACCTGCCTTCTCTGCTATCCGGAAGATCCTGCAGAACTACCGTTCCACCTGCAGCTGCTTCCAGTCCCACGGTCTGCAATCCATCAGGCACTCATGCGACTCTGCACTCCTGCGCCTCCTGTCTGCTCTACCTGGGGGCCCAGAGTCAGAGGGGTAAGAGAGGCCATCTCCTGCATATCTGGCTCAACCGTCAGGTACGTGAAACTACTTTGTCAAGGGACTGAGAGTTCCTGCCTGTAATGGGCCTTTGCTGAACTAACAAAACTGTTCCCACCTGAGTGAGCAGCAGGTGCTGTGCTAAAACCAAGTCTGTGCAGGAGGAAGAAAAAGAGGACTTTTGTGTAAATAGGGATGAACTGTCCCTTTGTTCACAGTTCTGGACATTTTTCAAGTTGGGCATCCCATAATTCCCTATCCTATCCCATTTATCAACTCCTAATACAACATCAAACACAAGCCAAAGACTATTCATTGTGTTTGAGTGAATGAAGGAAATGCTATGTGACTGACTGTGCAGCAGTGGGGACCCGGGAAACTAGCGACTCCTACAGGGGTAGTGCCACATAAGTGTTTTACCACCAGCCCGGAGAGTTGTGGGCAGCCCATCGTACACAATCTCTCCTCGGGTTTGCCTCCCTGAAAGCCAAAGCCCACAATGAGGAAGTTGCAGAGGTGACTGGTGAGCCTGGACTTTTGCAACTAACATTTGTTGCACCCTCTATTGTATGCTAGATGTAGACAGGTTTTTGTCAGAGTAGGCAAAACATAGTTGGCTCAGGGCTACGCCTAGACTGTGTAATCTGTGTTAGGGTTATGTTGGGTCAGGCTGGATGACTCATCCTGACAGCTCCTCTGGTTCCTCCATGGTCTAGAAGGTTGTAGAAACTTCTAGAGCGTTGTAGAAACTTCTAGAGCTGGAGGGTGGAGGAGAGGAAGGGCTGTTTAGAATCTTTATGAGGGTCTCAGACAATCCCCAGCAAACTGGGCTGGCAGGGGGCAGGTTTGCCTCATAAATAGGCATGAGACATGCCAGCATGAGCAGTCAGGTGAAAGATAGAGATTGAGTGCTTAGGAGGCTGTTGGTAGCCCTTGTAGGGTGCCCCCTAGTCTGGAGGGGGTGACCTTGGACTGGGGCTCCGGTGTTTGGAGGATTCTGCTGAAAACACAAGGAGTAAGTCTTTCCTGGAGGCACAGGAGCAAGGATAGAGGACAGCAGGAGCAGGCCAGCAGGTATGGGAGGGCTCTTGAGAGTCAGCTGTGTAAGCTGGTGAGTGTCAGTTTGGAGGATTGTGCTGGAGAAGTCAGTCTGGATGGCTAGGAAAGAGGCTGCTGCAGCCAGGAGAGATGGCAGGGCCTGAGGAGGTTGTGCTGGGATCAGACCACAGAGAGGAAGTGCTATGAAAGTGTAACCTGTGTCACTCTTCTGTTCTACATGCATAGGGACTGCGAGTAGGGGTGGTCTGTCCATAAAGGGTGCACAGGAGTCGCCCACCCCCCGTCCATTGCCACTTCCCCTATCCATGCATCTGTCCCCTTTCATGACACAGGCGTATGGATTCCAATGTGGGGGGGGGGGGCTGTTTTTTTGAAGCACCGATTAGAGCCAGAGGCTCTAATAGGCTTCAATATAGGGTGGGCTCGGGTCGCAGAGAGTGCGCTCTGAGCTCACCCAGGTGTGTTCAGTGTGAGTAGACAATGTCCTGGCATAAGTGTAAGTAAACACTGTCCCGTTATTAGTTTTAACAGGAGGAATAGTTCTCCAACAATGGTGTCAGTGGGGCGAATGATGCCCCATCTTTGTTCATAGTAGGAGGAATCGTGCCCCATAGAGGTTTCAGTGGGAGGAATAGTGCACCATTGATGGCATCAGTGGGAGGAATGGTGCCTCATCATTGATGTCAGCTGAAGGAATAGTGTCCCAAGAGCCGGATAGAAGCTAGCAGAGGGCCACATCTGAGCCCTGGGCTGCAGTTTGGAGACCACTGCTCTAGAGTGCCCCTTTACATCCTCCTCCAGGACACCCCATTACATCCTCCTCCAGAGTGCTCCATTACATCCTCCAGAGTGCTCCCTTAGTACTACAGTACTAAGGGGCACTCTGCAGGCATTAATAGGGCACTAGGGGGGGCACTCTAGAGGATGTAAGAGGGCACGCTGAATTATGTAAGGGGGTACTCTGGAGGCATTAAGGGAGCACTCTAGAGAAGGATGTAAGGGGGCACTCTGGAGGTACTATTTTAGTACCTCCCAGAGTGCCCTCCTACATCTTCCAGAGTTCCCCACTAGTAATGGTAAAGTCGGTGGCATAACTACCAGGGTTGCAAAGGTCACACTTGCAACTGGGCCTTGGCATTCCGCCACCGTGGGGGGTCCAAAGACAGCAGGTAGGGGGCTCGCTGCAGAACACGTGAAAGGCTCCCACTGCGGGACTGTAATGAAGGGCCCCACAATGAGGTTAAAGGGCTCCGAGATCAGTGGGAAGGGGCTCTGGACCGATGGAGAGAGCCTTGGGATGGGGTCAGGGGGCCCGTCATGGTTTCTTGCACAAGGGCCCCGAAGGTTCTAGTTACGCCCTGCTCATGTCTACAGGAAATGCCTTTCGGTGTCTATCTGTTTGCAGCCTCTGCTCTATTCAGTTCAACCTTTCTAAACCTTTTTAACCCTTGAAATTATTTTTAGGTCTTGGGAAACCCCTGCAAAAAATTTTTATTGGGGGTAAGTGGGAAAAACACCCTTTACATTAGTGGTCAGTGGAAAGAATGGTGGTCAGGACCTGTGCTGGCTTTTTCAAGTGGTGTTGTCCCAGAACTATGGAGACACCATCAAATGGGAGGTCAATCAGCCACAGCTCAAGGAACCCCAAGCATCTTCTGGGGGAACACTAGCATTCTGCAGGACCCTGTTTGAGAATGGCTTCTTAGCTGTACACAGAGCTGGACACAATGTATATTTTATATGTATCAGTATTATACATCATTGTAATTTGTCCTTTTTTTTAAAACCAAATCAAAAATTTAATAAAAGCTGTCTGAGTCTCCACTCCGTTACCTGAACAAGAATTGAGGAGAAATGTCCTTGGTGAGAGCACAGATAACAATACTATCCTACCAATTTTTTAACCTATACTCGCTATACTGGAAATAGTTTTAATTCTTGCATGTGTCCCTGTTGAGGATGATTTCCTCTTACATCCTGTCCGATCTGACATAATTTAAGCAAACAGGAAGTAAGGTGGTTATAACTAGACATGTGCAATTCGTTTAGTTCCGAATTCATTTTTTAACGAATTTAGACAAATTTGTTAATTCGTAAATGTCCAAATTAATGAAAAGCCATTTAATGAACTTTTCAGAATATTCATAAATTTGAATATTGTAAAATTTGTAAAATTCAAAAAAATTCCGAAATTTGTATATTTAAAAAAAAAATGGATATTCGGGAATTCGTAAAAATTCCGTTAATTCGTAAATTAGAAAAAATCTTAAATTCTGAAATTGCAAAAAAAATCATAAATTTGGGAATTCTAAAAAAAATCGTAAATTCGAAAAAAAATCGTAAATTCTTTCGAAAAAATTCATAAATTTGTAAATCTGAAAAAATTCGGAAATTCAAAAAACAACATAAATTTGGGAATTCGAAAAATATCGGAAATTCAGGAATTTGGAACCTCGAAAATGAAAAAATCTGAAATAATAACTACGGTAACTAATAATAACTTAACTATTACTAGCTATTAAATTATAGGTATTGGAATTTCCTTTCAAATTTGGCTGTTAGTGAACGTAACGAATACGTATTTATCCGAAGTTACGAATTATCCAAATTAACGAATGCCGCATCTAAATGAATGGAACGTAGCTAATTAATAATAATAGGTTACAATAATAATAATAAAAACATTTTTGTTCTGTTCAATTTGTTTAGATGCGGCATTCGTTATTTCGGATAATTCGTAAATCTTGTTGATGCATGTTGTGCCTATAAAGTCTGCAATTTTTTTAATTAGAGTTTTTAGAATTCATTTCAATCCTTTTGTCCAATTTTGTCAACTAATAATATGTAAACTTAAAAAAAAATATATATTCCTTTTTTTAGCTATTTTTTTTGTTGTTGTTGCACTAAAAATATGTAGAATTGGACAAACCTAAACAATCGTATTCCTAAAAACTCTTTGATTGCAAACTAGAAAGGGTACACTAATTTCCCTTCCCTTTTTTTTTGCTGTTCCCACTTTTTTTTTTCCATGCAATATTTCTATTTGGTGTTTGATTTCCCACCCAAATTAAAAACAAAAATGGATTATATTAAAGTGGTTGTAAAGTCTAAAGTCAAGAAGTGAGGAGCAATTTCTCTCATGGGGTCATAGATAACAATAAAGTTCTACAGAGTATTTAACCCCTCGCTTACAACACTGGAAAATGTTTTAATTACTGTCTGTGTCCCCATTGGGAAGATGAAGCGAGAATAAACATTTGACAGAGCTTCTTACCCTTACAAACTGTTTCTTGGACTTAAAAAGCTTTTGGATAGGTGTTGGGCTTAAAACATTTTGTTTTATAAAAAACTTTATTGGCACATTTTTCAAAATATAGACCTTAGTGGCCTGCACCGAGTATAAAACAACATTATTTTTTATCTACAGATCTGTAATATTTTCATACTTATAGGGTCTGATGACAAAATTATGAGAAGCTAAGAAAGAATACATGGTCTGCCACTGTCTGAACATTTTTCCGCACTAGTCTGTGGTCTACATTGCCATGTTTGGGGTAAGCGATGGCTGAAGGGAATTATAGTTTTTCCTTTTTAATCACTTAAGGACCAAGCCTCTTTTTTAGATGTGTTATTTACAAGTTAAAAACTTTTTTTTTGCTAACACCCTAGAGAATAAAATGGCGGTCGTTGCAATACTTTCTGGCACACCATATTTGCGCAGCAGTCTTACAAGTGCACTTTTTTTGGAAAAAATACACTTTTTTAAATTAAAAAATAAGACAACAGTAAAGTTAGCCCAATTTTTTTTATATTGTGAAAGATAATGTTTCGCCGAGTAAATTGATACCCAACATGTCAAGCTTCAAAATTATGCCCACTCGTGGAATGGCGACAAACTTTTACCCTTAAAAATCTCCATAGGCGATGTTTAAAAAATTCTACAGGTTGCATGTTTTGAGTTACAGAGGAGTTCTAGGGCTAGAATTATTGCTCTCGCTCTACTGATCGCGGCAATACCTCACGTATGCGTTCGCTTCTGCACGCGAGCTTGGCGGGATGGGGCGCATTTACATTTTTTTTTTCTTATTTATTTTACCTTTTTATTTTTATTTTTTTCACTGTTTTATTTATTTATTTTTTAAATTGTGTCTCTTTTATTCCTATTACAAGGAATGTAAACATCCCTTGTATTAGAAAAAAAGCATGACAGGACCTCTTAAATATGAGATCTGGGGTCAAAAAGACCTCAGATCTCACATTTACACTAAACTGCAATAAAAAAAAAAAAAAAAAAAAATTGTCATTTATTTAGCAGTCCAGAAGTGGTTAAAATGTATTTATGTCTCTATAGACCTACACTGTCATGTATCAATCTAGATTGTCAAGGAGCAGAAACAGTTACAAAACTATACTTTGTAAAGTAGAACTCCAGTCAGAAATAACAAGATACAAATATTTTCATATGTTCACTTAATATGTTCACTTTTAATTTCTAATTCCACGGTACTTATTTTCTGCCATTTTTTAAATTTCTTTGCCACTAAATATCCTCAGTTGGATGGCCCGCGTCATTCAACCTACTTCCTCTAAATCCAGGTCATCCCGGACCAGCCCCCAAGCTGTGACCGGACAAGGAACGAATAAGCAGCACAGTGGTGAGATTATCTCTCTGTCACTCAGCTCTGTCCTCGTGCTTCAAATCAGCATGTGAACTGATAGGTTCCTTGTGCTGCTTCTTCCTCTCACACATCATCCCTACTGTACAGAAACTGCAAAGGGCTGATATCAGGTCACATTCAGTTGCTTACACTGCTTGTATTTTAAAAAAAATATGTTTTATAATGTATTATTGACATTTGTGTCTTTTTCATCTTCCTAGATGAAATTGCTAAAGCATCCTGGCTTCTGTCTCCATCTTCTTCCCATAGCCTCCTATTACTGACAACATACAGTTGGTGCTTTATAGTCATTGAGACGGCAGTGGGTGCTCTTCCACTCTCTCCTCCGCATCTTTGTAATCCTTTGTCATGGCCACCCTCCCAACTTAATGTAACAGTAGAAAATAAAGGCCCCTATAAATAATAAGATTCCAGATGCCAACAGTCGAATTTTGTTCTGTAACGTGTAATCCGTATCCTCGTCACCTGAGAAAAACAAAAAAACAAGAGAAACCACCATCAACAAAAAACAGAAGTAAGGAAAAGTATTTTTTATACGGCACCTGATAAATCATTGGTCAGCACTGTTCGCTTTAAGCCAGTGCCACTTCCAACAAGGATACTGCCCACAAATTACTTCCATTACTTCCTGTTTCCTTTAAGTATAAGTCAGTAACTTAGTGGATTCTATGATGGATTCATATGGTGGATTCTGCTCTTTCTGTAAAGTACTTGTATATCCACCTATGTTTGCACAGAGTGGGTAAAGGATTAGAAGTCTCGTCGGGTTTTACTGCCAACAGAGCAGACCTTCTCAACACGGAGGAACCCTTGAAATAACCTTTCGGGCTCAGAGAACCCCTGTTAAAAATGGATATATCTACAACTCATGATACATTGGTGTGATGGTCAGTGGAAGAGTGTTACATCTGTGGTCTTGGGGAAGAATTTCCCCCCTACAGATAGCTAAAAAGTTCATTGGTGTCAGTGGGAACCTATCCTAGAGGCAAAAATTGGTCACTGCTCAAGGAACCTCCAGCAACCATTGGAGGAACCCTAGGGTTCCACGGAACCCTGGTTGAGAAACCCTGCAACAGAGGCTCTGCTCGAGTGTAGACTGTGTGTTTCATTTCATTACGAATCTAAATTTGGAAGAAATTGTCATTATTCTGAGATTCTGATGTACCTTAGGTTCCCAATCATAATAGTAACACATTTCAACAAATCCGAAATAAATTATAACAAAACTAATTATCGAAAATTAATTAAAAAATGAATTTGAATTTGAAATGGAAACATATTGCAATAAGAACAGTAAGGCATACAAGTGAAATATTATGATGGTCCCTGCTTAGGCTAGAATAAAATAAAACAGAATAGAATATAAAGTAATAGAATAGAATAAAACAGGTCAGAATATAAAATAATAGAAAAGAATAGAACAGAATAGAATTGAAAATAAAAGAAGAGAATAGAAAATAAAATAATAGAATATAAGAAAATAGAATAGAATATTATATTCTGTGTTATTCTGTTTTCCTTTTATTTTATTTTATTTTATATTCTATTCTGTTTAATCCTATACATTTTTTTTATTTTTTATTCTATTCTTTTCTATTATATTCTATTAAAAGTGGAAAAATGTATCAATAAAAAATATTCACTAAATAAATCCAATGAGCAGCAACTTAATGTAAGATATAGACAGATAAAACATAAAAGGAAGAAGCCGCGCTAAGTCCAATTTATAAAATTGATTGTAGAAATGAATATCATCTCTCATATGGCAAAAAAATTGTTGAATAATATTCAAATTCTTCTAGTATTAACACCACAGTGAGTTCATTCAACCACCACCTGTGGTGTTAATACTAGAAGAATTTGAATATTATTCAAACAATTTTTTTATTAACAATTTTTTTGCCATATGAGAGATGATATTCATTTCTACAATCAATTTTATAAAGTGGACTTATTAGCGCAACTTCTTCCTTTTATTATATTCTTTTACTTTAATTTCTGTTTTATTCTATAAAGCAGCCTAAATAAGAATCATCACCTTATTTCACTTTTACACCGTACTGTATTTATTGTAATATATGTCCATTTCTACCTTGAATTTCAATTCATTAGAATAAATAATGTATATATTAGAAATATCCGAATACAGTGCCCTGAAAAAGTATTCATACCGCTTGAAATTTTCAACATTTTGTCATGTTACAACCATAAACGCAAATGTATTTTATTTAGATTTTATGTGGTAGACCAACACAAAGTGACACATCATTGTGAAGTGGAAGGAAAATGATAAATCGTTTTCAATTTTTTTTTGCAAATAAATATGTGAAAAGTGTGGTGTACATTTGTATAGCGCCCCCTGGAGTCAATACTTTATAAAACCGCCTTTCGCTGCAATTACTACTGCAAGTCTTTTTGGGGATGTCTCTACCAGCTTTGCACATCTAGAGAGTGACATTTTTGCCCATTCTTCTTTGCAAAATATCTCAAGCTCTGTCAGATTGGATGGAAAGCGTCTGTGAACAGCAATTTTCAATTCTTGCCACAGATTCTCGATTGGATTTAGGTCTGGACTTTGACTTTCTATTCCAACACATGAATATACTTTGATCTAAACCATTGCATTGTAGCTCTGGCTGTATGTTTAGGGTTGTTGTCCTGCTGGAAGGTGAACCTCCACCCCAGTCTCAAGTCTTTTGCAGACTCTAACAGGTTTTTTTCTAAGATTGCCCTGTATTTGGCTCCATCCATCAGCTCTGACCAGCTTCCCTCTCCCTGCTGAAGAAAATCAACCTGACAACATGATGCTGCCACCACCATGTGGGGATGGTGTGTTCAGGATGATGTACAGTGTTAGTTTTCCGCCACACATAGCGTTTTGCTTTTAGGACAAAAAGTAAAATTTTGGTCTCATCTGACCAGAGCATGTTTGCTTTTTCCCCCCCATGGCTTCTCACAAACTGCAAACGGGACTTCTCATGGCTTTCTTTCAACAATGGCTTTCTTCTTGCCACTCTTCCATAAAAGCCAGATTTATAGAGAGCACGACAAATAGTTGTCCTGTGGACAGATTCTCCCACCTGAGCTGTGGATCTCTGCAGCTCCTCCAGAGTTACCATGGACCTCTTGGCTGCTTCTCTGATGAATGCTCTCCTTGCCCGGCCTGTCAGTTTAGGTGGACGGCCATGTCTTGGTAGGTTTGCAGTTGTGCCATACTCTTTCCATTTACGGATAATGGACTGAACAGAGCTCCGTGAGATGTTCAAAGCTTGGGGTATTTTTTTTATAACCTAACCCTGCTTTAAACTTCTCAACAACTTTATCCCTGACCTGTATGGTCTGTTCCTTGGCTTTCATGATGCTGTTTGTTCACTAAAATTCTCTAACAAACCTCTGAGGGCTTAACAGGACAGCTGTATTTATACTGAGATTAAATTACACACAGGTGGACTCTATTTACGAATCAGGTGACTTCTAAAGACAATTGGTTCCACTAGATTTTAGTTAGGGGTATCAGAGTAAAGGGGGCTAAATACAAATGCACGCCACACTTTCAGATATTTATTTGTAAAACATTTTGAAAACCATTTATCAATGTCCTTCCACTTCACAATTATGTGCTACTTTGTGTGGGTCTGTCAAATCAAATCCCAATAAAATACATTTACGTTTTTTGTTGTAACATGACAAAATGTGGAAAATAGGGTATGAATACTTTTTCAAGGCACTGTTTACAAATTAATTCTAAAAAATAATTATTCCAACATAACAAATATGACAAAATAAAATTATTAACGCAATAAACAAATACGAAACTAAACAATTTTCTGTCGTGCACATCTCTACTCGAATGATTTCTTCTCTTCCTGTCTGGTTAGAAGGTTGTCCCCAGGAAAGGAAGTGAGGGGAAAACTATTTTAAAGCAACACAGACAGAAGTAAAACCTCCAGGAATTAGAAATAAAAAAAATCTACCCATGTAGTGGGCTCCCCTGCACTGCAAGGGTTAAACTCTTGTTGGGCCTTGTGTTCAATTGGGGAATGCTAGAACCATGGTTAGCTATTTATTCTAGTCTGTTTCCCAGGTGCAGATTTTCCTGGAACAGGAAATTAGTGTAAATCTCTCTAATGGAACCCATTCTCCATTCAACTCAAAACAGAAAAAAAGTTTTGGATATAAATAAGCTTTAAACATAAGAGGTCCTTCATTGCTATCCTACAAAAGATTCTGCTTGGAAGGAGTTTGTGTGGGCTCCCTTCCACATTAGAAAAAAAAAAAACAGATTGACTTTGCTAAAAATTGTGTGCAAGTAGTAAAAACACCTGAGTGGAGGATCCTCTGGGGTGGGAACTAATGTGGTAGTTTTACAAAATAAAACTGCACTCCCAAGCTCAATCAATCCAGCTACACTTAGAAAACCATGAAAATCTTACTACTTATAATTTTATAAAAAACTTGATTAAGATGGAGCATTATGCCCTGTACACGCGATCAGACTTTCCGACAAAACTGTGGACTATTGTTCGAAGGTTGTTGGCTCCAACTTGTCTTGCATATACACGGTCACATAAATGTTGGCCAACAATTACGAATGTGGGAACGTTGTGACATATGAGGGGCCGATAAAAGGGAAGTTCAATAGTCATGTGATATCTCCATTACGAACGCTAGTTTTAAAAGACCGATTGCTTCTGGCTCGTACTTGATTCCGAGCATGCGTGAACTTTTGTGCTACGGACTTGTCTACACACGATCGGAAAGTCCGACAACAAAGTTTTGTTGGCGGAAAATTTGAGAACCTGCTAGCCAACATCTGTTGGCGGAAAGTCCGACAAAAAATGTTCGATGGACCATACACACTGTCGGACTTTCAGACAACAAGCTCACATCCAACATTTCCCGTCGGAAAATCCAACCGTGTGTGTGCGGCTTAAGTATTAGTATTATCAAATGAAGGTCAATGACACTTGCAATTACTCGTATTACATGGAGGCGGTGGCAGTGGTTTTGGAGCCTGGAGGGGGCTCGGTTCCCAAAGAGAGGAAGAATCATGGCAGGTCCAGCCGCGAAAAACCCTTATGTCCTCTTCTTTCTGTGAACCTACACCCTGTTGTCAACAGTTGCAACCAGATCTGCTGGCAGAGGCTTGAACAGCATACAGATTTTTTTGCCCGGAGAGTTGGCATCAGCGTGAATACAATTATACATAATACACTTCCACTGCATCGGCGACAATTTTCAAAAGCAGGAGCCCAACCAGTTCCCCATACAATTTGTCACTCTCTTGCCTTCTTATGAAGGTCTCAGTCATAGACATCACTGCACTCTGCTGTCACCACTTCCACCAGTCAGATATAGGCAATGGTCATGCCCCCCCAACCATCCAACATTTTTCTGGACTGTCTCAGGATTCCAAAACAATCCCAGTGCCCTGCAGACCTGGGCTATGTCCCGAAGCCAAGAGAGTTCTTGCTCCATCACCCAGCTCAAGCTCTATGCAACTTTTGTACCTAAAAGAGTCTGCATATTCCCTGCAGCAGAAAAAAGGGCAGAGCAGCAGCATGCGTTGTGAATAAGTGTTGTGCACTTACACCATTGCCTACTTCCACCCCCACTGGACACTTGCTATTGCAAGTGTCCAGTGCTATTGTTTCACTGTTGAGCACTTACGTTTCTTCCCACCTCCTGGTAGGTTCTACTGTTCTCTGCCACCCATTGTTCCTCCTAACCCCCCCCCACTGAGCCCAAATAAGCACTGTTTTTAGTTCATGAGAATAGATATTGCATCAGTAGATGTACATTATACATATGTAAGTTAACATTTTCATAACTGATAGTGAAACAATTTACCTCTTATCTGGACAAAGACATCCTCACTCTTCTTAGAAATGTTTGTTGCAGATCTCACTTCACAGGAATAATTCCCAGAATCCTTCAGCTGAGGTGATTGGATTCCATAATGATCAAATAAACTGAATTCCTGAACATTCTTTCCATCTCTATAGAAAGCAAACTGCAGTTCTGTCTTCTGGCTGAGTGGACTGAGGCTTGTGTTACACATCAGGGTTATGGTGTCACCTTCCAAGACTTTGATAGTGCTTACATTTAGCACTGGGGTGAAAAACAGCTCTAAAAAAAGATTGACAAATCTTATTTTCTAGCAGGTATGAGTGTCAAACTTTTGTGACATTTTGGTGAAATTTGCCTCCAATTTGTAGGCAGGTCCAGTCTTATTTTCCAACTGCAGGTGGTGCTCAACCACAGTGGCAGTGCAGAGGGAGAGGAGGCAGAGGGAGAAGTCAGGAGGAATGTGGTCACTATATGGTTTTCTGGGTCACTGGGGCAGGTATCTGGTTGGGTGCTGCCAGCCCATGTGACTCTGGTGGTCCTCTTGTGTTAGGCAGAGTGTTTTTAAGACCCCTGGCTCTCGGGTTTAGCGCATTTAGCATGTAGATCAGCCTTTCTCAACCTTTTCAGCACAGAGGAACCCTTGAAATAACTTTCTGGTCTCAGGCAACCCCTGCTAAAAGTTCCTATATCTACAACTTATGATACATTAGTGTGATGGTCAGTGAAAAGAATGCTCTTTACACTTGTGGTCATTCGGAAGATAGATACAGATAGCTAAAAAGATCAATGGTGTTAGTGGGAACTTATCTGAGATGCAGAAATTGTTTATTGATCAAGGAACCCCTAGAAACCTCTGGAGGAACCCTAGGATTCCATGGAACCCTGGTTGAGAAACCCTGGTGTAGATAGTGTGTTGGGACAGGTCACATGTTCATCAGGGACAGTACTAATGGTAGCAAAAAGTTCCAGACGAGTAGGGAAAGTATAGGGACCCTCCACTATTTCTGGAAACTTCCCCACTTGGGCTCGGACTTGCAAGGCCACATTCCACCCCTCAAGAAAGACTGTTAGCTCGGCTGAGACCTGCTCTGCTACATGCTGCTACCATCCGTGAGTGTTTCAGGTTGGG
Organism: Lithobates clamitans; assembly: GCA_037952925.1. Classification (NCBI taxonomy): domain Eukaryota; kingdom Metazoa; phylum Chordata; class Amphibia; order Anura; family Ranidae; genus Lithobates; species Lithobates clamitans. Next base: position 3,600,185 of record JBBGZY010000791.1, read on the forward strand.
ATTCCTTCCGTCAGGCTTGTTGTGAACTGTTTTCCTTTGACTTCAATACAAGTTCTTTCAATTGCATCTGAACTGAGTGTGTGTTGTTGCCACCGCACAAGGCTGTACCCATCCACAGATTAATAACAATGAATTTCGCCAAAAATGTCCCAAAATTTTGACAAATGCAATATCAGTTCTAGAGTCAATTAGAAGGTTGATTTTCACAGAAATTTCACAGAAATTGTGATACTTACCCCTATAAAATACTAGTAGATTCAAGGATAGGTGAGCTTTAAAAGAAGGTGCTTGTCTTGCATACACACGGTTACACAAATGTTGGACAACAATTACGAACATGGGAACGTGGTGACGTACAAGACATACGACGAGCCGATAAAAAGGAAGTTCAATAGTCATGTGATATCCCCATTACGAACGCTAGTTTTACAAGACCGAGTGCTTCCGGCTCATACTTGATTCCGAGCATGCGTGAACTTTTGTGCGACGAACTTGTGTACACACGATCGGAAAGTTTGACAACAAAGTTTTGTTGGTGGAAAATTTAAGAACCTGCTAGCCAACATTTGTTGGTGGAAAGTCCGACAACAAATGTTCGATGGAGCATACACATGGTCGGACTTTCAGCCAACAAGCTCACATCCAACATTTCCCGTCGGAAAATCCGACCGTGTGTACGCGGCATAAGTATTAGTATTATCAAATGCAGGTCAATGACACTTGCAATTATTCCTATTAAATGGAGGCAGTGGCAATGGTTTTGGAGCCTGAAGGGGGTTCGGTTCCCAAAGAGAGGATGAATCATGGCAGGTCCAGACCAGAAAAACCCCGTACATTTCTCTTCTTTCTGTGAACCTACCCCCCTTGTCAAAAGTTGCAACCAGATCTGCTGGCACAGGCTTGAACAGCATACAGATTTTTTTGCCCGGAGAGTTGGCATCACCGTGAATACAATTATATATAATACACTTCCTTTGCATCGGCGACAATTTTCAAAAGCAGGAGCCCAACCAGTTCCCCATACAATTTGTCACTCCCTTGCCTTCTTATGAAGGTCTCAGTCATAGACATCACTGCACTCTGCTGTCACCACTTCCACCAGTCAGAAATAGGCAATGGTCATGCCCCCCCAACCATCCCACATTTTTCTGGACTGTCTCAGGATTCCAACACAATCCCAGTGTCCTGTAGATCTGGGCTATGTCCCGAAGCCAAGGGAGTTCTTGCTCCATCACCCAGCTCAAGCTCTATGCATCTTTTGTACCTAAAAGTGTCTGCATATTCCTAGCAAAAAGGAAAAAGGGCAGAGCAGCAGCATTTGTTGTGCATAAGTGTTGTGCACTTACACCAAATGCCTACTTCCACCCCCACTGAACACCACCATGCTTCTCTCCTCACTGGACTTTACTGTTACTCCCTAGCTTCCTCTGTGCACTATCGTTTCTTCCCAGCCCCTAGCCCACTGCTGGACACTATTGTTTCTCCCTATGCTTTGCTGGGCACTATTGTTCTCCCCACACCTATTGCAGGGAACTATTGTTTTCACATCATCCTTTCGGTTGCTATTGTTTCACTGTTGAGCACTTATGTTTCTTCCCACCTCCTGGTAGGTTCTACTGTTCTCTGCCACCCCTGCTGGACACTATTGTTCCTTCTAATACCCCCACTGAGCCCAAATAAGCACTGTTTTTAGTTCATGAGAATAGATATTGCATCAGTAGAGTACATTATACATATGTAAGTTAACATTTTCATAACTGATAGTGAAACAATTTACCTCTTATCTGGACAAAGACATCCTCACTCTTCTTAGAAATGTTGGCTGCAGATCTCACTTCACAGGAATAATTCCCAGAATCCTCCAGCTGAGGTGATTGGACTCCATATTGATCAGATAAACTGAATTCCTGAACATTCTTTCCATCTCTATAGAAAGCAAACTGCAATTCTGTCTTTTGGCTAAGTGGATTGAGGCTTGTGTTACACATCAGGGTTATGGTGTCACCTTCCAAGACTTTGATGGTGCTTACATTTAGCACCGGGGTGAAAAACAGCTCTAAAAAAAAGATTGACAAATCTTATTTTCTAGCAGGTATGAGTGTCAAACTTTTGTGACATTTTGGTGAAATTTGCCTCCAATTTGTAGGCAGGTGCAGTCTTATTTTTCAACTACAGGTGGCGTACAACCACAGTGGCAGTGCAGAGGGAGAGGAGGCGGAGGAAGAAGTCAGGAGGAACGTGGTTACTCTATGGTTTTCTGGGTCACTGGGGCAGGTATCTGGTTGGATGCTGTCAGCCCATGTGACTCTGGTGGTCATCTTGTGTCAGGCAGAGTGTTTTTAAGACCCCTGGCTCCCGGGTTTAGCGCATTTAGCGTGTAGATCAGCCTTTCTCAACCTTTTCAGAACAGAGCAACCCTTGAAAGAACTTTCTGGTCTCAGGCAACCCCTGCTAAAAGTTCCTATATCTACAACTCATGATACATTAGATGGTCAGTGAGAAGAATGCTCCTTACACTAGTGGTCATTGAGAAGAATTCCCCCCTTACAGATAGCTAAAAAAATCAATGGCGTTAGTGGGAACTTATCTGAGATGCAGAAATTGCTCATTGATCAAGGAAGCCCTAAAAACCTCTGGAGGAACCCTAGGATTACATGGAACCCTGGTTGAGAAACCCTGGTGTAGATAGTGTGTTGGGACAGGTCACATGTTCATCAGGGACAGTACTAATGGTAGTGAAAGGTTCCAGATACGTAGGGAAAGTATAGGGACCCTCCACTATTTCTGTAAACTTCCCCACTTGGGCTCGGACTTGCCAGGCCACATTCCACCCCTCAAGAAAGACTCTGTGAGCTCGGCTGAGACCTGCTCTGCTACATGCTGCTACCATCCGTGAGTGTTCCAGGTTGGGATTCCTTCCATCGGGCTTGTTGTGAACTGTTTTCCTTTGACTTCAATACAAGTTCTTTCAATTGCATCTGAACTGAGTGTGTGTTATTGCCACCGCACCAGGCTGCACCCATCCACAGATTAATAACAATGAATTTCGCCAAAAATGTCTCAAAATTTTGACAAATGCAATATCAGTTCTAGAGTCAATTAGAAGGTTGATTTTCACAGAAATTTCACAGAAATTGTGATACTTACCCCTATAAAATACTAGTGGATTCAAGGAGAGGTGAGCTTTAAAACAAGGTGCACTTATCTTTTTGCCATCTTCCACTGACCTAACCTATCCTACTCTTCCCCTCCACAGATGTATACTTAGCTCAAAATAATGACTGCATAAAATGCTATGAGACCATCTCTGATCATCTCTTATCTATAGCCTCGATATTCTGCTCCATAGAAGCATATAGATCACTAATGCGCAGGGGTAGCCAGAACAGTAAAGACCTGCACTACTGGGATTTAAACAGTGAAACAGGGGGCCATCATATCAAGCTACGTATGTATTTGTAGGGGAAGGGTGGACTAGGTTAGGTCAGGAGAAGGGGGGAAAAGGAAGGATGCACTTTGTTTTAAAATGCACACTTATCCTTTAAATAGCATCTGCTGGACAGAATTGTAAGGGTTGGTTGGCAGTCTATAATTCTGCACAGAACATATTTTACCTTAAAGCTGGAGGCACATTTGGGATTTGTTTAGGAATAAATCATATTCACCTTTTATCGTAATATGGACGAAATGACTACTTTTCCTCACTTTGCCATTTGAAGCTCTCACGTCACAGGAATAATTCCCAGAATCCTCCAGCTGGGCAGACTGGACTCCATATTGATCTGATGAACTGAATTCCTGAACATTTCGTCCATCTCTGTAGAAAGCAAATTGCACATCTGTTCTCTGTCTGAGCGGCTCAAGTCTTGTGATACATATCAGGGTCATTTGGTCTCCTTCTATCGTTGCATTTCGGATTGCTATGATTCTTGGATTTACAAACAGCTCTGCAGAGAAGGAAATCCAGGAGGAAAAATATAAATGTCTTTCCATGTACAAATACAACAGGTGAGCTACCAGTATGCTATGGGACTCATGATCCAGATTGAAGTGACCATGCAGAGCAACAAGGGCTCATTAGTATTATGGGTTTTGTCAAGTTTGTATTAGGCTTGGAGTTCCAATTTTTAAGGAATACCTGCTGAGTTTAAATATTAAGGCCTTAATGATGAAGATGGCTGGTGGCTGCATTAGAAAATGGGAAGATGGCTGGTGGCTGCATTAGAAAATGGTTGACTCCTGGGCAAGCAGTTGAGAACAATCGATTCACCATTTTCAAATATCTTTCTTTGTATTTATTGCCATGCAGTACTGAAATCCCCAACGGTACTACCTGTAGGGGCCTTGCCCGAAGCAGGAGTGTGCCTAAAATTAGTACTGCTGGGTTGTTGTCCACCTACATCTAAAATTGATAGTTCTGTTTTCTTTGGGTTTTTCCCAAGACTTCTGCCTGCTGTGGAGCATCCCTAGCAATAGATTAAGCTGATCCAATAATCTGAAATATGAACATTTATATCTCCCTGGCCAATCATTAGGAGGCTTATTACTGGTGGCACATTCTGGGAAAGAGAATAAATATTCAGGAGTGTCACCTTGGAAAGCTCTGTTGCCTCCCAGTTTCTGCCTCCCAGTCTCTGCCTGGTGAGAGTGTGTTGCTGTGTCTGTCCTCCCAAACTTGCTGCCTGGAGAGGGTGTGCTTTACTACAGAGAAACCAAAGTCTGGAGTCTAAAGCTCCCTGCTGTCCTCCTGGGGATGTGGAACAGGCAGGTGATTGCTTAGATTAAACCACTATGGGTGAAGACTTGCTGTGGAAGAGTGTCCTGGAGAGCTGTGGAGAAGCTACTGCCGGTGGACATTGTAGGAAATTCTCGTGGCTCATCCAAGAGATATATGTAACTGCCCTATGGTGTGAAAAGTACAGAGCTCCTGTCTTGCTTAAAGTTCCATTATTATGATTTGACCATAGGTAGAAATTCAGAGTCTGCATTTTTTTGTTCTTTGGGTATCCCGTGCCCTAATCAATCTATCTCAGAGTTTATTTGGTCATATATTAAACCTTGTTGAACCGTCTTAAAGTGACTGGCACCCAATTTCTTCATACTGCACACAAGTCAAGGACCCTACCCTAAGGTGAAATGTCAGCACACAAAGCCATTTGGGGTCCCCAACTGTCTCCAAGGGGCGAGGGGATGGTACATACAAAGAGGTTTGTCTATATGTTGTTTTTTTGGGACTAAGGCTGAGGCTGGGCATCATTACTAGGTAAGTTTGGAGTTAGAAAATGGTTCATTAATTCATTATTAAATGCTGATCGTCAAAACCTGAGTCTTCTGGTCCTGATTGACTCACCATTTACCTCGACCAGTTTCTCCTGACTCCTCCTCTTTACACTGTTGGTTACAGTTGTTGCTTCACAGGAATATTTCCCAGAGTCCTTCACCTGAGCGGACTGAATTCCATATTGATTATATGAAGTGAATGCTCTGACATTCCGTCCATCTTTGTGAAAAGCAAATTTCAGTTGTGTCCTCGGTCTGAGCGGGCTGAGACTAGTGTCACATGTCAGGGTCATCTCATCACCTTCTACCACTGGATACGGGGTCACTTTTATCTCTGGGATTTCAAATAGCTCTAAAAAGTAATCACATTGTGAAGTTATGTGAAAAAAGTTTAAAAAAATGAAACTTACACTAAATCATTGAAAAATAAAATGAAGCTCACCATCCCAACGTACACTCACATAGGAACATATATGCTTGCACCGGGTGTGGCTACATTAAAAAATGAATATTGTACTTATACAAATAATTCCAGGGCTATCATTTGTGATTAACTCTAACCTGATAACCTGCGAAGGCTTTTAACCTCTTCCTGATCTCAGTATACCCGGATGACGGCTATAGCACGGTCTCAAATTTCGGGGAGTGTCTATTGATGTTCCCCCATGATTGCGCTTCCCGTGTGCCCCCTGCAGCGGCCATCTGCGGGGATCTGTGACAGCTGATCACAGATTGGGGTAAAGAGCCAATCACAGCAGCTCTTTACCATGTGACCAGCTGTGTTTAATTACAGATGATCACAGTGTAACATAGCTCCCAACTGTCCCTGATTTCGAGAGACTGTCCCTGATTTGGAGCAATGTCCCTCTGCCCCTCATTCCTCCTCATGTGTCCCTCATTTTGGTTTGATGCATATGCCTGTATATAAAATGCACTATATATCTATCAAAAAGTGCTTCCCAGTGCTAAACCTTTCATCCAATTTCAAAATTGTTGCATTTGTATATTTCAAAAGCCAATATAAAGGAATAGAAGTGTTAAAAAAAGCACTTGTGGGTTTAACTAATAATTATTTTTGTATAATTTTCCTTTAGGGGGGCATGACAGGGGGTATGTCCTATGCCCACATACTTTTGCTAATAGGTGTCCCTCATTCCCATCTTAAAAAATTGGGAGGTATGGTGTAAACAGGATTTGACTGTTATCGGCAGTCCTCTCCTCACGCTGACAGCATTTAGACATCCCAAGTCTCCCCCGAGGTGCGGGAGTCTCCTGCATTTTGGCTGTGGCTCCCACACACCCACGAGTGCCGGACGAGTGCAGGGCCGATCCTGGGCGGCAGTGGGGTATCATCCCCACCCTGCACACATGGAACGTTCCTCAGCTTCACAGCTGGGAATGATCGGTGCGGCAGGAAACAGCTGTGAGCACCAATCCCCCTGTATAGCTTTTCAGCTGACAGCCGCTTCTCCTCCTCTCCCTCCCGTGGCTATACAGGGAGATCAGTGCTCACAGCTGTCCCTTCCGATCATTCCTCGCTGTTTCCTGTCCTTCTCCGGTCCCCTGTCCTCCTTCTTCAGCCCTCCTCTAACTCTGTGTCCTCCTCCTCCGCCCCCCTTGTCCTCCCCTGGCTCCATGTCCATCTTCTCCGCCGCCCCCTCATCCCCAGCCGGCTTCCCTCCTCTCCCCTCCTAGGGGCTGCTGTGGGGGATGTCAGGATAGAGAGCAGAGAAAGGGACAGGTAAATATTTAATTTATCGGCCCCTTCCTTTTCTGAACACAGTGGACACAGTGAGCGAAAACTAAGCAGAGTAACCTGTGTTTACTCTGCTCAGTTTATGAATGGAGAGAAACCTCTGTCTCCTCTCCATTCATCTTCAGTGCTGAAAGAGATTGGGGAACCTGTGTCCTCAGTCCCTTTCCCTGTCTCAAAGGGGAGATGTCAGGGGTCTGTTTAGATATCTCACTAAAGCCCCCCAACAGATAAAAAAAAATGCAATAAATATTAAATAATTAAATTGTAAAAAAAATTATAAAAAATTTAATTGTAAAAAAATATATATAAAATAAAAAATTACTGACACCACTCAACCCTGCCCTACCAACACTGTCCACTGCCCCAACCCCGTCCCCCCAAAAAGCATTGTGAAAAAAATTAAAAACAAATTAAATTGTAAAAAAATAAATATGTAAAAATACGAAACTACAAATAATTTAAAAAGTAAAATTGTAAAAAAATAATAAAAATAAAATAAATAAATAAATGCTGACATTGTCCACTGCCCTACTGACACCATCCACTGGCCCCTAAAAAGCATTTGGAAAAAATGAAAAAAAAATACAAAAAAAAAATAAATTGTAAAAAAATAATAAGAAGAAAATAATATAATAATAATAATATAATAACTACTGACACTTTCCACTGCCCTACTGACACCATCCTACACATACTACCCACCGCTGTACACTCCGCCCTCCTCACCTGCACAATATACCCACCTACATACACTCTGCACACCACACTCCTCTCCTGCACATACTACCCACTGCTGTGCACTCCGCACTGTACATTCTCTATTTAACATCACTGCATTCTACACTATGTAAGTCATCTCAGACTATTAAACCACAACCCCTTTAAGCCACACCCAATATGTAGTGCAATTTAAGCCATGCCCACATTTCGCCGTGGGGGGGTGGGGTGGATATGCAGAGCGCCACTTCCCTGAAATTAGTTTTTACAGGTTGGAATATCTAAGCATGTGAGGATAGGAGAGCCAGTAAGCGACAATCCATATAGGGGACATCTACACTGATAATCAGGGCACTGATAATCAGTGCAGCCCCAACAGTGCTGCCAGTCAGTACCCATCAGTACTGCCTGTCAGTGCCTATCAGTGTTGCCTGCCAGTGCCCATCAGTGTTGCCTGTCAGTGTTCATCAGTGTTGCCTGTCAGTGCCCATCAGTGTTGCCTGTCAGTGCTCATCAGTGTTGCCTGTCAGTGCCCATCAGTGTTGCCTGTCAGTGCCCATCAGTGTTGCCTGTCAGTGCCCCTCAGTCTTGCCTGTCAGTGCTCATCAGTGTTGCCTGTCAGTGCTCATCAGGGTACCAATGTTTGTCACTATTTCATGGGTGCAGATTAAGACTTGACATGTTTGGTATCTATTTACTTGACTCATCAGCGCATCCTCATCAGTGCCCATCAACGCATCCCCATCACTGCCCATCAGTGCAGGTTATCAGTGCCCATTAATGCCGCCTCATCAGTGCCCATCAGTGCAGCTTATCAGTGCCCATCAGTGCCACCTTATCAGTGCCCATGAATGCAGCCCCATCAGTGCACATTAGTGCAGCCTTATCAGTGCCAATCAGTGCCACCTCATCAGTGCACATCAACTGAAGAAGAAAATTTACTTACTTGCAAAAAATTTAACAGAAACTAAAAAAAAACATTATTTTTTTTAATTTACATTTTTTACATTTTTTAGCAAAAAAAAAAACCCAGTGGTGATTAACCTCTTGCCGACCGCTGCACACCAATATACGTCGGCACAATGGCAGCGGTGGGCAACTTAGTGTACCTATACAACCCCTTTAAATGGCGGGGCTAGCTAGTGCCCGCCGCGTACAGCGTGACCGTGCCCGCGGGTCCCGCAGACTCGATGTCAGCCGGTATCCCACGATCGTGTCACGGAGCTGCAGAACGGGGAAATGCCTATATAAACAAGGCGTTTCCCCATTCTGCCTAGTGACATGACAGAGATCACTGCTCCCTGTCATCAGGAGCAGTGATCTCTGTCATGATCTCTGTCATGTCAGTGGTAGCCCATCCCCCCTACAGTTAGAATCACTCCCTAGGACTAGGGATGAGCTTCGAGTTTGAGTCTAACTCATGTTCGACTCGAACAGCGGCTGTCCGCCAGTTCGCCGAACAGCAAACATTTTCGGGTGTTTGCCGCAAATTCGAAAGCCGCGGAACAGCCTTTAAAAGTCTATGGGAGAAATCAAAAGTGCTAATTTTAAAGGCTTATATGCAAGGTATTGTCATAAAAAGTGTTTGGGAATGGGTCCTGCCCCGGGGGACATGGATCAATGAAAAAAGAAGTTTTAAAAATGGACGTTTTTTCGGGAGCAGTGATTTTAATAATGCTTAAAGTAAAACAATAAAAGTGAAATATTCCTTTAAATTTCATACCTGGGGGGTGTCTATAGTATGCCTGTGAAGGGGCGCATGTTTCCCATGTTTAGAACAGTCTGACTAAAGGGAACCCTGTGCCAAAATTTTTAAAAAAATGGCGTTGGGTCCCCCCAAAAATCCATACCAGACCCTTATCTGAGCATGCAACCTGGCAGGCTGCAGGAAAAGAGGGGGGACGAGAGAGCGCCCCTCCTCCTGAACTGTACCAGGCCACATGCCCTCAACATTGGGAGGGTGCTTTGGGGGGCTACCCCACGCCATCGACATGGGGAAAAGGTGCTTTGGGGGGCTACCCCAAAGCACCCTCCCAATGTTGAGGGCATGTGGCCTGGTATGGTTCAGGAGGGGGGGCGCTCTCTCGTCCCCCCTCTTTTCTTGCAGCCTGCCAGGTTGCGTGCTCAGATAAGGGTCTGGTATAGATTTTTGAGGGGACCCCACGCCATTTTTTTTAAAATTTTGGCGCGGGGTTCCCCTTAAAATCCATACCAGACCTGAAGGGTATGATATAGATTTTGAGAGGGACCCCCACGCCATTTTTTTAAAAATTTTGGCCGGGGTTCCCCTTAATATCCATACCAGACCTAAAGAGCCTGGTATGGAATTTAGGGGGACCCCCCACACCATTTTTTTTAAAATTTTGGTTCAGGGTTCCCCTGTGGAGAATTCCCATGCCATTTTTATCAACTTTTATGTGTATTGTCGGACCGGCAATTCAATAGCCGCGAGTAGTTTTAAATGACTTTCTTTCCTTTGAAATGTCATTTTGCTGTCAGATTGTTCTAAATATGGGAAACATGCGCCCCTTTACAGGCATACTATAGACACCCCCAGGTATGAAATTTAAAGGAATATTACACTTTTATTGTTTCACTTTAAGCATTATTAAAATCACTGCTCCCAAAAAAAATCAGTTTTTAAAACTTTTTTTTGCATTGATCCATGTCCCCTGGGGCAGGACCCAGGTCCCCAAACACTTTTTATGACAATAACTTGCATATAAGCCTTTAAAATTAGCACTTTTGATTATTCATGTTCGTGTCCCATAGACTTTAACGGTGTTCGCGTGTTCAAACAAATTTTTTGCCTGTTCGCATGTTCTGATGTGAACCAAACAGGGGGGTGTTCGGCTCATCCCTACCTAGGACACACTTAACCCCTTGATCGCCCCAAAGTGTTTAACCCCTTCCCTGCTAGTGTCATTTACACAGTAATCAGTGCATTTTTATAGCACTGATCACTGTATAATGGTCCCAAAATAGTGTCAAAAGTGTCCAATCTGTTCGCCATAATGTCGCAGTCATGATAAAAATCGCAGATCGCCACCATTACTAATAAAAAAAATTAATAATAAAAATGCCATAAAACTATCCCCTATTTTGTAGACGCTATAACTTTTGCGCAAACCAATCAATATACGCTTATTGCACCTTTATTTAACCAAAAATATGTAGAAGAATACATATCGGCCTAAACTGAGAAAAAAATGTTTTTTTTATATATTTTTGGGGGATATTTATTATAGCAAAAAGTAAAAAATATTGCTTTTTTTTTTTAAATTGTCGCTCTTTTTTTGTTTAAAGCGCAAAAAATAAAAACCGCAGAGGTGATCAAATACCACCAAAAGAAAGCTCTATTTGTGGGGAAAAAAGGACGTCAATTTTGTTTTGGTGTAACGTCGCACGCCCGCGCAATTGTCAGTTAAAGTGACGTGGTGCCGAATCGCCAAAAAAGTGCTCTGGTCAGGAAGGGGGTAAAATCTTCCGGGGCTGAATCGGTAAAAGACCACGAAAAGAAACCTCTATCTGTCTTAAAAAAGGATACAAATTTAATCTGGGTACCATGTTGCATGACCGCACAATTGTCTTTCAAAATGTGACAGCGTTGAAATCTGAAAATTGGCCTGGGCAGGAAGGGGGTGAAAGTTCCTGGTATTGAAGTGGTTAAAGGGGGCATCTGCAGCAAAGGGTTAAAGCTTAGTTATGTAAAAAAAAAAAAAAAAAAAGTATGTCTTACTTTGTATGTAGATAAAGGCTTCATCTGTGTAAGTTATATGACTATACAAAGTTTTTTTCTGTATTTCCTTTGTACATCTGTATCTCACGGTGTCCATCATGTATACAGTTCCTACATGTAATACAGATACATAATACAACTCAATAACATCTCTCTTTTTTTCTGGAATTGGCAAAGAACACATTAAAATAATAAACTGACCAGCAGCAACATCCAGTCTGGCAGTGCCACTTTCTGTACCAGTTCGGCATCTGTAGTCTCCGCTATGTTCCGTTTTTGCAGATCTAATGGTATAGATTTTTCCTGTATACACCCAGTTACCATCTTTGTACCAGTAATAGGTCAGATCTCTTCCTCCAGTAGAGCCCACATCACACGTCATTGTTATAGACTCTCCTGTGAAGATCTTTCTCCAGTTTGGGGTGAAGGTGACCACAGGGCTCACTGCCGATCCTGAAGAGGATTAAAGTGGAATTCTAATTTAAGTCAGGTTAATTTCAAACAACTAAAGGTAGTGTATCCTAATGCCTCATACACACGATCGGACATTCCGACAACAAAATCCATGTTTTTTTTCCGACGGATGTTGGCTCAAACTTGTCTTGCATACACACGGTCACACAGATTTTGTCGGAAATTCCAAACGTCAAGAACGCGGTGACGTACAACACATACGACGAGCCGAGAAAAATGAAGTTCAATAGCCAGTGCGGCTCTTCCGCTTGATTCCGAGCATGCGTGGAACTTTGTGCGTCGGAATTGTGTACACGCGATCGGAATTTACAACAACGGATTTTGTTGTCGGAAAATTTGAGAACCAGCTCTCAAATTTTGTGTGTCGGAAATTTCTGATGGAAAATGTCCGATGGAGCCTACACATGGTCAGAATTTCCGACAACAAGCTCCTTTAGAACATTTTCCTTCGGAAAATCCGATCGTGTGTACGTGGCATTAGAGTGTAAAGAAGCACAAGCTTCTAAGTGCAGTAAGTAGGACCAATTTGTTAATTAAAAACAAATAAACTACTCGCATGTGGTAGAATAAAAAGTGCATGCCATAAGCTCTGTTGCCTTCATCCATAAATTCAGGCAGAGCAAAGATGTTAAAGAGCAGAAACTACCAATAATAGAGGATATACCAGCTCTGGAGCTGATCTGACAGTGTGGGCACTTGGCTGATGATGCCACATTCCAGGATGTGTGAAGGAGGCATGACTACTCATTTTGCAGCTTGAGAAAGAGGCGATAGCGCCTCGAAACACTCAGCCATGCCCCCTTCACACCTGGTAAATCCTCTGTTATTTGAAAGTTTCTGCTCTTTAACATATTTGAACTGCCTGGATTTCTGGATGATGGTAACAGAGTTTGTGACTTGTGCTTTTTATTCTACTACATGTGAGTGGTTTATTTGTTTTTAATTAATAAATTGATCCTACTTACTGCACTTAGAAGCGCCCTCTTGGGTTTCTTTGCATTGCTACAGATATTCTTTCTATCTGCTGAGGAGCTGCACTCGAAGACCAAGCTTTTTGTGGCACTTTTTGTTTACATGTTTTAACTCAGTATTTTTTGCTAGAAAATTACATATAACCCCCAAACATTATATATATATTTTTAGCAGAGACCCTTTTTGGAAAAATACACATTAATAAATGAAAAAAAAACGAAACACAATATATACTGCAATTTTCTTTGTAAAATATGAACGATAATGTTACGGTGAGTAAATAGATACCTAACATATATATATATATATATATATATATATATATATATATATATATATATATATATATATATATATATATATATATATATATATATAAAAGAAGACAAAGACTTAAAGACAAAGACTTAAAAAGCTTAATACAGAGGAGATCTAGCGTTAGAAATCTTGCTCTCACTGTAACGTCCGTGGCTATACCTCACATGTGTGGTGCAAACACCGTTTACATATGCGTGCATGACTTACATATGTGTTCACTTCTGCGCAAGCTTGGAGGGATGAGGGTGCTTTTTAGTTTGTAGGTTTGTTTTCCTTTTTTTTAATTTTTTTTTTTACACTGTTCGTTTAATTTTGATTTATTTTTTATCACTTTTATTCCTAATGCAAGGAATGTAAACATCCCTTGTAATAGAAAGGAGGATGACAGGTCCTCTTGCTGGAGAGATCTGGGGTCAAAACGACCCCAAATCTCTTCTTTACCTTTAATAGCAAAAGATCAAAAAAAAAATATATGTTTACTTCCACCCTGGATCGGAAGTGACATCATTACGTCACTCTCGTTCTCCAAGGTCATAGAGGCGATCAGAGATGATCTAGTCTTTCATTGCTTCTGTGACCAGCGAGCCGCAACCTCGTATCTTTTCTCGGGCACACCGATGTTTCTTGGGCTTACCGTTTACACCGGCACGCCCGGGAAACGATCTCCTCCCGCCGCTTCGGAAAACGGTCCAGTGGCTAATGAGCTGCTCGGATCCTTTCCTGAGAAAGCCAGCCACCGGCTGAAAAAAAAAAACGGTGATATCTTCAGCCATAACCAGTGGTGGCTGGCCCACAAGAGGTGCAGGGTTGCCGCCCCCCCAGCCCACGGCACCACCCCTCCAAGCCCACACTCTCTTTGTGGCCGTGCACTGTGCAGGGTGCCGGACACCCCCCTCACAGGCACATGAACACAGCCTGAGACCCCAATTGGCCAGTTTTATGGAAGGGCTTGGGGCGCAGAGCACTGTGTCCCCAGCCCTCCCACACTGCTAAGCCAGTGAATCGGCTTCCTGCTTCTTGCCCCAACCAATCAGCCACCTGTCTATCCCGGCCGAACAGATCCAGTCAGCTTCAGGGAGGACATCAGGACACACCAATGAAGTGGAAAATTGCTGGTCGGCTGGCTCTGCACAGATTGTGGGACAATACTTCGGCATTGCGGATGGAGAAAATAGAGAAACCATTATCAACCATTATCGCCATTATCAACTTGGACATAACCCCCAGTAAACCACTTGCAAACCGCAACTACTTGCTGCCGGCAAGTAGTTAAGACCAGCTGAACTTATGAACTATGTGGATATTGTGATATTCAGCTTAGATTTCACCACTCTAGAGTTTACTGGCTGTCTTTTGCATTGTAACAGATCTTTTTTCTTTATTCTAATGCCCCGTACACATGGTCGGATTTTCCGACAACAAATGTTCGATGGGAGCTTGTTGTCGGAAATTCCGACCGTGTGTAGGTTTCATTGAACATTTTCCGTCTGAATTTCTGACAAACAAATTTGAGATCTGGATCTCAAATTTTCCGACAACAAAATCCGTCGGAAATTCCGATCGTGTGTACACAATTACGATGCACAAAGTTCCACGCATGCTCAGAATCAAGCAGAAGAGCCACACTGGCTATTGAACTTCATTCTTCTCGGCTCGTCATACGCGTTGTACGTCACCGCGTTCTTAATGTTCGGAATTTTCGTTAACATTTGTGTGACCGTGTGTATGCAAGACAAGTTTGAGCCAACATCCGTCAGAAAAAAAAAACATGGATTTTGTTATCGGAATGTGCGATCGCGGCATTAAAGTGTATAATATGAAGTACACAACAGGGATCTGTTTTTTTTTCCCACTTCTTTATATACGCCCTTCCATATTGACGATTGTCCTGTCCAGCCATTTTATTACAGTGGGCAAACAAGGCAACTGTGAATGCAGGAGGGAATAAATATATGGCCTCCCACATCTGCTGCTTGTGTGCAACTAATAGAGCGCGGCCTGTGATTGCCGTGTCCCTCAGATACAGATCACAGAGCCGGGTACAGGGCCAATAAAATTGGCCCTGGACCATGTGGTCGCTTTGACCAAATGGACTTTCAGTTTAAATCAAATTTCTGGTGGATCAAAACAAAAGGTTTGCAAAGTCCTCCAGTTACATTTTTTAAGAAGGCAGTAATAACGTGACTAGAAAAGGTTGTTCCCTGCTCTCTGTGTTCAAACAGTGGTCTCTCCTTTCTGTCTCAGTATGGCTCTGAAGTCCTGGATCTTCAGTCATCCGCATTGGAACTGCTTTTCCATGAAGATTCCCTGGTTAAGCCTATGTCATCGATGTATGCAGAATTTTTCACTGTAAGACCAAAGGCTCTGACCAAATGTAGAGAGGTTTGGATGCAACTCATCCTGAATTTTCAAGGAGAGGACTGGGACGATATATGGGAGGTCCCGTTTAAGGCCCTGGTATAGGCCTGGGTATTTAAGGCCCTCATACAGTTCAAAACAGTTCATAGAATTTATTGCGGAATGTTGGAGAGGTACAGCCTCACCGGCTGATTTTGACCAAATTTTTTGGCACTGTACAGCAATTTTTTGTTCGGAGGAGCTCCTGTTGGAGTTGGTCCCTCTGACCATTCCAGTCTGTTTGCTGGGGCTGGTGGAGGAATTGGTACCAAAGAGGGCTCAAAGGAGGTTCTTATCTATTACATTGTTTTATGCACGGAAAGCAATTGTTTTATATTGGAAAAAACCAGAGGCAGCCTCGCTTGCATTTTGGTAGGGTATGGTTACTAAATCATTGCCCTTCTACAAGGCAACTTATGCGACTCGGGGTTGTGAACACAAATTCGATAAGGTTTGGCAGGGGTGGCTGGCAGATTCGTCTACTGTAGGCTGAGGTATTATCTGGCTCCTGATAAGGGTTGGACTTAAAGAAACTACTTTATAGCACTCACACCTGGTAGATAATTATAGTGCCTTGAAAAAGTATTCATACTTCTTGAAATTTTCCACATTTTGTCATGTTACAACCAAAAACGTAAATGTATTTTATTGGGATTTTATGTGATAGACCAACACAAAGTGGCACATAATTGTGAAGTGGAAGGAAAATGATAAATGGTTTTCAAAATTTCCTAGAAATAAATACCGTATTAATCAGCGTATAACACGCGCCGGCGTGTAACACGCACTCCAATTTAAGTGGGAAGTTTCAGAAAAAAAAACTTTTTTTTAAAATAAATAAGCCTAATCTGTGCCCATCTGCAGCTTCAGTGCAGCCTGTTCTGTGCCCATCTGCAGCCTGTTCTGTGCCCATTTACAGCCTGTTCTGCGCCCATCTCCCCAAATCAATGCAGCTCACCATCTCTCATATGAAATCACCGAGCCGTCATCTGTTTACTCGGCTCTCAGTCAGGAGTCACATACACAGTCAGAAAAAAATGAAAAAAATAATTGCGCTTCAAAATATCTAAAATGTGAAAAAAAGCAGCGAAATCTAAAATGTGACACAAACACATAACACATAACACATCACATACACAGTCCCACCATCGGCATTGGACCAGCTCCTGTGATAGACAGAACACTGATCCAATGCCGGTGGCGGAGGCGGGACTGTGTGTGTGACGTGCGAGCCGAGTTAGAGCCGAGTGAGAGCCGAGTGGAGAGCCGAGTGGAGAGGAGATGACAGCTCAGTGATTTCCGGCGGCACTCATCCCCCTCCTTCCCCTCTGAGGTACGCTGTCCGCATATAACACACACCCGTGATTTTCCCTCTTTTTCAGGGGAAAAAGGTGCATGTTACACTCCGATTAATATGGTATGTGAAAGTGTGGCATGCATTTGTATTCAGCCCCCCCTGAGTCAATACTTTGTAGAACCACCTTTCACTGCAATTACAGCTGCAATTCTTTTTTGGATGTCTCTACCAGCTTTGCACATCTAGAGAGTGACCTTTTTGCCCATTCTTCTTTGCAAAGTAGCTCAAGCTCTTGTCAGATTGGATGGAGAGTGTCTGTGAACAGCAATTTTCAAGTCTCTCTACAGATTCTCAGTTGGTTCTAGGTCTGGACTTTGACTGGGCCATTCTAAACCATGAATATGTTTCGATCTAAACCATTCCATTGTAATTCTGGCTGTATGTTTAGGGTTGTTGTCCTGCTGGAAGGTGAACCTCCGCCCCAGTCTCAAGTCTTTTGCAGACATCAACTCTGACCAGCTTCCCTGTCCCTGCTGAAGAAAAGCATCCCCACAAGATGATGCTGCCACCACCATGTTTCACAGTGGGGATGGTGTGTTCAGGGTGATGTGCAGTGTTGACTTTTCACTACACATAGCATTTTGCTTTGGGACCAAAAAGTTCAAATTATCTGACCAGAGCACCTTGTTCCACATGTTAGCTGTGTCCCCAACATGGCTTCTGACAAACTGCAAACTGAACTTCTTATGGCTTTCTTTCAACAATGGCTTTCTTCTTGCCACTCTTCCATAAAGGCTAGATTTGTGGAGTACACGACTAACGCCGCGTACACACGAGCAGACTTTTCGACCGGACTGGTCCGACGGACCGAATCCAGCAGACAATCCGACTGTATGTGGGCTCAATCGGACCTGCAGCGGACTTTTTCGGTCAAAAATCTGACGGACTTTAGATTTGGAACATGTTTCAAATCTTTCCGACGATCTCGAGTCCGGTCGAAAAATCCGGTCGTCTGTGTGCTAGTCCGACGGACGAAAACCCACGCTAGGGTTGGACAGCCATGTCTTGGTAGGTTATTCTCTTTCCATTTCCAGATGATGGATTGAACAGTGATTTGTGAGATGTTCAAAGCTTTGGATATTTTTTTATAACCTAACCCTGTTTTAAACTTCTCCACAACTTTATCCCTGACCCGTCTGGTGTGTTCACTAAGGTTCTCTAACAAACCTACGAAGGCTTCACAGAACAGCTGTATTTATACCGAGATTAAATTACACAAAGGTGGACTCTACTAAACTAATTTACTAATTAGATAACTTCTGAAGGCGATTGGTTCCACTAGATTTTAGTTAGGGGTATCAGAGTATAGGGGGCTTAATACAAATGCACGCCACACTTTTCACATATTTATTTGTAAAAAAAAATGAAAACTATTTATCATTTTCCTTTCACTTCACAATTATTCGCCACTTTGTGTTGGTCTATCACATAAAATGCCAATAAAATACATTTCTGTTTTTGGTTGTAACATGACAAAATGTGGAACATTTCAAGGGGTATGAATACTTTTACAAGGCACTGTAGGTGGTGATTTGGGGATTGCTTTTATTGAGATATTGGCGGTAGGTGGGAATGGCTTCATCCTACTGTTTGGGGATGGGCGTGTTGCACAAGAGGGTGGGAAGGGGGAATGATAGTCAGTTGCTTCTTTATAGTTAGTTGGTCTTAGAGACCTTTTTGAGCATGAGTATGCCCAATAGGCTCTGTGTTGTATGTATTATTTATTTTCTTTTAACAATAATAAAAATAATTTTCAAAAAAACAAACAAAAAACATTGGTCTCTCCGAAGAGGTTCCGACCTTCCCCCTGTTTAGTCAGAGCCAGAGCTTTCCAATCAGCAGGCAGCATCTTTTTTTGATTGCAGAACATAGGTGTTACCAGTGGTGGTCCGTCCACTAAAGGCACAGGGGCTAATCTACATGCAGGGCCGGCAGGGAGTCTTAGGACTTCCAGCCAATCGGGTCTCAGGACCCACTTCCTGTTCAGCCGGGAGGAGAAGCAGCGCCTGTTCAGCAGGGAGGAGAAGCAGCGCCTGTTCGGTCGGGAGGAGACGCAATGGCCCCGGCTCTTCCCTCGTCAAGCTGGAGTGAGGAGCAGCATCGGCCTCCTAAGGTAAGGTCACTGATCACCGCTGTCCGTCTCCCGCGGAGGCCACTGATCACCGCCGTCTGTCTCCCGCAGGGGGCACTGATCAGCCCCGTCCATCTCCCGTGGGGGGCACAGATCACCGTCGTCCATCTCCCGCGAGGGGGCACTGTTCGCCACTATCTCCCACATAGTGGCCCACTGATGGCCCCCATCCATCTTCACGCATGGGGGGCAGGTTTGTTTGGAGCCCCCCCCAAAAAAATATTGAGCACCAGCCGCCACTGGGTGTTACTGTGCTGGGTTTGCAGAAGATTGCAGAGGTGGCACAAGGCTTCACAATGACTGCAAAGCTGTCGATGTTTCAACTGGAAGCTTTGAGGTTAGGAGGGGGAGGGGATTGTGTGGACTGCTTCATCCAGTGTAATTGGATAGTGCTGGGAGCGGTGAGCTGTGTGGCCATGTTGCTCATCCCCCCCTTAATGTTTGATCGTTCTTCAGAGAGCGTTAGACAGAGATGATATGTTGCTTCCTCTCCACCTATTTTAACACCTAAACCAAGCTGTAGGAGATGCTTTAAAGTGATTGGTATTTTTTTTAAATAAAACAATCAAGCATTTCCAAACATGTTATACTTACCTGCTCTGTGTAATGGTTTTGCACAGAGCAGCCCCATTCCTCCCCTTCATGAGTCACCAGCTAGGGCTCCTAGCTCCACCTTCCCACCAAGTGACCCCATAACAAGCTGCTTGCTATGGGGCACTCATGCATGGTCGCTCCTGAACCCTGCTCTGTGTGCTCCACCCTCCCCCCTGCTCACAGGCTGTGATTGACAGCAGCTAAAGGCAATGGCTCCTATTGCTGTTTCTGAGCCAATGAGGAGGGAGAGAGCGTAGAGAGCCTCTGCTCTCATGCACAGAGCTGGACTGAGATTGGGCTTAGGTAAGTATAAGGGGGCTGAAGGGGGTGGGGGAGCTGCACGCAAAAAGTTTTTTTACCTTAATGCATAGAATGCATTATGGTTAAAAAAAAAACTTCTGTCTTTAGAACCACTTTAAAGCTAGAAAAATGACGACTGATTGATTGACTCACCTGTGTGTCCCAGAATTGAGCCACCTGTAAAATAAAGTAAAATATTTTACATGACTGAAATGCAAATGTTAAACTGTTTTTAAGAAAATACCTGCCAAATATATATTGGATTTTTTAACAGCATTGTCTTAGCTTTGGAGGTTGGGTAGTGGGTTAAGGCTTCTAGTGTGCTCCTTGTGTTATCTCCTTAAAGTGGAGCACCACCCAAAAGGGGAAGCTCTGCCTGTTTGCCTCCTCCCCCCTCCGTTGCCACATTTGGCATCTTAGGGGGGGGGGGCGGGTATCTGTTTTTGACAGGTACCTGTCCCCACTTCCGTGAGACCATTGCCGCGGTGAGTTCCCCAGAAGTTTGGACCCCTCCTCTTTTCTCTGCTGCGTCCATGCGCAGTAGGGAACCAGCTGTGAAGCCACAAGGCTTCACTGCTGGTTTCCCTTACAAGGAATGGCAGTGGCAGCACCCGAGAGCCAGTTGAAAAATCGTCTGGGTGATCAAATACCTCCAAGCCCCATAGTCTCTAGAACTGAATGGTGGGGGACCCAGGCCGGGGGAAACGGCTCCTTCTTCGGATTCTGGACCTTTACCTTTTTTTCTCTTTCTCTCCTTTCCATTCTCCTCCTTCATCTTAATCTTATTTTATATCATTTCTCTTATCCCCTCCCTTTCTTCTCCTTTTATGTTTAAAAAAACTCTACCTATGGATACAAGTGGAGAGTTATGAAGCCTCACTTGGCCTCGAGGGAGGAACAAGGTATACTCATTTTAAAGGCCTAACCTCCTTTGACGCCAAGGGCCCTGATACAGAGATGTACTAAAGGTACTACAACTTGATTTAACATTACCAAGAAGTTAAGAGTACTCCGCTTACGGGGCAAATTTATCCTCTTTATCCCCCCCCTTCCCCCCCCCCTTTTTTTTTTTTTTTTTTTCTCCCCTCGTGTTCTGGATAACACTTTTGTGTCATTTAACAGAAAATATGTTTGCTGACTGATTGTTCATGCCATTTTGTATAATTTGCAAAACCTTTAATAAAGAAAATTGAAAAGAAAAATCGTCTGGGTTGCTGACACCGCAGGATCCCTGGACAGGTAAGTGTCCTAATATTAAAAGTCAGCAGTTGCAGTATTTGTAGCTGCTGACTTAAATTTTTTTGGTGGGGGGGTTGGAGCTCCTCTTTAAACTTATCTTCTTAAACAGACAATGAACTCTGGAACCTTTGCCCATGTAAAGACAGGCAGAAGGCAAAAGACTGGTCTCCAGTTTTGCCTGTGGTCTCCATGCAGGTGACCTTTTCTCTATTACTGATGTAGTGCTACCCCCATCGGAGCCACTGTAAATTCAAAAGGATCTTTCTCAACACAGTGCAGAGACAGCCCGGCAAATAGCAACAGTCCATTCACTCCAGCTCATTGAACAGTCTAGGGCAGGGGTGTCAAGCTCAATGTCATCGCGGGCCGCATCAGCATTATGGTTGCCCTCAAAGGACCGGTAAGACTATATTAATTTATCAAGGGCCTTTTTCTTCAGAGAAAAGGTGCAGGAACTCAGCCACACCCCCCACTGAACTGCATCAAATGATGGCCAAATAGCATTAAGAGCGGGAGGATCTTAAAGGGATAAATACCAGGAATGCGTTATGTGCGGAGTTCAGGGGTGAGCTACATACAGATTGCAGAGTTCAGGGGTGTGCTGTGCACAGAGTGCAGGGTTGAGAAGTGTGCTACATACAGAGTACAACGGTGAGCTACATACAGAGTGCAGAGTTCAGGGGTGCGCTACATACAGAGCGAAGAGATCAGGGGTGTGCTACATACAGAGTGCATAGTTCAGAAGTCTGCTACGTACAGAGTATAGGTGTGAGCTATGTACACAGTGTGGAATTCAGGGGTGAACTACGTACATAGTGCAGAGATCAGGAATGAGTTACATACATAATGCATAGTTCAGGGGTGTGCTATGTACAGATTGCAGAGTTCATGGGTGTGCTATGTACAGAGTGCTTAGTTCATTGGTGTGCTATGTACAGAGTGCAGAGTTCAGGGGTGTGCTGTGTACAAAGTGCAGGGTTGAGAAGTGTGCTACACACAGAGTACAGGAGTGAGTTACATACAGAGTGCAGAGTTCAGGGGTGCGCTACGTACAGAGTGAAGAGTACAGTGGTGGGCTACATACAGAGTTCAGAAGTGTGCTATGGACAGAGTACAGGTGTGACCTATGTACACAGTGCAGAGATCGGGGGTGAGTTACATACATAGTACAGAGTTCAGGAGTGTGCTACATACAGAGTGCAGAGTTCAGGGGTGTGCTGTGTAAGGAGTGCAGATTTGAGGAGTGTGCTACATACACAGTACATGTGTGAGCTATGTACATAGTACAGGGTTCAGGAGTGAGCTACACACAGAGTGCAGAGTTCAGGGGTGTTCTGTGTACACAGTGCAGGGTTGAGGAGTGTGCTACATACAGGGTGCAGGTGTGAGCTATGCAGGGTTCGGGGGGTGAGCTACAGACAGCGTGCAGAGTTCAGGGGTGTGCTGTGTACACAGTGCAGGGTTGAGGAGTGTGCTACATACAGGGTGCAGGTGTGAGCTATGCAGGTTTTGGGGGTGAGCTACAGACTGAGTGCAGAGTTCAGGGGTGCACTACATACATAGTGCAGAGTTCAGAAGTGTACTACGTACCCTGCTCGTCACAGAAGCCTAGGACGATGTGCTGAAGTGGTTACCACCCGCCCAGCTGATCCCCTGCAGCCCTGGAGCCTCAGATACCACCTGAGTGGCCGGGACTGACGATCACCTGCGCCCAGCGGTATGAACGCCAGGGGCCCATGTGGAATGTACTACATGCCTGTTATTCACTGAAACCATGTGAGTTTGATAGCACATATTAAACCTGTGTTTTAAACAAATGCTACACTCAGATCGGCGTCACTTCCTTTCTCCCTTCTTTTATCTACACAGAGTCCTCTTCTGCTCTAATAGCTGGCTGCCAACACTGACTCCCCAGCCTGAAACCACCCACAGGTCAAGCCGGAGTAGCATATTGGACTATACATTTAATTTTATTATCTTTATGCTTAATATTTAATTAATTTTAATATTACTTTAATTATTTTTTTCTCTAAATATCTTAAACCATTCTGAATTTTTTTTGGACTTCTTTTTACACATTGATACCTCCAGCAGGTGCGCCGAGCGATCCAAAAAATGTTTTATATGGGGATGACAGTGCAGCTTATCACATGATGCCCCATCCCACAATGCACCTGCATCTGCATTTTCCAAGCAAAAGAAAGAAAAGGTGCTTCTATCCCAAGTTATCCAAAAATCCTCCTGAGCTGTCGGGTGAAGGATAAGCAGTTGCACAGCTGCCAACGATTAGTAGAAAAAGATGATCCGCAACTCCATACATGCTCTTAAATATCTTTGAATTTATTAACACTCCATAAAAGACAAATGGGGCACACCAAATGTTAACGCGTTTCAGCCTTGATGGCCTTGTTCACAACAAATACAGTATCTCACAAAAGTGAGTACACCCCTCACATTTTTGTAAATATTTTATTCTATCTTTTCATGTGACAACACTGAAGAAATGACACTTGTCTACAATGTAAAGTAGTGAGTGTACAGCTTGTATAACAGTGTCAATTTGCTGTCCCCTCAAAATAACTCAACACACAGCCATTAATGTCTAAACCGCTGGTAACAAAAGTGAGTACACCCCTAAGTGAAAATGTCTAAATTGGGCCCAAAGTGTCAATATTTTGTGTGGCCACCATTATTTTTCAGCACTGCCTTAACCCTCTTGGGCATGGAGTTCACCAGAGCTTCACAGGTTGCCACTGGAGTCCTCTTCCACTCCTCCATGACGACATTACAGAGCTGGTGGATGTTAGAGACCTTGAGCTCCTCCACCTGCCATTTGAAGATGCCCCACAGATGCTCAATAGGGTTTAGGTCTGGAGACCTGCTTGGCCAGTCCATCACCTTTACCCTCAGCTTCTTTAGCAAGGCAGTGGTCATCTTGGAGATGTGTTTGGGGTCGATATCATGTTGGAATACTGCTCTGCTGTCCAGTCTCCGAAGGGAGGGGATCATGCTCTGCTTCAGTATGTCACAGTACATGTTGGCATTCATGGTTCCCTCAATGAACTGTAGCTCCCCAGTGCCAGCAACACTCATGCAACCCCAGACTATGACACTCCCACCACCATGCTTGACTGTAGGCAATACACACTTGTCTTTGTACTCCTCACCTGGTTCCTGCCACACCGCCTTGACAACATCTGAACCAAATAAGTTTATCTTGGTCTCATCAGACCACAGGACATGGTTCCAGTAATCCATGTCCTTAGTCTGCTTGTCTTCAGCAAACTGTTTGCGGGCTTTCTTGTGCCTCATCTTTAGAAGAGGCTTCCTTCTGGGACGACAGCCATGCACACCAATTTGATGCAGTGTGTGGCGTATGGTCTGAGCACTGACAGGCTGACCCACCCCTTTAACTTCTGCAGCAATGCTGGCAGCATTCATACGTCTTTTTCCCAAAGACAACCTCTGGATATGATGCTGAGCACGTGACCTCAACTTCTGTGGTCGACCATGGCGAGGCCTGTTATGAGTGGTACCTGTTCTGTTAAACCGCTGTATGGTCTTGGCAATATTCTTATAGCCTAGGTCATCTTTATGTAGAGCAACAGATCTTTTTTTCAGATCCTCAGAGAGTTCTTTGTCATGAGGTGGCATCTTGAACTTCCAGTGACCAGTAGGAGAGAGTGAGAGCGATAACACCAAATTTAACACACCTGCTCCCCATTCACACCTGAGACCTTGTAACACTAACGAGTCACATGACACCGGGGAGGGAAAATGGCTAATTGGGCCCAATTTGGACATTTTTACTTAGGGTGTACTTACTTTTGTTACCAGTGGTTTAGACATTAATGACTGTGTGTTGAGTTATTTTGAGGGGACAGCAAATTTACACTGTTATACAAGCTGTACACTCACTACTTTACATTGTAGCAAAGTGTCATTTCTTCAGTGTTGTCACCTGAAAAGATAGAATAAAATAATTACAAAAATTGTGAGGGGTGTACTCACTTTTTTGAGATACTGTATATACAAGAAACAGCACACTATATATAGTGTGAAGATACTCCCCCTCCTTTTATTAACAACATGAATTTGCAATTAACTCATTAATAATCAGAATGAAGCAATGAAACAATTCAAAGGGGTGAGACACTTTAAAGTAGCAAGTCAAAAGTACAGACAATGAAGATAATCAGTAAAATGTATAGAAAGCACTAAATGAAATAATAATGATGAACAAATAAAATAAAATAAAACAACATGCCTAGGGGAAAAGGGCAACAGAGAGACAGAGACAGGAGAATAGATGGAAAAATGTCTATCGTAAAAGTCCAGGTCCCATCTGAGGAAGTTGCCTGATTTTGTCCCCACTCCTGGACATGGAAGCCAATCTCTTAATGCCAGTAAACCTGAAAGAGGACAAATCCCCAGCATGACATTCCCTAAAATGATGTGAGATGTTGGAAATATGTCTCGCATTAGGATTAACAGTGTCACAGTAATATTCACCTAGTTTAGTCTGTAGCGTACATGTTGTGCACCCCACTGTAGATTGCAAGCAACACAATGAATTAGGTACACTACATATCAGGTTCCACAGATTATACAGTATCTCACAAAAGTGAGTACACCCCTCACATTTTTGTAAATTTTTTTTGTATCTTTTCATGTGACAACACTGAAGAAATGACACTTTTCTACAATGTAAAGTAGTGAGTGTACAGCTTATATAACAGTGTAAATTTGCTGTCCCCTCAAAATAACTCAACACACAGCCATTAATGTCTAAAACGCTGGCAACAAAAGTGAGTACACCCCCTTAGTGAAAATGTCCAAATTGGGGTCAAAGTGTCACTATTTTGTGTGGCCACCATTATTTGTCAGCACTGCCTTAAAGTGGTTGTAAACCCTAAAAAAAAAAAAAAAACCTGCAAGACAAAGGCATAATGAGCTAGTATGCATAGCATACTAGCTCATTATGAATTACTTACCTGAGATCGAAGCCTCTGCAGCGGCCCTTGTTCACCACTCCAGAGGCCGACATCCTTCCCGGGGGCTACTTACGGGTATCGCGGCTCCGGCGCTGTGATTGGCCGGAGCCGCGATGACGTCTCTCCTGTGCATGAGTGCGGGAGCCGCCGGTAACGGCACAATCTAACTGAAGCAACAGCACGTATGTGCCGTTGCTTCAGTTTGCTTAAGTGCGCATGTGCCGATGAAGTCGGCATATGCAAATACAGGGGATATCTCCTCAACCTACCGCAACTCTTTTGTTTACACTTCACCTGTCAGCAATGGAACAAAGCATTGAAAATGATTTACAAATGACATTTTTTTTTAACCCCTTCCCGCCAAGCGCACGCAGATATGCGTCCTCGGCTTTCAGGGGTTATACTGGGATGATGCCCGCAGCTGTAGGCATCATCCCAGTACCGTTTTTTAGAGCGGGCGATCGACTTTCCAGGGATAACAACTAATGCGGCTAAAAGCCGCTCAATTGTTATCCCGGGGGAGCGGGAGGGGGCAACCCCCCCTCCCGCCGCCTCCCTCCGCTCTGACCGGGCCTCCCATCCCACCGGGAGACTCAATCCTCGATCCGCCACTTCTGGCGGCTAGAGACAGACTGGCACGAAGCCGGAAACGGCTTTGTTCCAGTCTCCTGAATGTAAACACAGAAGCCGCGTCACAACGTCACTTCCGGTTTACTCGGCTGCCAATGGCGCCGGATTTAAAAAAATATACAGTATTCAGAATCACCGTTTTCGGCGATCTGAATACTTTGAAGTACAAAGGAGGGATTGGACGTCTTTTAGACCCCCGATCCCTTCATAAAGAGTACCTGTCACCACCTATTACTGTCACAAGGGATGTTTATATACCTTGTGACAGCAATAAAAGTGATAATTTTTTTTTTTAAACACAATTTCATAATATAAAAATAAATTAAATAAATTTAAAAACATTTTTTAATGCGCCCCTGTCCCCGCGAGCTCGTGCAGCCAAAAAAAACGCATACGGAAGTCGCGCCCGCATATGTAAACAGTGTTCAAATCACACATGTGAGGTATTGCCGCGATCCTCAGAGCAAGAGCAATAATTCTAGCACTAGACCTCCTCTGTAACTCTAACCTGGTAACCGTAAAAAAAAATTTAAAGCGTCGCCTATGGAGATTTTTAGGTACCATAGTTTGTCGCCATTCCACGAGTGCATGCAATTATAAAGCGTGACATGTTTGGTATCTATTTACTTGGCGTAACATCATCTTTCACATTATACAAAAAAATTGGGCTAACTTTACTGTTTCGTTTTTTTAAAATTCATGAAAGTGTCCCTTTTCCCAAAAAGTTGCGTTTAAAACACCACTGCACAAATACCGTGTGACATAAAATATTGCAACAATCGCCATTTTATTCTCTACATTCTCTGCTAAAAAATTATAATATCACTATATATATATATATATATATATATATATATATATATATATATAATGTTTGGGGGTTCTAAGTAATTTTCCTGCAAAAAAATACGGATTTTAACTTGTAAACACCAAATGTCAGAAATAGGCTTAGTCATGAAAGGGTTAATAATTTAATTTTTTTTTAAGTAAAAAAAAAAATATATATATAAATATATATATATAAAATATTCATTTGTAAATCATTTTCAATGCTTTGTTCCATTGCTGTCAGGTGAAGTGTAAACAAAAGAGTTGCGGTAGGTATCGGTAATTGGAATTGGAGTACTAAAAAAAAAGTATCGTACTTGTACTCATTGTAAAGAAAATGGTACTGGTGCATCCCTAATTTTTGTTTTATATCAAAACTTTCCCCCTCGTAATTGTTGAAGTAAAAGATTTAGTAAATACATTCATATGGCAATATCTGCATGTTTTGATGTTACATGGAAAACTCTCAGGATAGGATAGCGGGAAGGTAAAAAAGGGGATTGTTGGGACTTTGGAAGAGATGTGTGTTTATATAAATGAAAATTAATGGATAATAATACATACGTTTATTCATGAATCGCCCATAAAACATAATACATTACAGATACGACGAGCTGATAAAGTGCATAAAGTTGACAACAATGAAAAGTCAACATTTCATTATTGCACATGGTGGATGGAATCCATATGCGGGATATGATATAAACGCATAATTAAACTGTATAAAAATCTTGACGCGTTTCGTGGATATAATTCTCAGGATAGGATTTATGTATCATCTGTTGCCTCTGATGGATATAAGTACTGAGTTATCTATGTTGTTTATAATATGTATATATTTTTACATTTTAGATGGTTAAACTCACAATATGCATGCATATCGAATTATCCCTGAAGAAGAAGTGTGAAACACTTCGTAACGCGTAGGATTATCGAATGCTTACATGCTACTATATTTTGGGTGTTTTCTGTCTCTTTGAGTCTTCCAAGACACCATGCATTTCATAAACTTTACTTAGTAACAATTTTATAAAATATGCTTGTACTTATCTATTTTCTTTGTTAACACTCTTTTAATATTGTTCAAATAAAATATATTTTTTATCAATTTTTGTTGACAATCTATGCCTTTAAAGTCCCACTCTGTCTTTTTTTGGGGGGAAAAACTTTGTCTATACCAATTTGGGATGTTGGCTAACTTTAGCAGATGAGTTGTTGTATTTACACCTCCAATCCTTTGATACAGGATTAGATAGCGAGAAGGTTTGGGAACCCAAGTGTTTAATGTTACTGACATACTGGCAATGAAATAGAATATTAGAGCAAAACTGCAAGTGAAACAATAGCCGGCCACTTAAACTCTACTTTTTTTTGCAGCTGTGTTAAAAAAGAGAAAATGTACATTTCATACTAAATAAATAACTAGTATAAGTAACAACACTTAATCTAGATAGGGAAATAAATAGGTAGATGGGTAGATAAGTCCCACTAGAGGCAGAAAATAAAAGTTACCCTTGCAGTGCCCCCCGGCCACCCACTGCAAGGGTCGAATGCCCAACAAATCCAGTGGTAAAGAAATAAGGTGTAATACTTTCCTTATTCCTCGCCTCAGCAAGCTTCCTTTGTGTTGCTCCCTCCACACTGATCCCCCTCAAAGCTTTTTTTTCTAAGGTAGCCTCTTCTCTTTGGTGCTCCATCCATTGGTCGCACACATACATCATCAAATACAATACCGGACCAGTAGTACTTTATTGTACGTTAAGATGGTGAGGGTCCTCTGACAATGTGGAGCGTTAGAAAGAAGAGAAGAGCACCAGAGCATGCTGAACGGATGAATAGGGTAAGGGTGAAGGGTACACCTTTATCGTCTACCCTTTAGACTTTAGAGAGGCACCGCAATGTTATTTTATTTTATTTTTTTTAATTTCAGAGTTCAGCTTCAAATATTGAAATGATTCAAAGTAGATACTTACAGATCAAGACCGACAGAGCTGTGGTCAATACCATCATTGCAGAGTTGTAGTGAAGTGTGAGCGAGTGTCGAAAGAATGAAGACTATAAAAAAGTTTTTGATTTCCTGGAAATTTCATGTAAATAGCATCACAAAAAGGTCAACTTAGCTTTAAAGTGGTTGTAAACCCTTTACAACTACTTTATACTACAGGCAAACCAATAATTAAGCTTACCTGTAGCTACACTGGATATCTCTTAAACCTGCATGGTTTAGAAGATATCCCCTGTATTTGCATGTGTCAACGTCATCGGCACATGCGCACTTAATCAAACTGAAGCAAGGGCACGTACATGCCCTTGCTTCAGTTAGACTGAGACGTCATCGCAGCTCCGGCCAATCACAGCGCCGGAGCCGCGATACCCGGAAGTAACCACAGGGGAGCGATGTCGGCAGCCGGAGCGGTGAATGAGGACCGCTGCGGGGGCTTCGATCTAAAGTAAGTAATTCACAATGAGCTTATTATCAAAGAAATGTTGAAAAGATAATGCGCCAACCAGCAAGCAAAGCAGCCAACACCACAATCAGACAAATTGCGAAAAGGTATGGAAAAATATGTGTGGCGCTAAAATAATGTACGTTGTTGGGCAAAGCCGAACAGAATGGTTTCTGAAAGGTAATATGCACAACAAAATAAATTAATGAGAGAAGACTATGTGGGAACTGTTAGTTGGCACTAGCAGAAAAAATAATAAAATATAATATTAAGATTAAATCATATAGGTGAATCATGAAAAAAGCGACAATGATGTGACCCCTAACAAGGGGAAAAAATATTAGTGCTGAGTGTCAATGGGTAAAGAGAAACGAACTGTCCATCCTAATTAAAGGAAAAGGTAGTTCTATATAAGTGAACCTGAATAATAACAGGATTTGAAAAAATAATAAATAAACATAAGTGAAAAGTGTCCACGTGATGTGGGATGTAACAACAATAAGTGACAAAAATTGCGTGAACTGCCAGTGAGACTAAAAGTCCATCTAAACATATGTATAGGAATGATAGCTCAAAGTCCGCATGAAGTAATATAAAAACAATCAGCGGCCGTTGGGGTGGGTAAAGAGAAACCTGGAAACCCCTGATTGACATCCACAAGGTACGATAACAGACTTCTGTATAAGGGGATAGGTGTAGATACCCTTACCGGAAATGGTGGACTCCCAGCCAATGACTTGGGAGTCAAACAGGCTTGTAATGGAACAAGGGGAGTAACTCCTGGTTCCCAGCTGCTGGAGGTGATAAAGGAATGGCGACAATCATCGACTCCACCTTTCAATCTCACTGACCAGTAGCATCAGATATGTCAGTGGTAGGTACTCATTGTAGATCCAATTCCATAAGCGGGAAGTAATTCTTCAAAAATAAAGGGAAAGAAACAAGGGCTTCCCCATAGTGTAAATCAGCTCGGAACTGGCTTTAATAAAACAGAAGTAAAAAACAATCCAATTCTTCAAAGAGGAATAAAAAAATGCATGTAGCGCTAAAATAAATGGTGGCAAGACAGGCAAATCCAACCCTACGCGTTTCGTCCGATAGGACTTCGACTGGGGTATATGCCCGTCTGCCACATA
The DNA here is from genome assembly GCA_037952925.1 of Lithobates clamitans. Classification (NCBI taxonomy): domain Eukaryota; kingdom Metazoa; phylum Chordata; class Amphibia; order Anura; family Ranidae; genus Lithobates; species Lithobates clamitans. Next base: position 3,631,494 of record JBBGZY010000791.1, read on the forward strand.
TGCCTGTATATATATGTAAAGGGGCAATAAGCAAATAGTAACAGCTGCTTGTGCCATGTATACCGTCACTTCCGGGTTGTGGGAAAATGACGTCCGCAACCATCGTAATCCAATCGTAGAGGTTTGGAAAATGATCTAAAATCAAGCCTCTATGTGAATATCCAATAAGAATGATGCCATGTATCGCGTCACTATACTTAACCAAGTGCCTGGGTAGGAGGATATCTCTTCTCCAATGAGGTGTCACGCCAAGGAGTGCGGCGCTCCGACGTGTAGGTCACACATCTCACCTACCAATAGCAACTCAGGAGGGGTGCGGCCTCCAACGCGGGAGCGTTATGAGGACGTATGACGTCATTACGGCATCGGCCGAAATTGACAGGAACGGGAGAGACTGTGGGACGCAAAAGCGTACCATGCCTCTATCTCGTGAGCACTAGTGAGCGGAAATGTCAGAGCTTGGAACGCAGATGCGGTCCATCTATGAATACAAAAGGAAAACCAAAAAATCTATATATGTTTATAGACGCTGACATGGCACAAACATTGTTAAACATAACAGCAAAAAGGCTATGCGAAAAAAGGGGACAATATGCAATATTGTTACAGTCAAAATCTCTAGTGAAATATAAATAACGTTGTCAGTACAGTATAATGGTTTTGACTACTAGGCAAAGACTTCTAAGAATAGGAGTATATAGCGAAGATATCCAAAGACTACCAAAACAAGCCAAGTATCTAAGGATGATAAAACCATAATACGGAGACAAAACCATAATTAATGATATGCACCGAATTATAAAAAACATCAAAAATGATGTAACAATGAAAAGCGATACCGCTAGCCAATGAAGAACAACTACGGCAGTTGTGGGCCAGATAAAACTTCAACATCATAAGTGTATATAAAACTGAAAAGATATCCCCCATCAAGCCAACCCTCACAACTATCGGGGGACTATTCTAATACTAAAAAAGGGGGTAATGGCCAAAAAACATATTAGGACTGATTAATGAACGAATTAATGTCCCAATCAATGTTAAGGCCGAATGGCGTATAACACTTTAATTGGTGTATCCAAAAAGTCTCTAATCTTGATACGCCCCTCTTCCTGGATTCACCCCTCCAGTGGGGGGTAAATTTGTCAATAACTTGGAACAAAGTTCCATTTGGATTTTGGTCATGACAATGCAAAAAATGTTTAGGTACACTATGATTCGTAAGGCCCTTTTTGATATTGGCTATATGTTCATTGCCTCTCACAGCAAATGTACGTATAGTACGACCTACATACTGTTTTTTACAAGGACACGTGATCAAATAGACCACGTATCTGGTTTCACATGTCAAAAATTGTTTAATCTGGTACTCCTTCCCTGTAACAGTAGAGGTAAATGTCTCAGTCCTCCTCCGTCCACAAATGTTGTGTATACAAACGTTACATCGCTTGCAAGGGAAAAACCCTTTCAAATTGTGGAAGAAGGGGCGGGTCACCGGGGGATCAATAGTATTGGGGGCAATCTGGCTTCTAATAGAGGGAGCCCCTCTGTAGACGACACCACCCCGCTCGGGGAGGACAGGGCCCAATATTGGGCCCTGTCCTCCCCGAGCGGGGTGGTGTCGTCTACAGAGGGGCTCCCTCTATTAGAAGCCAGATTGCCCCCAATACTATTGATCCCCCGGTGACCCGCCCCTTCTTCCACAATTTGAAAGGGTTTTTCCCTTGCAAGCGATGTAACGTTTGTATACACAACATTTGTGGACGGAGGAGGACTGAGACATTTACCTCTACTGCTACAGGGAAGGAGTACCAGATTAAACAATTTTTGACATGTGAAACCAGATACGTGGTCTATTTGATCACGTGTCCTTGTAAAAAACAGTATGTAGGTCGTACTATACGTACATTTGCTGTGAGAGGCAATGAACATATAGCCAATATCAAAAAGGGCCTTACGAATCATAGTGTACCTAAACATTTTTTGCATTGTCATGACCAAAATCCAAATGGAACTTTGTTCCAAGTTATTGACAAATTTACCCCCCACTGGAGGGGTGAATCCAGGAAGAGGGGCGTATCAAGATTAGAGACTTTTTGGATACACCAATTAAAGTGTTATACGCCATTCGGCCTTAACATTGATTGGGACATTAATTCGTTCATTAATCAGTCCTAATATGTTTTTTGGCCATTACCCCCTTTTTTAGTATTAGAATAGTCCCCCGATAGTTGTGAGGGTTGGCTTGATGGGGGATATCTTTTCAGTTTTATATACACTTATGATGTTGAAGTTTTATCTGGCCCACAACTGCCGTAGTTGTTCTTCATTGGCTAGCGGTATCGCTTTTCATTGTTACATCATTTTTGATGTTTTTTATAATTCGGTGCATATCATTAATTATGGTTTTGTCTCCGTATTATGGTTTTATCATCCTTAGATACTTGGCTTGTTTTGGTAGTCTTTGGATATCTTCGCTATATACTCCTATTCTTAGAAGTCTTTGCCTAGTAGTCAAAACCATTATACTGTACTGACAACGTTATTTATATTTCACTAGAGATTTTGACTGTAACAATATTGCATATTGTCCCCTTTTTTCGCATAGCCTTTTTGCTGTTATGTTTAACAATGTTTGTGCCATGTCAGCGTCTATAAACATATATAGATTTTTTGGTTTTCCTTTTGTATTCATAGATGGACCGCATCTGCGTTCCAAGAGCTGACATTTCCGCTCACTAGTGCTCACGAGATAGAGGCATGGTACGCTTTTGCGTCCCACAGTCTCTCCCGTTCCTGTCAATTTCGGCCGATGCCGTAATGACGTCATACGTCCTCATAACGCTCCCGCGTTGGAGGCCGCACCCCTCCTGAGTTGCTATTGGTAGGTGAGATGTGTGACCTACACGTCGGAGCGCCGCACTCCTTGGCGTGACACCTCATTGGAGAAGAGATATCCTCCTACCCAGGCACTTGGTTAAGTATAGTGACGCGATACATGGCATCATTCTTATTGGATATTCACATAGAGGCTTGATTTTAGATCATTTTCCAAACCTCTACGATTGGATTACGATGGTTGCGGACGTCATTTTCCCGCAACCCGGAAGTGACGGTATACATGGCACAAGCAGCTGTTACTATTTGCTTATTGCCCCTTTACATATATATACAGGCATATGTGGCAGACGGGCATATACCCCAGTCGAAGTCCTATCGGACGAAACGCGTAGGGTTGGATTTGCCTGTCTTGCCACCATTTATTTTAGCGCTACATGCATTTTTTTATTCCTCTTTGAAGAATTGGATTGTTTTTTACTTCTGTTTTATTAAAGCCAGTTCCGAGCTGATTTACACTATGGGGAAGCCCTTGTTTCTTTCCCTTTATTTTTGAAGAATTACTTCCCGCTTATGGAATTGGATCTACAATGAGTACCTACCACTGACATATCTGATGCTACTGGTCAGTGAGATTGAAAGGTGGAGTCGATGATTGTCGCCATTCCTTTATCACCTCCAGCAGCTGGGAACCAGAAGTTACTCCCCTTGTTCCATTACAAGCCTGTTTGACTCCCAAGTCATTGGCTGGGAGTCCACCATTTCCGGTAAGGGTATCTACACCTATCCCCTTATACAGAAGTCTGTTATCGTACCTTGTGGATGTCAATCAGGGGTTTCCAGGTTTCTCTTTACCCACCCCAACGGCCGCTGATTGTTTTTATATTACTTCATGCGGACTTTGAGCTATCATTCCTATACATATGTTTAGATGGACTTTTAGTCTCACTGGCAGTTCACGCAATTTTTGTCACTTATTGTTGTTACATCCCACATCACGTGGACACTTTTCACTTATGTTTATTTATTATTTTTTCAAATCCTGTTATTATTCAGGTTCACTTATATAGAACTACCTTTTCCTTTAATTAGGATGGACAGTTCGTTTCTCTTTACCCATTGACACTCAGCACTAATATTTTTTCCCCTTGTTAGGGGTCACATCATTGTCGCTTTTTTCATGATTCACCTATATGATTTAATCTTAACATTATATTTTATTATTTTTTCTGCTAGTGCCAACTAACAGTTCCCACATAGTCTTCTCTCATTAATTTATTTTGTTGTGCATATTACCTTTCAGAAACCATTCTGTTCGGCTTTGCCCAACAACGTACATTATTTTAGCGCCACACATATTTTTCCAATGAGCTTATTATGCCTTTGTCTTGCAGGTTGTTTTTTTTTTTTGTAATTTTTTTTAGGGTTTACAATCACTTTAAGAGAAACATAAAAAAAAAACAAAAAAAAACAGAATAATCAAGTGAAAATTCATAGTGATGTTCTCTATTTAACCACTTGCTTACTGGGCACTTACACCCCTTCCTGCCCAGGCCAATTTTCAGCTTTCAGCGCTGTCCTTCTTTGAATGACAATTGCGCAGTCATGCTGCACTGTACCCATATGACATTTTTTTTTCACGCAAATAGAGCTTTCTTTTCTTGCTATTTAATCACTGCTGGGTTTCTTATTTTTTGCTAAAAAAAAATGAAAGAAGACAGAAAAATTTGAAAAAAAAAAAACGTTATCATTTGTTATAACATTTTGAAAACAGGTCATTTTTCTCCTTCACTGATGTGCGCTGATAAGGCTGCACTGATGGGCACTGGTAGGCTGCACTGATGGGCACTGATAAGGCTGCACTGATGGGCACTGATGAGGTGGTACTGGTGGGCACTGATAGGTGGCACTGATAGGTGGCACTGATGGATGGCACTGATGGGTGGCACTAATGGGCACTGAGAGGTGGCACTGATAGGTGGCACTGATGGGCAGCACTGATAGGTGACACTAATGATGAGGCACTGATGGGCACTGATTGGCAGCACTGACTGGCAGCACTGATGAGCTTGATAGGTCGCACTGGTGGGCATTGATAGGTGGCACTGGTAAGTGGCACTGGTGGGAACTGCATAGCAGCAGTGGCTCCCTGTGTATAGGACCGATGTCCGTCTCACAGAAGCTGGTAACCGGCTTTTTTTTTCCCTCCTCACGCTGTTAGCGTGAGAAAAAAGCCGATTACAATCTTCTGTTTACATCACGTAAACAGCTGTCATTGGCTGACAGCTGATCACGTGGTAAGGGGCCAGGATCGCAAATGTTTTAGTTTAGGTCGTATTTAATTGACTAAATCTGCAGTACATGTTAGTCGACTAAAATGGAATGGGTTAGGGTTAAATTGTTTTTTTTTTTTTTTTTTTTCTTTGTTATTTATCCACTTCAGCGAAAGTTTTCCGAGAGACATTTATTCAACTTTGTGTCAAACTTTATCTCTTCTCCTTTTTCACATCATTGTGGATTGTTTCCGTCACATCTTTATTATTTTTCCTTTCTAGGATATTCTTAAATATTTTTAAAAACCGGCGACAAAACGCCTTCTATAATTATAAACCCTGTTATTATCTTAGTCTCTCTCAGTCCCTCTTATTTCCCCCCGCCCCCCCTCCCCCTCCCCTGTGTCTGGTCCGTTCCTTTATGTTATTTATTTATCCACTTGGCTCTGCACCTGTTCTTTCTTTTATCCTATCTAAATAAATATCCGAGACTTTGTAGTTTTTCCAACTTTCCCATCTACTATTATCCCCTTTCTCTCCTCCTTCCATTTTGTAGTGATAATCTATTTCCTTTAGCCAGTCTCTAATGTCTGGTTTTCCACTTTGTAGCCAATTCTTGGGAATTAAGGCCTTGGCCGCATTCAGGAGGTTAGGTATTATTGATTTTCTATATTGTTTCTTAGGTTTATTGTAGATATGGAAGAGGCAAGTCCAAATATTTTGTTCTATTTCTTCTCCAGTTATTTCCTTTATGTTATTTAACACTTCCTTCCAGTACTCCATTATTATTGGGCATTCCCACCATATGTGTGTGATCGTTGCTATTTGGCCACATTTTCTCCAACACAAGGAGGTTCTATCTTGATGGAATCTGTGTATTCTTACTGGGGTCATATACCATCTTGATACTAGTTTATAATTCATTTCTATGGTCTTCATGTCCCAAGCCTTATTATATCCCATTTCTATCATTTTTTCCACTTTTTGGTTATCTATTTTTAAATTCATTTCTTTTTCCCATTGATTTATATATTCTGGTCTTTCTTGTGCTTCCAAATCTGTCAGTATACTATAAATTTTTGATGTTCCGTTTTTTAATGGTGTTTCATTGCTACATAGCTTTTCCAGTGCAGTTAATTTTGTTTCATCTCTCAGTGGGTGTGGTATTGTGCTTACTAGGTGCCTTAGTTGAGTATAATTCCATTCATTCATCTTCCATCCATTCCTTTCCTCTATTTCTACTCGTGTTCTTATTTTGCCATTTCTAGTGATATCTTTCAGTCGTGGGTTACCTATTCCTTGGATTTCAAATATTTCCCTCCCAGGGGTGAAGAGATTCGATCCTGTGAGTGCTAATAGTGGTGAATTATATTTCCATTCATTCTTTAAGTGAATGGTGTCCCAAATTTTAAATACATTTTTTGTTATTTCGTGCGTGTCGGTGTCCAATAGTCTATATTTCCGTGGAATCCAAATATTCTTATGTAGTGTGGCTCCACTTATTGTGTTTTCCATTTCCACCCATTTTTTTTCATTTTTCTCATTTGTCCACTCTAACATTCGTGTTAAAACTATGGCTTTATAGTACCTACTTATATCTGGGAGGGCAAGACCCCCATGCTCCTTTTTCCTTGTGATCAGCGTGTATTTAATTCTTGGTTTTTTATTAAGCCATATGTATTTTAGCAGGATTGTTTTAATTATTTTAAAAAAGCTCTGCGGGATTTTTACTGGTAACATCTGTAATCTGTAGTTTATTTTAGGTAATATCGTCATCTTAAACATATTTATTCTTCCAATCCATGAAAGTGGCTGTATTCTTAACTTTTTCATTTCTTCTTTGACCTCATTGATCAGTGGAATAAAGTTTGCCTGATAAATTTTTTCGACTCTAGGAGTTATTTTAATTCCAAGGTAATTTAGTTCTTTTACCCAAGTGAATGGGAATTCTTTTTGTAAAAACTGAACTTCCTTTTTCTCTAGACCTATGTTTAATATTTCCGTTTTTATTGGATTAATTTTGAAGTTTGACAGTTCTCCGTATTTTTTAATTTCTTTAAGTATGTTTGGGAGTGACACTCTTGGGTTGGATACGTACATCAAGATGTCGTCCGCGTAGGCAGCGATCTTATGCTCTTTTCCTCCTAGTTTCGCTCCTTCTACCTCTTTGTTATTGCGGAGTGTTGCTAATAGTGGTTCTAAGGCCAATACATATAATAGTGGAGACAATGGACAGCCTTGCCGTGTTCCATTCTGCATCTTAATTTTTGGAGAGAGTCTACCATTTACTTTTACGACTGCTGTTGGGCCATTATACAAATTTGTTATCCACTTCATCATTTTTGTCCCAATACCCAAGTGCCGCAATGTATCCATCATGAAACCCCAGTCTACCCTGTCAAATGCTTTTTCTGCATCCAATGACAGGAATAGAACTGGGGTCTCATTCTGTTAAATTGTAATACATTATTTAAGCATTTCTCTAGAATAGGGATGAGCTTCGAGTTTGAGTCACCATGGGCCTCTTGGCTCTTCTCTGATGAATGCTCTCTTTGCCCGGCCGGTCAGTTTAGGTGGACGGCCATGTTTTGGTAGGTTTGCAGTTGTGCCATATTCCATTTTCGGATGATGGATTGAACAGTGCTAAATCAGATGTTCCAAGCTTGGGATATGTTTTTTATAACCGAACCCTGCATTAAACATCTCCACAACTCTATCCCTGACCTGTCTGGTGTGTTCCTTGGCTTTCATGATGCTGTTTGTTCACTAAGGTTCTCTAACAAACCTCTGAGGGCTTTACGAAACAGCTGTATTTATACTGAGATTAAATTGCTCACAGATGGACTCTATTTTCTAATTAGGTGACTTCTGAAGGCAATTGGTTCCACTAGATTTTAGTTAGGGGTATCAGAGTAAGCGGGGCTGAATACAAAATGCACTTCACACTTTTCACATATTTATTTGTGAGAAATTTTGAAAACCATTTATCATTTTCCTTCCACTTCACAATTATGTGCCGCTTTGTGTTGGTCTATCACATAAAATCCCAATAAAATACATTTATGTTTTTGGTTGTAACATGACAAAATGTGGAAAATGTCAAAGGGTATGAATACTTTTTCAAGACACTGTATATTTCCATATTAGGTACTTCTATGGTATAGCTTAAGGGTATAGTATGGTATAAGGGTAAAGATGTCACATAAGTGCTCAACTAAAACTTTTACGTGCAGTTGGCTGCTTTGCATTGGAACCGTGATATACAAACATAAAAGTCTGGAATATGCAGGATTTTCAGTGTAGATAAGATGAACTGCAATGTGTTCCTATTGGAATTCTCTCTGTGATTCTGCTATTTCTATCATTTTCTACATTGATTGGTTGATTGGCCTAAATAAAGACCCACCTGTGTGTCCCAGGATTGTGGCTGTAAAATAACACAAACAACTGTTACATGTCTGAAATACAAGCCGCGGTCTATGCAATAATGTGGAAAAAATGATCCGCACTCCGGTTGTTGCTCTTAAAATTTCTTCATTTTATTGAATAGCCACAGTGAACAAACGCAGATTAAGTCAGTTGACGTGTTTCAGCCTATAAGGCCTTAGTCATAATGCAAGTCTATGCAATAACACTGTATTGTTTCTAAGAATGGAACTATTCAATATACATAAACACACACCATATTACCAAAAGTATTGGGACGCCTGCCTTTACACGGACATGAACTTTAATGGCATCCCAGTCTTAGTCCGTAGGGTTCAATATTGAATTGACCCACCCTTTGCAGCTATAACAGCTTCAACTCTTCTGGGAAGGCTGTCCACAAGGTTTAGGAGTGTGTCTATGGGAATGTTTGACCATTCTTACAGAATCGCATTTGTGAGGTCAGGCACTGATGTTGGACGAGAAGGCCTGGCTCGCAGTCTTCACTCTAATTCATCTGCTTCCGGTTCGGGAGACAGGCAGATCGGCGGTTTGTCTATGTAAAGAAGGCAGACCACCGTTCTGTGAGAGGGGAATGTACTGATCCTGTGTTTCTACAAAGCAGGAACAAGGATCCGTGTCTTCCCTCAGTCAAAACACCCCCCCCCCCATAGGGAGTAAGCAATCTCTAGGAACACATTTAACCCTTTGATCGCCCCTGATATTAACCCCTTCCCTGCCAGTGTCATTAGTACAGTGACAGTGCATATTTTTTTAAATAAAAATGATATATCTGCGCTAAGTGATAGATGAATTAAACAATGTGAAAAATTTGTCAATGAATGACCTGCAGCTAAGCACTATAACCTAGATACAGGGCACAAAAACAAAAATGCAAAAAATAAAGTGCAGCGCTACACTTTATTTAGTGCATATTTTTTAGCACTGATCACTGTAATCATGTTACTGGTTCCCACAAAGTGTCAAAAGTTAGTGTCCGATTTGTCTGCCGCAATGTCGCCGTCCCGCTATAAGTCGCTGATCGCCGCCAATACTAGTAAAACATAAATAAAAATAAATAAATAAATGTAAATAAATGTAAATAAATAAATAAAAATATCTCATAGTTTGTAGACACTATAACTTGCACAAACCAAACAAAATACACTTGTTGGGATTTTTTTTTATACCAAAATATGTAGCAGAATACATATTGGCCTATGTATTAGATCAGATTTTTTAAGACTTTTTATTGGATATGTTTTATAGCAGAAAGTAAAAAATTTTTTTTTTTTTTTTTTTAATTGTTCTTTTTTTTTTTTATAGCGCAAAAAATAAAAACTGCTGAGGTGATCAAATACCAAGAAAAAAAAGGGGGGAAAAAAAGGACAAACATTTTATCTGGGTACAACGTCGCGCGATTGTGCAATTGTCAGGTAAATTAGCGCAGTCACTAAAACTGGCCTGGTCATGAAGGGAGCTGGGGGGGGAACCTTCTGGGGCTGGCTGAAGTGGTTAAAGGAAGCTAAAAAACAACAGATTTATTCGCCTAATCACCAGGGAGGGATCAGAAAAATGATGAATGCTGAGTCAATGCTCCTGATAGACCGTATAATATATTTCATTTTTGATTTGGACCATAGTGCCACTTATAGTGTCCCATAGTAAAGGTGGCAACAAGTGGGCAGATCTGGAAACCCAAGTGTCTTATGTTACCAAAAAGCTGACAAATAAAACTTTCTACTTTTTGCAGCTCTGTTGAAAAAAGTCACTTGTTCATTCAATAAGTAATTAGAATTGGTAACAACATTTAAGGTAGTTATGGAAACAAGTAGGTATGTAGATCCTTAATTATTGATTAATTTTTGACAATAATCAAAGCAGATACAGTATCTCACAAAAGTGAATACACCCCTCACATTTTTGTAAATATTTTATTATATCTTTTCATGTGACAACACTGAAGAAATGACACTTTGCTACAATGTAAAGTAGTGAGTGTACAGCTTGTATAACAGTGTAAATTTGCTGTCCCCTCAAAATAACTCAACACACAGTCATTAATGTCTAAACCGCTGGCAACAAAAGTGAGTACACCCCTAAGTGAAAATGTCCAAACGGGGCCCAAAGTGTCAATATTTTGTGTGGTCACCATTATTTTCCAGCACTGCCTTAACCCTCTTGGGCATGGAGTTCACCAGAGCTTCACAGGTTACCACTGGAGTCCTCTTCCACTCCTCCATGATGACATCACGGAGCTGGTGGATGTTGGAGACCTTGTGCCCTCCACCTTCTGTTTGAGAATGCCCCACAGATGCTCAATAGGGTTTAGGTCTGGAGACATGTTAGACCAGTCCATAACCTTTACCCTCAGCTTCTTTAGCAAGGCAGTGGTCATCTTGGAGGTGTGTTCAGGGCCGTTATCATGTTGGAATACTGTGCTGCGGCCCAGTCCCTGAAGGGAGGGGATCATGCTTGGCTTCAGTATGTCACAGTACATGTTGGCATTCATGGTTCCCTTAATGAACTGTAGCTCCCCAGTGACGGCAACACTCATGTAGCACCAGACCATGACACTCCCACCACCATGCTTAACTGTAGGCAATACACACTTGTCTTTGTACTCCTCACCTGGTTGACATCTGAACCAAATAAGTTTATCTTGGTCTCATCAGACCACAGGACATGGTTCCAGTAATCCATGTCCTTAGTCTACTTGTCTTCAGCAAACTGTTTGTGGACTTTCTTGTGCATTATCTTTAGAAGAGGCTTCCTTCTGGGACAACAGCCATGCAGACCAATTTGGTGCAGTGTGCGACATATGATCTGAGCACTGATAGGCTGCCCCCCACCCCTTCAACCTCTGCAGCAATGCTGGCAGCACTCATACGTCTATTTCCCAAAGACAACCTCTGGATATGACGCTGAGCACGTGCACTCAACTTCTTTGGTCGACCATGGCGAGGACTGTTCTGAGTGGAACCTGTCCTGTTAAACCGCTGTATGGTCTTGACCACCGTGCTGCAGCTCAGTTTCAGAGCCTTGGCAATCTACTTATGGCCTAGGCCATCTTTATGTAGAGTAACAATTCTTTTTTTCAGATACTCAGAGAGTTCTTTGCCATGAGGTGCCATGTTGAGCTTCCAGTGACCAGTATGAGAGAGTGAGAGCGATAACACCAAATTTAACACACCTGCTCCCCATTCATACCTGAGATCTTGTAACACTAATGAGTCACATGACACCGGGGAGGGAAAATTGCTAATTGGGCCCAATTTGGACATTTTCACTTGTACTCACTTTTGTTGCCAGCAGTTTAGACATTAATGGCTGTGTGTTGAGTTATTTTGAGGGGGCAGCAGATTTATACAGTTATACAAGCTGTACACTCACTACTTTACATTGTAGCAAAGTGTCATTTCTTCAGTGTTGTCACATGAAAAGATAGAATAAAATATTTGCAAAAATGTGAGGGGTGTACTCACTTTTGTGAAATACTGTATATCCCCTTGTGAACGCTAAGTTTACTGTATAATTAATTCCTTCCACTGTTTTCCCTTAGCTATTACTTTTCTGCTATTCCTTATTTTTATTTTTACTTTTTCAACTAATTTTTTTCCCATTAACTTTTATTAGTTTCAAAGATATGTAGTACAAACAGAGTACAAAGGTGCATAAAAAAGCCCACGAGTTCAAAAGTAAACAAAAGTGAAGCATAGGATTAGGTACTTTTAGTTTAGCATGAGTATAATCATCAATAACATGAAGAGAAGATACATTTGGCTTGCTGTAGTCCAGTCAATCCACATTTTCCATTGCTCTTCAAAGATCGTTCTAGTGCCTCGTATGTTAGCAAGCATAGCCTCGTGCCTATGGTGTAGTCCTATGATCTCAAAAGATTCTGACAGATTTGGTACTTTTTCAGATTTCCAGCTCCTTGCTATAAGCAGTCCGGCTTATAAAATGTGGGTAACCATAATGTGGCAAGAGGGAAGAAATGTATCTATGCCAAGATTAAGAATCACAAGACCAGAGTCTGGTAGTGTAAGGATACCCGTGATACCAGAGATGAAACAAAAAACACTCTGCCAGAAGCCAGTGAGATGCTTGCAAGTCCAAAACATATGCAAGAGATGGCCAGTATGCCCGCAACCTCTTCAACAAAATGGGGAGGAGGTTAGAAGGAATTTAGAGATTCGTTGAGGGGTGAGATACCACTGTAGTGCAATTTTTTGGGATAACTCACAATGGTTGACACAATGTGAAGCATTATAAATTGAATTGAGTGCAAAGCTCCTTTGAGCAGGGATGTAAGGTCTATCAATATCTATTTCCCATTTTTGGTAAGGGGACCATTTATTAAAGGTAAGCTTATCTTGTAAGATTGTATATCTTGTAGATTGTAAAATATGGATATAACTTTAGAGGGGGTTGGATTTGACTTAAGAAATTTCCAGGCTGTAGAATGAAAGGAGAATGTATGTTTCTGGATAGACCTGAGAAAGTGGGAAATTTGGAGGTATTGGTAGTAGTCTGATGCCCCGTACACACGGTCAGACTTTGTTCAGACATTCCGACAACAAAATCCTAGGATTTTTTCCGACGGATGTTGGCTCAAACTTGTCTTGCATACACACGGTCACACAAAGTTGTCGGAAAATCCGATCGTTCTGAACGCGGTGACGTAAAACACGTACGTCGGGACTATAAACGGGGCAGTGGCCAATAGCTTTCATCTCTTTATTTATTCTGAGCATGCGTGGCACTTTGTCCGTCGGATTTGTGTACACACGTTCGGAATTTCCGACAACGAATTTTGTCGGAAAATTTTATATCCTGCTCTCAAACTTTGTGTGTTGGAAAATCCGATTGAAAATGTGTGATGGAGCCTACACACGGTCGGAATTTCCGACAACAAGGTCCTATCACACATTTTCCGTCGGAAAATCCGACCGTGTGTACGGGGCATTAGAGTGAAAGGCCAAACACTCTGACTAGCTCCTCAAACAATTGAATCTGGTCATTAGAGTAGAGATCTGTGATTAGGGTGATTTCATTAAGTTGCCAGTGCACAAAGGAGATGTTTGGAATTACATTCTCTAAGATATTAATAGATAGAGGGATAATGGTTTGTGTGGAGAGAGAGAGCAATTAACTTTGTTTAATGCTCTCCATTCTATTAGTGAGGCTAGCATTGTAGGTGGGAATTGGTGTAGGGGATAAGGTTGTAGAGGATCTGTCAGAAGGAAAGAATGACGCTCCCAACAGGGGCTAAAATATGTCTCTGTTTCCCACCAGAAAGTGTTAGGGGAGGGAGAAATCCAGTGCTTGAGTTGTGTAAGCAAAGATGAGTGGAAATAGTCTTGGAAATATATATCTCCCATCCCCCCTGCAGTTCTATGCTTAATAAAAGAGTACAGGAGCACCGGGGGAGTTTGGACTGCCAGAGAAATTGTTTCAGTATACTCTGTAAAGCTCTTAGGTGGTTGTTTTAAGAGGGATAGGTAAAAAAAAAAATCTAAGGAAGACATAGCATTTTAAGGGAAGCTATACAGTGGGGAAAATATTTTTTTGATCCCCTACAGATTTTGTAAGTTTGCCCAATTACAAAGAAATGAAGGGTCTATCATTTTTATCATAGGTGTGTTTTAAGTGATAGAGACAGAATATCAACCAAAAATCCAGAAAAAATATGATACAAAATGTTATAAATTGAATTTCAGTTCAGTAAGTATTTGATCACCAAACAAAACACGACTTAGTACTTAGTGGAGAAACCCTTGTTGGCAATCACAGAGGTAAGATATTTCTTGTAGTTGTTTACCAGGTTTGCACACATCGCAGAAGGGATTTTGGTCCACTCTTCTTTACGGATCTTCTCGAAATCCTTAAGGTTTCTTGGCTGTCGCTTGGCAACTCCAAGTTTCAGCTCCTTCTATACATTTTCTATAGGATTATGGTCTGGAGACTGGCTAGGCCACTCCATGACCCTAATGTGCTTCTTCTTGAGCCACTCCTTTGTTGCCTTGGCGGTATGTTTTGGGTCATTGTCATGCTGGAAGACCCATCCATGAGCCATCTTCAGTGTCCTGGCTGAGGGAAGAATGTTCTCATCCAAGATTTTACAATACATGGCCTGTCCATTGGCCCTCAATGTGGCAAAGTTGGCCTTTACCTATTGCAGAGAAACAAAAGCATAATGTTTCCACCTCTGTGCTTGACTGTAAGAATGTTGTTCTTAGGGTCAAAGTCAGCATTTTTCTTCCACCAAACACGGTGAGTTGAGTTAATGCCAAGGAGCCCAATTTTGATCTCATCTGACCACAGCACTTTCTCCCAATCCTTCTCTAAATCATTTAGATGTTCACTGTCAAACTTCAGACGGGCCTGTACCTGTGCCTTCTTGAGGAGGGGACCTTGTGGGCATGGCGTATTGTGTTACACCAATGGTTTGTTTAATGACTGTGGTCCAACCAGGGCCGGACTGGGAATGAACACCAGCCCTGGAAAAAATGTCATACCAGCCCCATAGCATTATTATACCAGCCCAACAGCATAATGTCATTATTTTCTCGTTCATAAAGTGGAAAACCATGCATTTTAAAGCACATTTGGCTGCAATTGATGGGTACAGTGGCTGCGTTTTATGGGCACAGTGGCTGTGTTTTATGGGCACAGTGGCTGTGTTTAATGGGCACAGTGGCTGTGTTTAATGGGCACAGCGGTGGCAATTTATGGGTACAGTGGCTGCGCTTGATGGCACAGTGGCTGCGTTTAATGTGCACAGTGGCTGCAATTGATGGGTACAGTGGCTGCGTTTGATGGTACAGTGGCGGTAATTTATGGGCACAGTGGCTGCGTTTAATGGGCACAGTGGCGGCAATTTATGGGTACAGTGGCTGCGTTTGATGGGCACAGTGGCGGCAATTGATGGATACAGTGGCTGCGCTTGATGGCACAGTGGCTGCGTTTAATGGGCACAGTGGCGGCAATTTATGGGCACAGTGGCTGCACTTGATGGCACAGTGGCTGCGTTTGATGGCACAGTGGCAGTAATTTATTGGCACAGTGGCTGCGTTTAATGGGCACAGTGGTGGCAACTTATGGGTACAGTGGCTGCGTTTGGCCCAGTGGTGGCAATTTATGGGTACAGTGGCTGCGTTTGGCACAGTGGCGGCAATTTATGAGTACAGTGGCTGCGTTTGATGGGCACAGTGGCGGCAATTGATGGGTACAGTGGCTGTGTTTGATGGTACAGTAGCGGTAATTTATGGGCACAGTGGCTGCGTTTAATGGGCACAGTGGCGGCAATTTATGGGTACAGTGGCTGCGTTTGATGGCACAGTGGCTGCGTTTAATGGGTACAGTGGCTGTGCTTGATGGCACAGTGGCTGCGTTTAATGGGCACAGTGGCGGCAATTTATGGGCACAGTGGCTGCACTTGATGGCACAGTGGCTGCGTTTGATGGCACAGTGGCGGTAATTTATTGGCACAGTGGCTGCGTTTAATGGGCACAGTGGCGGCAATTTATGGGTACAGTGGCTGCGTTTGGCACAGTGGCGGCAATTTATGGGTACAGTGGCTGCGTTTGGCACAGTGGTGGCAATTTATGGGTACAGTGGCTACGTTTGATGGCACAGTGGCAGTAATTTATGGGCACAGTGGCTGCGTTTAATGGGCACAGTGGCGGCAATTTATGGGTACAGTGGCTGCGTTTGGTGGCACAGTGGCAGTAATTTATGGGCACAGTGGCTGCGTTTAATGGGCACAGTGGCAGCAATTTATGGGTACAGTGGCTGCGTTTGGTGGCACAGTGGCTGCGTTTGATGGCACAGTGGTGGCAATTTATGGGTACAGTGGCTGCGTTTGATGGTACAGTGGCAGCGTTTAATGGGCACAGTGGTGGCAATTTATGGGTACAGTGGCTGCGTTTGATGGTACAGTGGCTGCGTTTGATGGGCACAGTGGCTGCAATTGATGGGTACAGTGGCTGCGTTTGATGGTACAGTGGCTGCGTTTAATGGGCACAGTGGTGGCAATTGATGGGTACAGTGGCTGCATTTGATGGTACAGTGGCTGCGTTTAATGGGCACAGTGGTGGCAATTGATGGGTACAGTGGCTGCGTTTGATGGTACAGTGGCTGCGTTTGATGGTACAGTGGCTGCGTGCGATGGTACAGTGGCAGCGTTTAATGGGCACAGTGGTGGCAATTTATGGGTACAGTGGCTGCGTTTGATGGTACAGTGGCTGCGTTTGATGGTACAGTGGCAGCATTTAATGGGCACAGTGGTGGCAATTTATGGGTACAGTGGCTGCGTTTGATGGTACAGTGGCTGCGTGTGATGGTACAGTGGCAGCGTTTAATGGGCACAGTGGTGGCAATTTATGGGTACAGTGGCTGCGTTTGATGGTACAGTGGCTGCGTTTGATGGTACAGTGGCAGCGTTTAATGGGCACAGTGGTGGCAATTGATGGGTACAGTGGCTGCGCTTGATGGTACAGTGGCAGCGTTTAATGGGCACAGTGGTGGCAATTGATGGGTACAGTGGCTGCGTTTGATGGTACAGTGGCAGCGTTTAATGGGCACAGTGGTGGCAATTTATGGGTACAGTGGCTGCGTTTGATGGTACAGTGGCTGCGTTTGATGGGCACAGTGGCTGTGTTTAATGGGCACAGTGGTGGCAATTTATGGGTACAGTGGCTGCGTTTGATGGGCACAGTGGCTGCAATTGATGGGTACAGTGGCTGCGTTTGATGGTACAGTGGCTGCGTTCGATGGTACAGTGGCAGCGTTTAATGGGCACAGTGGTGGCAATTTATGGGTACAGTGGGCGGCTGTGTTTGATGGTACAGTGGCTGCGTTTGATGGTACAGTGGCTGCGTTTAATGGGCACAGTGGTGGCAATTGATGGGTACAGTGGCTGCGTTTGATGGTACAGTGGCTGCGTTTAATGGGCACAGTGGTGGCAATTTATGGGTACAGTGGCTGCGTTTGATGGTACAGTGGCAGCGTTTAATGGGCACAGTGGTGGCAATTGATGGGTACGGTGGCTGCGTTTGATGGTACAGTGGCTGCGTTTGATGGGCACAGTGGCTGCATTTGATGGTACAGTGGCTGCGTTTGATGGTACAGTGGCTGCGTTTGATGGGCACAGTGGCTGCGTTTGATGGTACAGTGGCTGCAATTGATGGGTATAGTGGTGGCAATTTATGGGTACAGTGGGCGGCTGTGTTTGATGGTACAGTGGGGGCAATTGATGGGTACGGCACAGTGTTGGCAATCTATGGGCACAGTGGCAGCATTTGGTATACATGGTATATAGCTTTTCAAAGTTACATGGCACTGGGGGAGAGAGAGAGAGAGAGAGAGAGAGGGGGAGAGAGAGAGAGAGAGAGAGAGAGAGAGAGAGGGGGGGAGAGAGAGAGAGAGAGGGGGGGAGAGAGAGAGAGAGAGGGGGGGAGAGAGAGAGGGGGAGAGAGAGAGAGAGAGGGGGAGAGAGAGAGAGAGAGAGAGAGAGAGAGAGAGAGAGAGAGATACCTTGATTCTTGTGTTGTAGCAGCTGCACTGCCGGCCATTCACTGAAATCCTCTCCTCGTGCAGATAGTGGGCGGTGCTGGCTGGCGCCGCACGGGACGAGGCAGAATGGAGCAGCACGGCGTTCTCCTGCCTGCTCCTCCCCCAAAGGCACACAGACAGAGCGAGGCTGAGGCGGCATGTTGATGAGTGTGGTGGGCGGCGCCGGCGCGAACGGAGGAGACACTCATGACACACAGTCAGGCAGCCATGGCATAGTGCTGCAGCGGCGGCCACCGCGGCGGTCAGGAGTCACTCAGTCAGGACACAGCCAGGCAGTGAGCGGCCCCGGAGAGCGGAGACACACACAGAGAGTGAGTCAGTGAGTGACTCACACAGCTGGCATAGTGCAGCAGCGGCGCCGGCGGCCGCCGCTGCTGCTCTTTAGTGCTGATGCTGACACAGGCAGTGAGCGGCCCCAGCAGTACTACAGTGCAGCCAGCCTACCGGGATATATCCCGGTATCCCGGTAGGCCAGTCCGGCCCTGGGTCCAACAGTTCTGGGCTGATCCCTCACTTTTCTTATGATCATCCTTACCCCATGAGGCGAAATCTTGCATGAAGCTCCAGACCGAAGGCGATTGATGGTTATTTTGTATTTCTCACATTTGCATTTCAACACTTGTCTCCTTCTCACCAAGCTTCTTGCTGATGGTCTTGTAGTCCATCCCAGCCTTGTGCAGGTCTACAATCTTGTACCCGACATCCTTTGATGGCTCTTTCGTCTTGCCCATGATGGTGAAGTTTGAATGGAAGAAAGAGATTCTGTGGACAGGTGTCTTTTATACACATAGTGAGCAGTGGCATCACTAGGGTTGGTGTCACCTGGTGCGGTAAAACATGGTGTCACCCCCCCGGCGGGGGGGAAATACCATGTTTTACCGCACCACCACCGCTCTCACTAAAATCTTGTACCTGACATCATTGACAGCTCTTTGGTCTTGCCCATGATGGTGAGGTTTGAATGGAAGAAAGAGATTCTGTGGACAGGTGTCTTTTATACACATAGTGAGCAGTGGCATCACTAGGGTTGGTGTCACCTGCTGCGGTAAAACATGGTGTCACTCCCCCAGTGGGGGAGGAAATATCATGTTTTACCGCACCACCACCGCTCTCACTTCCTAGCCTGCCACAGTTCTCTGTCCTGTCGCTGTGGAGTGACAGAGAAGTAGGACAGAGCAGTAGACACTTGGCAGGGTAGCGCAAAAGGCTCTCTCCTGTCTAACCTGCCACAATGCACTTGATGGTGTCACCCAAGGCTCAACCACGCCCCCCACCACAACAACCTCACAGGGGGGAGAGCTCACCGCATTAAAGGGTAGGTTTAACCGAATTGCGCTGTAAATGGGAGGGCCATACAAAGGCATTGTTAAATACCATGAGTGCATTATGTACAGGGTTCAGAAGTACACTACATACAGAGTACAGCCTTCAGGAATGTGATACAAACAGGGCTCAGAAGTTTGCTATGTACAGGGTGCAGGGCTCAGAAGTTTGCTATGCACAGGGCCCAGAAATTTGCTATGTAAAGGGTGCAAGGATCGCTATGTACAGCCAGGTTGCAAGGATTGCTATGTACAGGGTGCAAGCATCGCTATGTACAGGGTGCAAAGATCGCTATGTACAGGCTGCAAGGATCGCTATGTACAGGGTGCAAGGATCGCTATGTACAGGCTGCAAGGATCGCTATGTACAGGGTGCAAGGAACACTATACACAGGATGCAAGGATCACTATGTACAGGGTGCAAGGAACGCTATACACAGGGTGCAAGGATCGCTATGTACAGGGTGCAAGGATCGCTATGTACAAGGTACAAGGATCTCTATGTACAGCCAGGTTGCAAGGATTGCTATGTACAGGATGCAAGCATCGCTATGTACAGGGTGCAAAGATCGCTATGTACAGGCTGCAAGGATCGCTATGTACAGGGTGCAAGGATCGCTATGTACAGGCTGCAAGGATCGCTATGTACAGGGTGCAAGGAACACTATACACAGGGTGCAAGGATCACTATGTACAGGGTGCAAGGATCGCTATGTACAGGGTGCAAGGATTGCTATGTACAAGGTACAAGGATCTCTATGTACAGCCAGGGTGCAAGGATCACTATGTACAGGGTGCACGATTCACTATGTACAGGGTGCAAGGATGACTATGTACAGCCAGGGTGCAAGGATCACTATATGTACAGCCCAGGTGCAATGATCGCTATGTACAGGGTGCAAAGATTGCTATGTACAGGCTGCAAGGATCGCTATGTACAGGGTGCAAGGAACACTATACACAGGGTGCAAGGATCACTAT
The DNA here is from genome assembly GCA_037952925.1 of Lithobates clamitans. Classification (NCBI taxonomy): domain Eukaryota; kingdom Metazoa; phylum Chordata; class Amphibia; order Anura; family Ranidae; genus Lithobates; species Lithobates clamitans. Next base: position 3,651,913 of record JBBGZY010000791.1, read on the forward strand.
GTACAGGGTGCAAGGAACGCTATACACAGGGTGCAAGGATCGCTATGTACAGGGTGCAAGGATCGCTATGTACAAGGTACAAGGATCTCTATGTACAGCCAGGTTGCAAGGATTGCTATGTACAGGATGCAAGCATCGCTATGTACAGGGTGCAAGGAACGCTATGTACAGGGTGCAAGGATCGCTATGTACAGGGTGCAAGGATTGCTATGTACAAGGTACAAGGATCTCTATGTACAGCCAGGGTGCAAGGATCACTATGTACAGGGTGCACGATTCACTATGTACAGGGTGCAAGGATGACTATGTACAGCCAGGGTGCAAGGATCACTATATGTACAGCCAAGGTGCAATGATCGCTATGTACAGGGTGCAAGGATCACTATATGTACAGGGTGCAAGGATCGCTATGTACAGGGTGCAAGGATCACTATATGTACAGGGTGCAAGGATCACTATGTACAGGGTGCAAGGATCTCTATGACAGGATGCAAGGATCGCTATGTACAGGGTGCAAGGCTCAAGAGTTCTCTATGTATAAGGTGCAAAGTTAAGTACCGCATGCTTCACAGGACAGAAAAGAGGACAGAAGACTGGACAGAGAGGCTGCTGCCAAAGAGCAGCTTCAACTTACAGAGGGTCAGGTGTGCAGTCTGCACACATGTCCCTGGGTTGTAGAAGGAGCCGCCGCTGGTTGGGATAGTGGAGCTGCTGCAGGCCGGGATAGTGGAGCCGCTGCAGGGATGGTAGAGCTGCCGTGCACATCATCCCCCCTCCCCCTTTCATAGAGATACTGCTGCGCAGGGAGGACTGTGCACACTGTGCTGTCACCTGTTCTGTGTGAAAGCAGTAAGCGTGCGTAAGGGGCTATCGCCGGAGCTGGTCACCGGGCAAAAAAAAGCTCTGGTGTCACCCCTCTAACGGGTGTCACCCGGGTGCGGGCCGCACCCTCATAGCACTGATAATGAGCTGTCATTAGGGGCACCTTCTTAAATTGACAGGACTAATCTGTGTACCACATGAGCGCATACTGTAGCCAGTCTGTGGGAGCCAGAATTATTCTTGGTTGGTAGGGGATCAAATGCTTATTTTACTCACTGGACTGCAACTCAATTTATAACATTTGTATCATGTGTTTTTTTCTGGATTTTTGGTTGATATTCTGTCTCTATCATTTAAAATACATCTATGATAAAAACTACATTAAAGGAACCTTCATGTCTTTGTAAATTGACAAACTTGCAAAATCTGCAGGGGATCAAATAATTATTTTCCCCACTGTACGTCCTGACCAAGATAGCTCCACTTTTAATTAATATTTTATTACTTATTTTATTACTTATTACTAGTAAACTTGTTTTTTTTTACAATTTTATTCATTTTGTTAGCTAGTTTTAGTTGTTGCATTAAAAATATGTAAAATTAGACAAACCTAACCAATCTTAATCCTAAAAACACTTTGATTGCAAACTGGGAAATATAAATTATCCTGCCTCCCTCTAATTTCTCTCCCTTTTTTTTTACTGTTCCCACTATTTTTTTTTTAATGCAATATTTTTACTTATTGATTGACAACTTTTCATGTCCCACCCAAATTAAAATGAAAATGGATTAGAATTTTCTAGATGTTCCCTTTATACAACTCTAATCCTAAACCCATATTTATATTTTCTACTTGTTTTCTACTTGTTTTCATTATTTTATATTCTGTAGTCTGTTATGCAATACTTTGAATATAACTTTATCGCAATTCTAGAGATATGTGTCAATTAACTTACTAAGTGCAATTCTAAATTTACAATTCTTTATTGCGTGAATATCACCAGTCAAAACTATAATAAAAACGTATTAAACGAAAAAAAATGTGCAAAATTTAAAAAATACCATCATTTAATTTGTAAATAACCAGAATGCTTTGTACCAAGTAGTTTTAATGTCATTATAAATAGGATACATTATGGAACAGTATTTATACTTTTATCTATTTTTTTTTCTTAAATTAACACTAGTCAAAGTAGTAAAAAAATGTAATGTACATTTTTTTTTACATATTTTTGTCTATCTATTGCATAGAAAATAAAGACAATGCAAGGCAATTTTGCCAAAAGAAAGCCTTGTTTGTCCTGAAAAAAAAAACATAATATACACTATATTGTCAAAAGTATTCGAACAATATAATAGTAATAGTAATATGAAGAGGCTTTAGTCCTCCAAGTGATGCCATCACTAATGACGCCTGCCTTTACTCGCACATGAACTTTAATGACATCCCAGTCTTAGTCCGTAGGGTTCAATATTGGGTTGGCCCATCCTTTGCAGCTATAACAGCTTCAACTGTTCTGGGAAGGCTGTCCAAAAGGTTTAGGAGTGTGTCTATGGGAATGTATGACCATTCTTCCAGAAGCGCATTTGTGAGGTCAGGCACTGATATTGGACGAGAAGGCCTGGCTCGCAGTCTCCGCTCTAATTCAGCCCAAAGGTGTTCTATCGGGTTGGGGTCAGGACACTGTGCAGGCCAGTCAAGTTCCTCCACCTCAAACTCGCTCATCCATGTCTTTATGGACCTTGTTTTGTGCACTGGTGCGCAGTCATTTTGGAACAGGAAGGGGCCCTCCCCAAACTGTTCCCACAAAATTGGGAGCATAAAATTGTCCAAAATGTCTTGGTATGCTGACGCCTTAAGAGTTCCCTTCACTGAACCTAAGAGGCCAAGCCCAACCCCTGAAAAATAACCCCACACCAAAATCCCCTCTCCACAAAATGATTGGGGCTAGTGCACAAAGCAAGTTTTTGTCTTTCTCTTTACAGCCTTTCTCACCCTTTTCACCTTAGAGGGACTCTTGAAATTATTTTTAGGTCTTGGGAAACCCCTAATAAAAGCAATTCATTGTGGAAAAACTCCCCTTATATAGGTGGACTGTTGAAACAATGCCCACTTTATGGTGGTGGTCTGAAGGCCACCCTTACAGACAGCTAACAAGATCACTGCTGTCATGCAGCTGGCTTTGCCAAGTGGTGATGTCCCAGATCTATGGAGCCACCATCAGATGGGAGGTTACTCAGATACAGCTCAAGCCCTACCAACCTCTGGGAGAACACTAGGTTTTCATGGGACCCTGGTTGAGAATGGCTGCTTTAGTTGTACACATAGCTGAACACAATATATATTTTATATATATATCAGTACTTTATGTCATGGTAATTTGTCCTTTTTTGAAGCCAAACCATGTATTTTGTAAAAGCTGTCCGAGTTTCCTCTCTGCTACCTGGACAAGAAACAAGGAGATATTTCCCTTAGAGAGTCACAGGTAACAATAAAGTTCTACAGAGTATTAAACCTATCCTTACTACACTGGAAAATGTTTCAATTACAATGCTGCCGTGTCCCCATTGGGGAGATTTTTCTCTCACATATTGTTATATCTGACATCATTTAAGCACAAATGAAGTAAGGAGAAATCTCCCAAATAGGGGCAAAAGTGATAGTTAACATTTGACAGAACTTCTTACCCCTACTAACTGTTTCTTGGACTTATTGACCACACAGTTTCCTGCACCTGGTATAAAACATTATTTCTTATCTACAGGGCTGTTTTATTTTCATACTTATAGGTTTTGACAACAAAGAAATGTAATGAAGCTAAAAAAGAATTTGTGGTCTACCACTGTGAATACATATTTCCACACTAATCTGTGTCTACACTGCTATGTATGAGGTAAGCGATGGCTTAAGAGAATTAAAGTTTAGCCTTTTTTAAAATGTATTTATTACTATAGAAACCTACATTGTCATATATTTCTAGAGATTGTCAAGAGCGGAAACTGTTACATAATTATACTTCGTAAAGCGTAACGCCAACCAAAAATTACAAGATATACCGTATATACTCGAGTATAAGCCGAGTATGCCCCCCTTGGGTTATAATCGAGTCAGGGTGGCACTTATTGGTCTTAGTGGTGTGTGCAGAGCAGGGGGTCTCCTTATCACGGCCTGCGGGTCACATCCGGCCCGCTCGTGATTTTTGCCTGTGTTAACAAATGTCACCCATCGGATGGTGTCCTGCCTTACTGCGCAGGCGCAGCACAGTACGGAGGACAAAGGAGAAGCCGAAAGTCTCCGAACATGAACAGCTGTCCATGTTCAGAGACTTTCGGCTTCTCCTTTGTCCTCCGTAGTGTCCGCCCTGTATTGCGCAGGCGCAGTATCGGATGGGGGGGACCTTTCACGTTAGAACACCAGGGCGCCCGCTCGTGTCCGGTGCCCGCTCCCGTCACTCCCGCCCATGCTGTGACGTTGTCTGATACAATTGGCCGCTGGGACTACTGATGTCCTAGCAGCCAGTGACTTCATTGGCACGGCACCTCCGCGGCTACCCGCCCGCTGTTTGTATTAAAGATCCTTCTGCAGGAGTCGGGAGATGAAGGAGAGCTGAATTCACAGTACTGGTACATAGCTAATGTGGAAACACATATGGAGACACTCTGATATGGGGACACTCTGCTATGGGGACGCTCTGATATGGGGACACTCTGAGATGCGGACACTTTGAGATGGGGACACTCTGAGATGGGGACACTCTGATATGGGGACACTCTGATATAGGGACTCTCTTTGAGAAGGGGACACTCTGATATGGGGACACTCTGAGATGGGGACACTCTGAGATGGGGACACTCTTTGAGGTAGGGACACTCTGAGATGGGGACACTCTGAGATGGGGACACTCTGAGATGGGGACACTCTGATATAGGGACTCTCTTTGAGATGGGGACACTCTGATATGGGGACACTCTGAGATGGGGACACTCTGAGATGGGGACACTCTTTGAGGTGGGGACACTCTGAGATGGGGACACTCTGAGATGGGGACACTCTTTGAGATGGAGACACTCTTTGAGATGGGGACACTCTGATATGGGGACACTCTGAATTAATGTAATTTTATTGGTATCTATTTTTATTTTTGAAATTTACCGTACCAGTAGCTGCTGCATTTCCCACCTTAGGCTTATACTCGAGTCAATAAGTTTTCCCAGTTTTTTGGGGTAAAAGTAGGTGCCTCGGCTTATATTCGGATCAACTTATACTCAAGTATATACGGTAATTGAATAGCCCAATAACAGATAAAATAAAAAGAATATTTTTCTTGCAGTGTTTGAAAGGTGCATTTCACCTTTAAACACTAGTTCTGACATCTTATTATCTAATTACAATTACCCTTCATCTGCCGATTCCGTTGCTTTCATCTCTAAGTATATCTCTATATATAGGGGACTCAATGATTGACACAAGACACATTGTTCTACAATACATTGTTCCGCTTTTATTATCCCCGACATGATGTTAATTATGGATAAAACATGGGCGTTACCGGCCACCTTTTACCAATAAGGGGTACATATTCAAATGACACATTTCATTTTTAATTTCAATAAGTTTTTATTGGAAAATTTTTGGTGATAACAGAAAAAAATAATAAAGAAGAAAAGGATATAATAGTCACTATCTTAGGGGTGAATAATGCATCACTAGTTGAATTTTAAGCAGTGGTAATTGTTTCAGACCTAAATGCTATCATGGTGACATACAGCATAGAAATACGACTTAGTCTTTTTATACTTATCTAGATGGGTCACCGCTTTCCTGACGCCCCAAGGGGAACAATCTGCACCTTGGAGGGCAAGGACCCAAGGTTGTTGCCCATAGCCATGAACATCAGTTTATTCTGTTGGTATTGTCATCATATGTCAGCATTAACATTTGGGAAATCTGGGTAGTCATCACCGAAAGATAAACCTGATTCTGTACAGTAGTATAGAAAAGTAACTATGTACAACTCTTCACCACAGTGTGTATTAGTAAGGCTGGTTTTCCATCATTTTGAGGGAAATTCACCGTTTGGAAAACTTTGTATACCATTCCAGCCATCTATCCCATGGGAGACTTGCCTCCTTGTGCTTACCCTGAGTGGAGGCAAACTGCATCTCATATGAGACGTGTGTGTGGGTTGTTGTTATCACCTCTTAGATCGAGGGAGGTTCCTGTTTTTTCCAATGGCGTACTATCACTAGTCTTGTGCTCAAAAGAATATGGGTGGCTATTGTCCTGAGTTCTACTGGAAATGGTTCTATGGTTTAATGATAACAGAGCCAGATCTGGCGTCAGTGTTGTTTTAATCATTAATATTTGCGTGAGCAGTCTGGATACTGCTGACCAAAATTTGGTTAAGGCCAGACAAGACCAAAGTGTATGGTAAAACGTGCCTATTTCTCTGCATGCTCTCCAACAAGTTGCAGAGGTACTGCGGGAGAAGCATGCAATCCTATTGGGGATTAAATACCACCTAAGTAAGAATTTTTGGGTTAATTCCCATAGGTTTACGCTTTGGGTTGCCGCATATGTGACGCTGAGTGCCTTTTGCCATTGTTGACACATTTCCTTTTTAACATACAATCAACCAATCACAGTCATTAACTCTTTAAGGAAACCCATCATGTCACATTATTATTATGTCAGATTTAAATGCAGACATGTCATGACACATACGTAACTTCCTATGTCTGGTTTAGTTTTCACCACAAGACCCATTTATACAACAACACATATTTTTTACTTAATCAGCAAAGTGATAACTTTTAAAGGAACAGTCGTGTATTAGATTACAAATCACAAGGGTTCTTTTTCATGACCCTTTCAGTGTTCATCTCAGTACTTATTTTCTGCTGATAAATGTCCTCAGTCATGACCAACATCATTCAAACCATTTCCTCTGAGCCAAGGCCATCCCGGACCAGCCCCCAACCTGTGACTGGACAGGGAAAGGCCATCCCTCTGTCACGCTGCTTTGCCCCTATCAGCATGCTTCATGTCAGCAAATTAACTCATTTTCTCCATGTGCTGCTCTTCCTCTTATACTCGAGCCCTGCTGTACAGGGGCTATAAGAGGCTGATATTGGGTCACATTCGGGAACTTACACTGTTTGTCGTTTAAAAATACATTTGACAATGTATTAATGACAATAGAGCTGCAGTCATTTGTGTATTTTATGTCTGCCTAGAAATCAGCTTTAAGAATAAACCTGCTAAACCATCCAACTTCTTTCCTATAACCCCCTGTTACTGTCAAAATATGGTTGGTGCCATAGAGTCATTGAGATGAATTGGTGTTTTTCGACTCTCTCCTTAGCATCTTTGTCATCTTTATATTCCAGTAGAAAAAAAAGGCCCCTAAAAGTAGTAAAATCCCAGATGCCAACAGTCGAATTTTGTTCTGTAACGTGTAATCCGCAGCCTCGTCACCTAAAAAGCATTAAAAAGGAGCATATGAAATATATATCACTAAAAAATGGTGGTAAGGATAACCTTAAAACAAATTTTTATACTGTAGCATGATTAGTGGTCATCACTATTAGCATTAAGCTTTAAAGTGCAGGGTGTCAATTCTAACAATTACTTCCCTTTTCCTTCATGTATACTGTGCTGTATATGGGTAACATACAGTGCCTTGATAAAGTATTCATACCCCTTGAAATTTTCCACATTTTGTCATGCTACAATTAAAAACGTAAATGTATTTTATTGGGACTTTATGTGATAGACCAACACAAAGTGGCACATAATTGTGAAGTGGAAGGCAAATGATAAATGGTTTTTGAAATTGTTTATAAATAAATATGTGAAAAGTGTGGCGTGCATTTGTATTCAGCCCCCCTGAGTCAATACTTTGTAGAACCACCTTTTGCTGCAATCACAGCTGCAAGTATTTTTGGGGATGTCTCTACCAGCTTTGCACATCTAGAGAGTGACATTTTTGCCCATTCTTCTTTGCAAAAGTTCTGTCAGATTGGATGGAGAGCGTCTGTGAACAGCAATTTTTAAGTCTTGACACAGATTCTCAACTGGATTTAGGTCTGGACTTTGACTGGACCATTCTAACACATGAATATGCTTTGATCTAAACCATTTCATTGTAGCTCTGGCTGTATGTTTAGGGTCGTTGTCCTGCTGGAAGGTGAACCTCCGCCCCAGTCTCAAGTCTTTTGCAGACTCTAACAGGTTTTCTTCTAAGATTACACTGTATTTGGCTCCATCCATCTTCCCATCAACTCTGACCAGCTTCCCTGTCCCTGCTGAAGAAAAGCATCCCCACAACATGATGCAGCCACCGCCATGTTTCACGGTGGGGATGGTGTGTTCAGGGTGATGTGCAGTTTTAGTTTTCTGCCACACATAGCGTTTTGCTTTTTTTGCTTTTAGGCCAAAAAGTAAAATTTTGGTCTCATTTGACCAGAGCACCTTCTTCCACATGTTTGCTGTGTCCCCCACATGGCTTCTCGCAAACTGCAAATGGTACTTCTTGTGGCTTTATTCCATAATGGCTTTTTTCTTGCCACTCTTCCATAAAGGCCGGATTTGTGGAGTGCACGACTAATAGTTGTCCTGTGGACAGATTCTCCCACCTGAGCTGTGGATTTCTGCAGCATCTCCAGAGTTACCATGGACCTCTTGGCTGCTTCTCTGACTAATGCTCTCCTTGCCCGGCCTGTCAGTCTAGGTGGACGGCCATGTCTTGGCAGGTTTGCAATCGTGCCATACTCTTTCCATTTTCAGATGGTGGATTGAACAGTGCTCTGTGAGATGTTCATAACTTGGAATATTTTTTTTATAACCTAACCCTGCATTAAACTTTTCCACAACTTTATCCCTGACCTGTCTGGTGTGTTCCTGGGCCTTCGTGATGCTCTTTGTTCACTAAGGTTCTCTAACAAACCTGTGAGGGCTTCACAGAACAGCTGTATTTATACTACTATTAAATTACACACAGGTGGACTCTATTTACTAATTAGGTGACTTCTGAAGGCAAATGGTTCCACTAGATTTTAGTTAGGGGTATCAGAGTAAAGGGGGCTGAATAAATACGAATGCACGCCACACTTTTCAGATATTTATTTGTAAAAAAAATTTGAAAATCATTCATCATTTTCCTTCCACTTCACAATTATGTGCCACTTTGTGTTGGTCTATCACAGAAAATTCCAATAAAATACATTTACGTTTTTGATAGTAACATGACAAAATGTGATAAATTTCAAAGAGTATGAATACTTTTTCAAGGCACTGTATTTATCAACAATATCTATGAAGTTTGGGAACCCTGGGCAACCTTTGTAGGGGTTAATCTTTGAATATTGCCTCCTGGGTGTCACCTTCCGGCTCTCTCCACCTCCAGTCGACTCATACTCATCTCTGCTAACTTTTATCTCATCTCTTTCTTCCTCCCTTTTTTTTCTTTTCTCTCACTCACTTCTTTCGGTTAGTCTTGGGCTTCGGCCATTAATCAAATGGACACGACCAAGGCCAGGGTTGGGAATCACCCTGATTCTGGTCTCAACTTAAGCCTAGATTTTTGCAAACATCTTGGTGAACCAATTTCCTGTTATATGTACCATTTGCTCTCATAAGTATTTACTTAGAGAACTCTGTTATACAGGACTCGAAGTTGCTCCTTAGATCAGGAGTCATTAGACAAGTTTACACACTTACTGTTTTGAGCCTAGTTTTAATAACCTTTTGTGTTTTCATTTTCTTTCCACAAGAAAAATTAGTACTTTAAATCTCTTTGATAAGGGGGTGCTGAGGGGCAGGGAGCCCCGCCACAGCATGTTCCCAATTGGGGTGGCAGAGCCTTCCCCCCTCTACCCCTTTCGTTTTCTGTGGCCACTAAGTCCATAGTTGACACCCAGCAACTCTGATTAAATCGCACGACAGGTTATGTTTATTTTATGCATATCTGTTTTGTATAACCCACCTGGATTAACTTGTTCTCCATGCGACCGTGTTGGTCGTCTCAAGATTGCCGATTCACGTTGTATCTATACCATGTAATGTACTCTTTTCATTCATTTTTGAAAAATAAAAATATATTAAAACAAAGAAATCTATGAAGATAAATTAATTCCACCTTTTTAGACTGCTGGAAATTTGTAGGAGTTTGTCTTTTAGACTGTTGTAGACTGTTTCCGGATAGTCTGAGGTGGCGTAGGGTTTGTTATGTGTTTATTGTTAATTAGGTCTCTCCCGTTGTGTACAAAATAAATGCCACTGCCCCCACCTATGACTGGTCTTTGTAGCAAGGAGCACTGGAATGGCAACATATGTTATACGAATATAAAGGGATTTCCAAGCTCAAACTTACCAACCAGCCAGCGATCAACCAAATTGACCCGTCTAACGATATGTGTTAAAAACAGGGGTTTAGTTGCACACATTTGCAAATACATGCATAAGTTGCAGGCCGTGCCAAGGCACCCTGTTTCCTGCAACCCTTAACTACTGAAAGTCTCCATCTTGGAAGCACATGCATTTATAATGGATAGGTAGGGGACAGGTGAGCCTGGAAGAAGCCACCCCTCCTTAAAGGTACAGGGTCACACTGAACACCCAGCACATACCACTATGGCAGCAAAGAGCGTCAGTGCGTTGCCTGACCAATATATTCAGGTACAAAATAGTGGCCACTGCCCCCACCTTTGACTGGTCTTTGTAGCAAGGAGCACTCTCCCATTGTGTGCATTCCCATTGTTAATTAAGTGTTTTTGTATGTTGGCTAACTTGGCTAACTCTTGGAGGTATCTATGATGGGATTAGTCTTGTGTCAGCTCTACCTCGTTCTCTAAACCATTGTGTGATGTTTTGGGTAAATATTTGGTTTTATTGTTCATGTGGTGACTTACCTACATTTGAAGTGTATAAAAACCTGCATTTCTGTTCAATAAACAGTCATTCCTTTGGAGTTTCCCTCAACATCTTTTCTGTGTACGATGCTTGGGGTAGCAGGGATGGTATTTGCTCTCGGACTGCTGGAAGGGTTTGTAGGGCAGAAGCTACTGTTTGGCAGAAGCATCTAATCTAGGCGCCAATCGGTTCAGTCAAAACTGCCATCAGAGGCTCTGCTCGAGAGATCCCTTCAATCTTTACGGTGCTCCCAGCTGCTGTTGCACACTTGCCCCACCATGCGCAATATAGGGTTTATAGCTCTGCATTTTACATGATGGTATTGAGGCACCAACCATAGAATGGAGCTTTGGACAGAAGGGGCAAAGCTAGACCTGGCCAGAGTGTGCAATAGGGTAAGTAAACCTGCCTGTTCCTGTACCCCCTAGACATGAGTATTTAGCCCATGCAGTGCAGGGGGGCCTCACCACAAGGGTAGATTTTTTTCTGTTTTCTGGAGTTGGGTCTTAAGTTAAATGGGGAAATGCTAGGACCTATGTCAGATTACTTTTCCCAATTCTACCCAAAACTAAAAAAAAAAGTTTTAGTTATACATAAGCTTTAAACCGTTGAGGTCCTTGGTTCCATTTTTGCAAAGGATTCTATTTGCATGGAGTTTGTGTAGACCCCCTTCCAAATTTCAAGAAAAGATTGGATTTAAAGTAAAGTAAAGTGATTAATTCTTCTGAACTCCATTGTAAAGTAGAGGATTCCTCTGGATGCTAATTGTAAAGTGGACAATTCATATTAACTCTAATGAAAAGTGGATGGTCGCTCTTAAATCTAATGTAAAGTGGACCATCTAACTGACCTCTAATGTAAAAGGGAGTAGTCATGCTGAATACTATACAAAAACAAACATTTCCCAGCTCGCTTACCAGCTAGCCTGCAACAGTTTACGTTAAAAACAAGGGGTTTACACATAATCTTTGTTCATATATTCCTTTTTTTCTGTTGGAAACCTTCTCATTTGTAATTCTTGAGATGCAAATTCTCCTTCTCACAGTTCAGCATGTCGCACATTCTGCTATTCTTACTTTGTGCTATCAAAATTTCAATAAAATGTAACGTTAAAAAACAAAACAAAGCAAGGGGTTTAGTCCCACACTGTCAGGGCTGGGCTCAGCCCGTCCTTCTGTGTGCTGGCCGCTTAGCTGTCAGCTAATTGCCAGCTCCTATCTCTCCACAGTTACTCAGCTGTTGATGATATCCTGCTCATCAGTCCTGCCTACTTAAGCCATCCAGTCCAGAGGATCTCTGCCTTCGCCTTGGTCAACATCACAGAAACGATCTTCTGCGATCCTGTTCAAGACCTGCTTTGCTGACATCATTTGGCTCCAGATCCTGCTTGCTATTCCACTACATTGATCCCTGACTTCTGGCTTGGCTGAATATCCATTCCGGTTACTGAACTTTGACTATGTTTTGACTACGTTTTTTCTTTTTACTTTTATTATTAAACAAGTGTGATTTAACTGTACTTCTGTCTCGGCCTAATTTCATGGTTTCTGACACACACATTTGCTAACATATGTGTAAGCCACAGTTGTCACGTCAAAGCACCCCAGTTTACTGCGGTCCTAATGCTATAATTTTGAGAGTCTCCCAAATTGGAGCACATATATAGCAGTTGGATAGATTAAGGGCAGATGTGCCTGGAGGGATGCCAGCCCTCCTAGAGGTATAGGGACACATGGAAAAACCAGCAAGGTGTAGGGACCACCCGTGCTTCCCTGTACCTTTAAGGAGGGGTGAGCTCCCTCCAGGCACACCTGCCCTTAATCTATCCAACTGATATATACTATATGTGCTCCAATTTGGGAGACTCTCAAAATGATAGAGTTAGGACCGCAGTAAACCGGGGTGCCTTGATGTGGCCACTGGGACATACAATAAAATCCTTGTTTTTAACGTGAACTGTTAGACAGGACCAACTTGGTTTTGTGGCAGGCTGGCTGGTAAGTGAGCTGGGAAATTGTGTTTATTTTTGATGTGTGTTGCCCTTCTATGAGCTCCTTGCTGCGCTTAGTTATTGGTTGGGGTGGTTGCAAGTTGTTTGTAGTTTGTGTATTAGTGTGGGTATGCATAGATATCTTCAACTGCCATTGTGCCCTTGCTGGGTGGCCTGTGGGACCTTATACCTTTAAGGAGGGGTGGGTCCCCCCAACCCCCCCTTATACTTACCTGAGCCCATTCTCGATCCAGCAACGTGTACGAAAGCAACAGCTCTCTCCTCTATCTAAAAAAAGCTTTACAATCACTTGAAGGCACATTTAAAAGAAAGCAGGGCATAATAAACCTGTGCTAGCCCAGGATCTATGACTTTTGAGGAGGCCCTGTCATAAGTGGTCAAGTTATAAAACATGTGATGTTGGCTACTGTGTGTGTGTGTATAAAAGGTTAACTGCTCAGTTAATCTGCTAGACATGTGCATGACGAAAAAATGTGTTTTGTTTCGTTTAGATTTGCTAATTAGATATTTAGTTTTGTTATATTTGGTTAATTCGTTCAATTCGTATTCAGAATTTTTTGAGTTTTCTTTGAATTTACCAATTTTTTTCGATTAAATCGATACATTTCGAATCGGTTGAAACCAAAATGTCAATTTTTTTTCAATTCGAATGCGGCAAAGTTAAACAAACAAGAGAAAAATCTTCATCAAACGATTACAATGACTCTTTAAATCACCTTTGGCTTAACAAAAACAGCATTATTTTGAAATGGCACACTAATAACAGTCTTTGATTTCAGAAATATGTTTACAGTTCGATTTCAATTGGAACTCGATGTCAAATTAAATTTCAATCTCAATTTCCGAAATTCGGACGAATTTAGTTTCGTTATTCGAAGCATTCGGCAAACTTTGTTTCCTCTGTAATTCGGGTACTTGGATATATCCGAATCTCTGAATAATGAAAAATGTGTCCGAATATTAATTCGGAACAAAACGAAAAGCACATGTCTATAATCTGCCCCAGTAATGATCACTCTCCTCTACTGGTGCTTAGATTGTTGTCCAGTGTGCTGGAAAATCTCTGTGTAGGGTGAGGCTGAGAGCGCAATATCAGAGAACCACAATCTACCTCACTGCAGTGTTTCAAATTCACCCTACCTTTGAGCTTCCCATGTAAGCACAACTAGGCCAGATGCCTACTGTAAATTTAGCAGGGTCCTATCCAAATTAATCAACCTGAACCCATTCCTCACAATTAAGCATGTGCATTCCCTTATGGCTAGTGTGTCATGAAATATATGGGTATGTGACCTGAGATCTTCAGCCAACAATTGTCATTGATGCAGCAATTTCAGGCATAGAGAAGCATGAGCTGGGAGCTGACCATGACAAACCCTGGGATTCCTCACATGGCCATCTTCTTCTCAAATTTGCAGAAAAAGCCTAAACTAAGGTAAAATAATGCCTGCCCATCTTCCACTGCAAGCATATCACCAATAATAAATTTGAGAAACAGCAGTGAAAAGATTCAGAATGACCATACCTAAGCCACCACAACCATCCCAGATTTCACGGGACTGTCCCGGAATTTTATTTTTTAATCTCAGTGTCCCTCAGATCCAGGCTGTGTCCCAAAGCCAACGGTTGGAGTGCTTGTTCCAACACCCAGCTCCAGTTCTAAGTAGTTTCTGAACCTAAAAGAGCCTTTGGATACCCGGTTCGAGAAGGAGAAAGGAAAAAGCAGCAGAGCAAAATCGAAATAGACTGTAAGTTTTGTACTCGGTCACCAATGTTCAACCCCATCCCCACTGGGCACTATTGTTCTGCCATCAACTGAGTTCTGCTGTTCTTTCCTGACCCCCCTGCTGTGCATTACTGTTTCTTTCCACCCCCACTAAGTCCTATTGTTCCTCACCCGCTGGGCACAATATTTCTACTCTCACCTCTTGTAGGGCACTCTGGTTCTCCGCCATCCCTACTGGCCACTATTGCCCACCCTTGATGGGCAGTACTATTCTCCCCACCCCCTACTGGACACTGATCTTCCTTCCAACCCTCCACTGGGCACCATTGTTCCCCCCTATTTCTATCTGGACACTATTGTTCCCCCACTGGTCACTATTGTTTCCCCACTTCCTACTAGGTACTACTGTTCTCTCCCACTCCTGCTGGGTACGATTGTTACTCCCAAATCCCCGCTGGAGCCAAATAAGTACTGTTTTTAGATCATTAGAATAGATATTGCATCAGTAGATGTACATTATACATATGTAAGCTATTTTTTTTTTTCATAACTGAAAAACTCACCTTCTATCTGGACAAAGACATCCTCACTCTTCCTTGAAATGTTGGATGCAGACCTCACTTTACAGGAATAATTCCCAGAATCCTCCAGCTGAGCAGATTGGATACCATATTGATAAAACAAACTGAATTCCTGGATATTCTGTCCATCTCTGTAGAAGGCAAAATGCAGTTCTGTCCTCTGTCTGAATGGACTCAGATGTGTGTCACATGTCAGGGTCATGTTGATTCCTTCTAAGACTTTGATAGTGCTTACATTTAGCACTGGGGTGAAAAACAGTTCTAAAAAAACGAATGATTAAAACAGTTATGTGAAATGTTGGTGAAATGTGTATGTCTTTAATTAATATCAATACATTTTACTGAAAATGTCCAAAAAAATTGTCAAAGGTGTAGGCAGGTTGAATTATTATATTATATTATATATTATATAATATTATATATTATATTATTATATTATATATTATATATTATATAGTATAGAGAGCCAGCGACAGGCCCAGGCTGGGGAAATGGTTAAATGTTTTCAGCTTAGTTCCGAGGCTTTTGGTCCTAGCCAGCCTATCTGTGCTATAAAAAGGGAACACCTGAGGTCCAGGAGTTCTGGGTTCCGGTGGATCCAGTGAGTTACAGCTGCTGAAGGAAACCGGGTTTTTGGAAGACATCCAATCCGCGGACAAAGCCGTTATGGACTCTCATCTCATGTATGCCTGGGCCACTACACTATTCTAGTTAGGATTAGGGGAAGGGAGTTGTTCATATTGAACTGTTCTGCCACATTTGTTCAGTAAAGTTACATTAACTGTTATGAGACTGGTCTGAAATTATTCAAAGTTGTGCATGTTGGTTTTGGCCTATTTAAAGAACCAGGGTCTGTAAAGCACAAAGGGGTATGAAGTAACACCACTACAAAAGGTTACCTTGGCAAGACAAGAAGAGGAATGTAGTTGCTATGGGTTACCAAGTGAAGGAACAAGCTACAAGCAAAAGTCAGTAGGCGTGGTACCTGATATCGAGGGGGTCTTTGTCTGGCTCTCTCTCTGAGGTCGGTATTCAATAGAAACCAGGTTCAAACCCCTCATTATGGAGATCTATGGCCAGGTCACGAGGATCCTCTGGAGGACCAAAACACCAAAACTGGGAGAATTGCAATAGGCTGAAGAGGGAGGGGCGGGGCTGAGGAGGCAGAGTGTCCAGAGAAGCAGAGACTTAAAGCTGGTGACCCAATAAAGGTACCAGGAGTCAGGGCCGATGCAGGGATTTTTGTCTACACAGGCGAAGGTGCATTTTGCAGCCCACCTCCCACCACCCCCTCTCCTGCACAATGCAACCCCCACCCCATTGCTCCACCACAAATATTATAGCATGCTCCACAAATATTACAGTTGCTCCACCGCAAATACTGCAGCGTGCTCCACAAATATTACAGTTGCTCCACAAATATTACAGTTTTTCCACTACTAGGACAGCATGCCTCCATACCTACCAGCACACTTCCGTATCCCCCTGCACATCTATGCACCTCCAAAACACCTCATACCCCCCCAGAACACCTCCAAACCCCCAGTACATCTGTGTGCCCCTAGCACACCTCTGTAGCCCCCTCAACACATCTTTGAAGCCCCAGAACACCTCCGTACCTTCCAGCATATCTCTGTACCCCTTTGCACATCTCTGCACCCCCCCCAGAATGCCTCTGAACCCCTTAGCATGCCTCTGTGCCCCCAGCACATCTCCATATCCCCCCCAAAAATGCCAAATACCCCCAGTATACCTTTATACCCCCTTGCACACCTCTGCACCCCCTTCGCACACCTTTACAGGCCCCCAGCACACATCTATACCCCCCACACACCTTTGCATCCCTCAGAATACGCTGTATCCCAAGTACCCCTAGAACACCTTTACAGCCTACCACACACCCCTGCACCCCCAGCATGCCTTTGTACTCCCCAGCAAGCCTTTGTTATCCCTAGCAGGCTTCTGCACCCTCTCCAACATGCATCTGCACCCCCAGCACACTGTTGTACCCCCTTGTACACCTCTGCACCCCCAGAATCCTCTGTATCCTTCAGCATGCTGCCATATCCTCAACACCCCTCAGCACATGTACTCTGCTGTACATCTCTGTCTCCCCCCCCCCGCACACCTCTGTACCCCCAGCACACCTATGCATCCCCAACACACCTCTATCTCCCAGCATCCTCTATATCCCCCAGTACACCTCATCAAGCCTTTGTAACCCCCAGCATGACTCTGTGACCCCCGGCACATCCATGTATTCCACCACACATCTCTGCACCCCCCCTCCCCCACGTCTGTGTCCCTAGTACACCTCTGCAACTCCCCACACACTTCTGCATCCCTTAGCAGGTCTCTGCACCCCCCAGCACATCTTTGTGCTCCACTACTAATCTCTGCAACCCTTAAACCACTAACACCCCTCTGTACCCACTTGAATATTTCTGTACCCCCCCCCCCTTCCCACACACACAAAACTCTGTACTACTGATCGGCAGCTCTCTCACTTGTGTAGTATGTACTAAAACTGGCTCCTTCACCTCCACTGTATAGTGTGAAGTGCTTGACAGAGGTGGAGATGGCGCACCACAGAGCTGTATAGCAGGCTCAACCACTCTCCCTGCTTTCTGCCTCGCTCCCTCCTCCTTCCCTGCACATCACTCCACCAGGGACTACACCTGGCAAAAAAAAAAATCCCCCCTGGCACCGGCCCTGCAATGAGCCTCTTATTGGATCCCCTGATGGCCCCGGGCCCTTGGCCACTGCCGAAGTGCCCGAATAGTCAGTCCGCCCTTGCTCCTAATACAAACATACAAGTGACATGGGACAAGTTACTTTTCTAAGTTACTTTTCTAAGAAACTCTTTATTACTGCACACAGTGAAGGCTCATCTCTAAGTCCGAAAAACACCTTAATGTCACATTCTTCACATGACCTCTCAAAATGTACCCCCGCATGCAGGGGCGCAGATGAACCCGCCCACAAAGGCAATATAAGTTCTGGAGTCAATTAGGGGACTGAATTTCAAAGAATGTTCAAAACAATTGAAATTGCAGCTCATCCCTATAAATTTCTATTAGCGTAAAGGATAAATGCACTTTAAAGACAAGGTTCACTTACCCGGTATCTTTTTTGCTCCTTTCCCCTGACTTAACCTACTGTACCTCTCCATAGATGCATAGATACTCACCTCAATTCCACAGCAAGTTTGTTTACAACCAGCACCTCAAATCTCCACTGTCCTAGCTGCGACAGAAGCCCATAGAAGATTTCTATGGGAATGTCACTGATAGTCTCCAGCCTCAAGACTTATCTCAATAGAAGTCTAAGGTGCACTAATACTGAACCAGCCAAATGCTGCTGAACCGGGCCAAATTTCAATCAGTGTATGGCCAACTCTACATCGCTGGATGTAATAAAACAGCTGAACCAATGCATCTCTGGAGGGGGAGGGTGGGTTAGGGGAGGTCAGGGGAAGGGGGCAAAAAGATACAAGTCTTAGGCTGGGTTTACACCTATGTGAATTGGATGCAATTTTCTCTGAATCCAATTCGCACGACAGGAGAATGTGACTGGCATTCATTGGAGCCGGTGTCAGGGCTGGACTCAGCCCTTCCTTCTCTGAGCTGGCCGCTCAGCTGTCGGCTAATTGCCAGCTCCTATCTCTCCACAGTTACTCAGCTGTTGATATCCTGCTCGTCAGTCCTGCTTACTTAAGCCGTCCAGTCCAGAGGGTCTCTGCCTTAGCCTTAGTCAACATCACAGAGACACTCTGCTGCATTCCTTGTTAAAGACTTGCTTTGCTGACATCCCTTCTGGCTCCAGATCCTGCTTGCTGTTCTACTACATTGATCCCTGACTTCTGGCTTGGCTGACTATGTGTTCCGTTACTGAACTTTGGCTATGTTTTGACTATGTTTGTTCTTTTTACTTTTATTATTAAACAAGTGTGATTTAATTGTACTTCTGTCTCGGTCTGATTTCATGGTTTCTGACAGCTGGTTCACATATCTCCGGGGAGGCTGCGGAGCGGCTTGCACAGAAATGCTGTGCATCTTTGGCTTAGGGCCGAATTCAGGCAGAGATTCTTCCCTGAAATTGAGAACAGGGATGCACAGCATTCCTGTGTGATCTGTGGCCGTTTTAGTTGTGAACCCAGCCTTAAAGTGCATACTGGGTGACAGTCTATAATTCTGCACAGAACACCATTTACCTAAAAGCTGGTGGTACGGGGGCGGAGCTAGCAGCCGACATGTGAACAGCGCTTCACAGGAGCTCCGGCCGGGACATCACATATTGCCTATATCCTGAGTGTCAGAGACACGGATCCTTTGCAACACCGGCACCCCCTTACTCACCGGACCCTACAGATCACTGGGGTATGGTTAAATACGGGCCAGCACCCATGGAACCGGCTGCGGATCGTTTATCCTGCTATGCCTGGGGAGTCCAAGATGGCAGCGCACACGAGGCAGAAGACTAGGGCCCCAGCAGCACACAGCGGAGCTGATAGATTATCCCCACAACCTGGGAAGGTAAGCCCGCTGCCCCGCAGATCTCCGGGTAGAAAAAGAGGCTTGTCCCTGGATAGACTCTCCTGTGCAGATACAAGAGATACAGAGTTAGCAGATGGAGCAGAGGAAACCTCATTAAAGCAAATTATGGAGGCTATTTACACCTGCCAAACTACTTTGACTGAGCATATTGATGGGATAAGGGCAGAAATGTCCTTTCTGAAGCAGAATGTGCAGACCATTAGAGAGAGGGCCTCGGAAGCTGAGCAAAGAATTAGTGACATGGAGGATGTGGTGCATCCTATGGAGGATAGGGTACAGCATCTACATATAGAAATAAATACCTACACAGATAAGCTGGGAGACATGGAAGACAGACAAAGGAGGAACAATGTCCGCTTTGTAGGTTTCCCTGAAAAAGCTGAGGGAATGCAGCCAGAAGATTTCTTAGAGCTCTGGCTTAAGGATAATGGTGGTGTTTCTGTTCTTCTTAGAGACCTGTGACCCCTTGAGGTCACTTTAATTATTCTTCCTTTTGTTTATGAGAGTCAGGCACACAACAAGTTTGGGGAGTGTGCAGGGTGGGGGGGGGTTCATGTTATTGTTCAATGTTGGTTTGTGCTGTGTGCTGCTGGTGTGTTTTGTTCTCTCCCCACAGGAGATATTATCATTCAGAATTTGACTTGCAAGCAAGTATCCCCAGGTACATTACATTTATCTCCTCTACATATAAATGGAGGGTAAGATAACGCTGCTGTCATGGAACGTACGTGGTATGAACTCAAAGATTAAGAGATCTCTCATCTTTGACTTCATAAAACGGTATAAACCTCATATCATACTATTGCAAGAAACACATTTGTAGGGATCTAAGGGTATGGCACTGAAAAAAGCTAATATAATGAGAGTACTTCATGCTGAATACTCCACATACTCTAGAGGTGTTGCTATTCTGGTCACCACAAAAGCTGCAGCGCACATATTACAGGTCAAGCTAGACCCAAAT
This sequence comes from Lithobates clamitans, assembly GCA_037952925.1. Taxonomy (NCBI): domain Eukaryota; kingdom Metazoa; phylum Chordata; class Amphibia; order Anura; family Ranidae; genus Lithobates; species Lithobates clamitans. Next base: position 3,672,486 of record JBBGZY010000791.1, read on the forward strand.
GGTAGATATGCTATCTTGGTGTGTCGAATGTATAATGTGTCTTTAACGCAGGTATGTGTCTATGTTCCGCCCCCATTCTCCTTCCCAATGTTAGATAATATTATTAAGGAGGCTATACTAATTGCTCAGGGCCCATTACTACTTTTAGGAGATTTTAATGCAGTGTCGGATGGTGCTCTGGATAGACATGGGAATATTTCTGATTCCCGCCATACTTTATCCTCATGGTTGGAGAGTTATGCTCTTACTGACGTATGGAGACAGAGAAACCCTGCAGTCAGGGAGTACTCGTGTCACTCTGAGACCCATAAGACACTTTCTACAATAGACTTAGTGCTATCGTCCATGAATGGTCTTCCTTATATATCAGATGTCAGACATCTCCTTAGAGCTATATCAGACCATTCTGCTCTGGAGGTTACCTTGGATCTGAACGCTCCACGGGGAAAGAGACAATGGCGGCTGAATACAAACTGGCTCCAAGAGGAATATATTACCATGAAATGCAAAGAGAATATTGATCACTATTGGAAGGAGAATGGGATGGAAACACTGTTGGCCAATCAATGGGATGCCTTTAAGGCAACTATGAGAGGGGTGTTTGCCTCGGAGACGAGGAGTTTCTCCAAGGCACTCAACTCTGATATGAAAGATGCAGAGGCCAAGGCCTCAGAAGCTGAAAAGGAATATATACATAATTCATCTCCTGGTAGATACAAATCTTGGCAAGATAAAACAAGACAATATAACCTAATTTTAACTGAGTACACTGTTAAAAAACAACTACGTCAGACTAGATCCTTTTTTGAGTTTGGCGACAAGAGTGGTCGCCTCCTGTCCTTCCTAGCGAGTCCACTCTATACCCCGGTTTCTATAGTGAAGATCAGAAAACTAACTGGTGAGGTGGTAGAGGAACCTCAGGAGATTCTAAACACCTTTCTGAATTTTTACGAAACCCTATACCAGACACAGACCCAACACACTAATCAGGAATTGGCACTTTATATAGAGAATTTAACTCTCCCTTCACTAGATCAGCAAGATGCAATTTTGGAGCAACCAATATCACTGGAGGAAATTTGTGGCGCAATCTCCTCCTTCAAGCCAGGCAAATCACCTGGCTTGGATGGGATCCCGGCTGAGTGGTACCAGTTACATAAAGAGAAACTGACACCAACTCTACAAAAAGTTTTTATAGCAGCAGAAAGGGAAGGTATATTACCAGAATCTATGCCGGAGGCTTTAATTGTAGTGATACCCAAACCGGGGAAGGATCTGCAGGAATGCGAGTCATACAGGCCAATCTATTTGATCAATTCTGACGTCAAGATGCTGGCCAAAATCTTGGCCAGTAGATTGAAGTTGGTGATCCTTAAATTGATTAATTCAGTTCAGACTGGATTTATACCCGGCCGCTCTACCTAAATGAACTTGCGTAGATTATATGTCAATCTGCAGACCCATCACCTGAATAAGGGCAAACGGGTAGTAGCGTCTTTAGACACAAAAAAGGTGTTCGATTCAGTTGAATGGAATTATTTCTTTTCCCTTCTAGGAATTGGGTTTTGGACCAAAATGTATCTCATGGATTAGACTCTTATATAATGACCCCCGAGCAAGTATTAGAGTGAATGGGTTCATATCTGGCTCTTTCCGGATCCATAGGGGAACGAGACAGGGATGCCCCCTGTCTCCTCTCCTGTTTGCTCTGGCCATTGAGCCACTGGCTGCTAAACTCAGAACTAATTACATTTTACAGGGATTTCTGGTCGGGGACCTTGAGGAACGTGTATCGCTATACGTGGACGACATGCTCCTATATTTGAGAGATTCTTACACATCACTAGCCACGGCAGTCTCCTTGATTTGGGAGTTTGGAGATTTTTCTGGCTTCCAGATCAATTGGACCAAGTCAGTCCCTTTTCCGCTGGACCCACAGCCGGACTTAATCCTTCCGGCCCAGTGCCCTCTGGCCATTGTAAAGAAGTTCAAATACTTTGGAATAACGGTCCAATTACCAGTAGATTCATTCATTGAGGCCAATTTGTGGCCTATATTTAGAACATTTAGTGATAGGATACAGAAATGGAAAGATCTCCCACTTACACTCTATGGTAGGGCCAATTTATTTAAAATGATCTTCCTCCTGAAATTTTTGTATGTACTTTCCAAAGCCCCAACATATATCCCGAAGAAAATATTCAAACATATTAATTCCCTATTGACATCTTTCCTATGGGGTAATAAGGCTGCTAGGGTGTCTCTGGAAATACTACAATTGCCAGTTCGGAGGGGTGGTTTGGCAATACCTGACCTGCGTCTATACTATTTAGCATCTTAGTTAGTCTCTATCCATTGGAGAATGTTCCCACAGTTAAACAATGCTGCAGTTGCAGTAGAAGCAGCAGCAGTAACTTCATATGAACATATGGAACCTTACTGAACTTCTTTTTTAGGGGAGAAGTCCCCACTGAAGGAGGCAAAGAGATACTCAAATCTGCTAAATGGATATTGGGGATCTGTATAAAACATATAATGGATAATCCTCTTCACTTGTCCCCCAATGCTCCGCTATGGTTTAACCCTAACCTAAAGGAATTTTTCTGCTTAGAAGATGGATTCCGATGGGCCAGGTATGGGCTCACATACCTGCATCAGTTATGTGTTAATGGGGAACTGAAATCCTTTTCACAGTTGAGAAGAGAATTGAATGTTCTGGAGACATGGGAATATCAATTCACTAGATTGAGACATACTGCCCATGCTCAGTTTGGAGTTGGACCGGTGTCACTGGAGAACTCTAAGCTAGAAAAATTACTTGCAGACCCAGACCATACAAAACAAATATCTACATACTTCAATACACTAGCAGAGAGAGTGAATTCTAAAGAAAGTAAACTTAGAGAAAAATGGGTGGAGATCATACCAGAAATTACAGAGGACCAATGGGAGGGAGTCCTTGCATCATACTTGCCTACGGTTATTTCTGCCAGAGACAAACTGATACAACTTAGATACTTGCATCAAATGTATTATACCCCTCTTAGATTCTATAAAATCGGACGAAGGGAGGACCCCATTTGTTATAAGTGCCTGACAGCAGAAGGATCTTTTATACATATGGTATTGGAATGTGACAGAGTGAAACCATTATGGTCACAGGTGACCCAATTTATTGCTGACACCTTAGATATACCAAATATATGTAGCCCACTTCTTGGCCTACTAGGGGTCATAGAAGATGAAGTTATGAGCAATAACATGAGAACACTATTAAGGCTACTGTTTTATTATGTAAGAAAACAAATTGCACTCCACTGGATTAGAAGAGACTGTCTTACATTGAACGCCTGGAAAGGATTAGTGAATGCTAACATCACCATGTATAAAATGACATATGAATCCAGAGGATCAACCAAAAAATTTAATAAAATTTGGGGAAAATGGATTAACTCTGAAAACACGCTACAATCTGATATGTAGCTGCACAAGCTAACTATATATTTCATATGATAATTAAGAGATCTCGTGGGGAGATGAATCACAGCACAGGGCACAAATGGATTACGAGGGACACTTCCCTCCGGTTCTTGGAGTACAATATAGATTTTATCTATAGGAACGTGAGTTTTCTTCTCTACTTTGCTTCTGTTTAGACAAAGTTTCGTTTTGATTTGGTTTTCAAAAAAAAAAAGCAGCCAAATGTATAAAGAGCAAGACAAACTATAGAGCGGTATAATAAATGTATTAACCTTTTGTGTATATGCAATTATTGGGAATCTGGATATACTTTGGACTGTACCATATCTGTTTATTGCATTTTTATAATAAAATGTATGAACATTTGGCGAATAAAAACCTTTAAAAAAAAAAAAAAAGCTGGTGGCACATTTGTGATCTGTTCGGGAATAAATTACCTTTTATCGTAATAAGGATGAAGTGACTTCTCTTCCTCACTTTGCCATTCAAAGCTCTCACATCACAGGAATAATTCCCAGAATCCTCCAGCTGGATGGACTGGACTCCATATTGATCGGATGAACTGAATTCCTGAACATTCCGTCCATCTCTGTAGAAAGCAAACCACAGTTCTGTCCTCTGTCTGAGTGGACTGAGACTTGTGTTACATATCAGGTTCATGTGATCTCCTTCTATAGTATGATATTGGGTTCCTATGATTCTTGGATTCATGAACAGCTCTGCAGAAAAGGAAACCAAGGAGGAACATATAAATGCTTTTCTATGGAAAAATATAACAGGTGAAACCAGTATGCTATGGGACTTCTGACACAGGGTGAGGTGACCATGTAGAGCAACAAGGATTTACAGTGCCTTGAAAATGCAATAATACCCCTTGACATTTTACACATTTTGCCATTTTACAACTAAAAATGTAAATGTATTTTGTTGGGATTTTATATGATAGACCAGCACAAAGTGTCACATAATTGTGAAGTGGAAGGAAAATGATAAATTGTTTTTAAAATTGTTTACAAATAAATATGTGAAACGTGTGTCGTGCATTTTTATTTTTCCCCCTGAGTCAATACTTTGTGGAACCACCTTTCTCTGCAATTACGGCTGCAAGTCTTTTTGGGGATGTCTCTACCAGCTTTGCACATCTAGAGAGTGACATTTTTGCCCATTCTGCAAAATAGCTCAAGCTCTGTCAGATTGGATGGAGAGCGTCTGTGAACAGCAATTTTCAAGTCTTGCCACAGATTCTCATTAGGATTTAGGTCTGGACTTTGACTGGGCCATTCTAGCACATAATTATGATTTGATCTAAACCATTCCATTGTAGCTCTGGCTGTATGTTTAGGGTCGTTGTCCTGCTGGAAGGTGAACCTCCGCCCCAGTCTCAAGTCTTTTGCAGACTCTAACAGGTTTTCTTCTAAGATTGCCTTGTATTTGGCTTCATCCATCTTCCCATCAATTCTGACCAGCTTCCCTGTCCCTGCGGAAGAAAAGGATCCCCACAACATGATGCTGCCACCACTATGTTTCACGGTGGGGATGGTGTGTTCAGGGTGATGTGCAGTGTTAGTTTTCCGTCATACATAGCGTTTTACTTTCAGGTGTAAATGTTCAATTTGGGTCTCCTCTGACCAGAGTACCTTCTTCCACATGTTTCCTATGTCCCCACATGGCTTCTCGCAAACTGCAAATGGGACTGCTTATGGCTTGATCACGCCACTGCTCATGCGCAATTGAGCCGTGGCCATCTTAGTTTGAAGTAAACTGAATACATGTGGACCTTAATGGCTTGTATAACATTATGAATTTGTAAGTGCATTATTTTCTATTAAATGTTGCTGTGTATACAGTCTTATGCTATGGAAGGTGTCTTTTTTTCCCTATATAACATCTTTATGGAAATAAGTGCAGCGCTGCACCAAATAATATTGGAGAAAAGAGAAAAAAAATATATAGTGTACAATAAGCAGCTAACACACCTCTAGACACAGGCAAAGGCAACAAGTAATACAAAATATAGTGTAGCGCTATGTGCACATATAAATATTGTGTCAGTTTTACCTTAGCAACAATATTGTAACAATAAGTGATGCAAATTAACGTAAAAAGTGACTACAGTGAATAGATAATGTGAATCAAAAAAAATATAAAAGATATGAAATCAGACACTGAGTCTAAAAAACATACATGTGTAATCAATCAAATGGTATAGTCCATAAGAAATTGACAATTATATTGATGATAAAATAGTGGAATAGAAAACCACCACCAACAAATTCATAAGTATTAAAGTGCCAAAAAAACAGAAAAAAAGTCCTGGGATTTCCACGTAAATGGAATGGTTCACTTCTGGCAGATGGATAAGGAGGAAATCACAGATGGGTGGAAGATCAAAATAAGTGACAGGACCATCACCGGAGCATCAAAAGAGGCTTACCAGAATCAGATGACTTGAGAAGACATACGTCTTACAAGTCTCAGAAAGCGTGATGACCACCAGGTCTGGCGAGATGAATCGTCAAATTATCCTCAGCTTCCAAAAGGGGGGGGGGAGGGGTCTCACCACAGTTTTGATCGTCCCCAAGACAGTCCAACAGGCCCAGTGGATGTTTTAAAAATCATGCGAGAAGAAAAGCTCACATGGCATGATAACGTTTAAAAGCAACAATTTATTAAAATAGTAAAAATAAAACACTCACATGGTAGAAGATCAAAAACAGCTTATATAGAATCAAATGCGGTAATCGTAAGGGGTCCACCCGACATGTTTCGGCGTACAAAGCCTTCATCTGGGGTGTGGAGCCCCCCCACCTCACTGCTATTTAAACAAGAAGTGACCCCCACTGGGGGTGTCCCAATACCAGAAGTGATGCAATTGATGTCACTTCCTGATAAAACAGGGCAGTGGTATTTGACTATCTGTATATGCAGAGTGAAGTAATAAGCGGTATTATACCGCTATCATTAGCAGAAGGAAGTATGAATCTGTATTAAAAATTAGGAAATAAAGGCTGGACGCTGGGTGTTCAGGTTCAAAAACGAACCGAGTGCGTTCCAAGCCTCTATTCCGATGTAACCAGATCTCATTGGCCAAAGCGCCGTCCCGCGCCGACCAATAGATCCAGCGTATGCGCAATGACGTCATCCGCTGTGTTACTGCGGCGTCAGTGCGCTCCACTCTTAGGACCAAGGTCCTAAGACGTATGTCTTCTCAAGTCATCTGATTCTGGTGGTGGTTTTCTATTCCACTATTTTATCATCAATATAATTGTCAATTTCTTATGGACTATACCATTTGATTGATTACACATGTATGTTTTTTTAGACTCAGTGTCTGATTTCATATCTTTTATATTTTTTTTGATTCACGTTATCTATTCACTGTAGTCACTTTTTACGTTAATTTGCATCACTTATTGTTACAATATTGTTGCTAAGGTAAAACTGACACAATATTTATATGTGCACATAGCGCTACACTATATTTTGTATTACTATATAACATCTTTGCTTGGAGTGCTGTGCGGAATCTTGGGAGTTGTGGGACACATTGATGTAACTTTTTGGGACCCTTGGAACAATTGTGCAGTTGTATGTGGATCACTATGTCCGATTTGGGACCCTTCTATGAGAGGGTCAACAATATCTGGTAAGCCTTCACTCTTTACTTACAGTGGTGATCTTTTAGGGTGACTCTTCCTTGCATAGACTGAATGTTTTCACTGAGACTTACATTTTTATGTAATCTTTTTAACTTCCAATATACACATGTGCATGTAAATGCGCTTCTGGAAGAATAGTCAAACATTCCCATAGACACACTCCTAAACCTTGTGGACAGCCTTCCCAGAAGAGTTGAAGCTGTTATAGCTGCAAAAGGTGGGTCAACTCAATATTGAACCCTACGAACTAAGATTAGGATGCCATTAAAGTTCATGTGCGTGTAAAGGCAGGCGCCAATACTTTTGACAATATAGTGTAAATGGAGCTTGGCAAAGGCATCAAACTGGACAATCTCCTCAACGGACATACTACTAAAGTCTCGAGGTAAAAAAAGTTTTTTTTTTTAATGGAAGTCTAGGGCCCCCTCTGACATGGGGGTCTGGGACAATTGTCCCTTTTGCCCCCTTATAAATCTGGCACTGAGTGTTAAGAGCTACTTTTAGTGGTAAGCTTAGGTAAACAAATTTGAGAGTTAGGCAATTTTTTCCACCCCGCAAGTCAATGATCCAACCTTGAGAATAAATGTCAGCCCCCCGAGCCACTTGGGGATCCCTAACTTCCTCCAGCAGGTGAGGGGGTGCTACAAAGAGGTTTGGCCATCCGTTATTTTTTTTGGAACTAGTACAGCTCAGACTGGGCATCATTACTAACAAATTTTGGAGTTAGATGATGGCTCATTAATTCATTAATTATTAAATGTTGAATTGGGGGTTATGAAAAATTATTTAATCCCTCGGTTGGTCCTATGACTGACTCACCGTTTATTTTGACCAATATCTCCGGACTCCTCTTCTTCACACTTTTGGTTGCAGTTGTCACGTCACAGGAATATTTCCCAGAGTCCTTCACCTGAGCGGACTGAACTCTATATTGATTATTTGAAGTGAATTCTCTGACATTCCGTCCATCTTTTTGAAAAGCAAATTTCAGTTGTGTCCTCGGTCTGAGCGGGCTGAGATTAGTGTCACATGTCAGGGTCATCTCATCACCTTCTACCACTGGAGATGGGGTCACATTTATCTCTGGAATTTCATATAGCGCTATAAAATAATGATATCAACAAACGGTATTAGTAGTGTACCTTTTGTATTGATCACTACTGAGTGCAGAATTCAAATCGCACCTGTACAAATTGGCCTGCTGCAGGTGTTTTTATTTTGCACAGAGTGCCCTCTTTTATTAAACCCTATCACTGCCATGGACATAAGTAGTACCACAGATACCATGGAAAACTTGCCACAAATTTGTGGCAGTGTTGAATTGTAATGCCGCGTACACACAGTTGGAATTTCCGACAACAAATGTTCGATGTGAGCTTGTTGTTGGAAAATCCGACCGCGTGTAGGCTCTATCGGACATTTGCTGTCGGAATTTCCGACAACAAATGTTTGACAGCTGGTTCTCAAATTTTCTGACAACAAAACTTGTTGGAAATTCCAAGAGTGTGTACACAATTCCAATGCACAAAATTCCACGCATGCTCGGAATCAAGCAGAAGAGCCGTACTGGCTATTGAACTTCATTTTTCAATTTCCGAAAACATTTGTGCGACCGTGTGTATGCAAGACAAGTTTGAGCCAACATCCGTCAGAAATAAATGCAGGATTTTGTTGTCGGAATGTCTGATTGTCTGTACTTGGCATTAGTCTTGCTAACTTGCTGCACATTTTCACGCACAACCATCTCTTGGGTTTACAGAGAATGGTCCTGAAGAAGAGAAAATATCGAGTAAGCGGAAGTTGTGTGGAGGAAAATGCCTTTTTGATGTCAGAGGAGAATAGGCAGACTGGTTTGAGATGATAGACAGGCAACAGTAACTCTAATAACCACTCGTTGCAACCAAGGTATGCAGAATACGAATGCACAACACCTAAAAACCTTGAAGCAGATGGGCTACGGCAGCAGAAGACCACACCGGGTGCCACTCCTGTTAGTTAAGAACAGGAAACTGAGGCTACAATTCGCACAGTCTCACCAAAATTGGACAATAGAAGATTGGAAAAACGTTGCCTGGTCTGATGAGACCCGATTTCAGCTGTGACATTCTGATGGTAGGGTCAGAATTTGGTGTAAACAACATGAAAGTATGGATCCATCCTGCCTTATATCACCGGTTCAGGCTGGTGGTGTGGCGGATATTTTCTTGGTACATTTTGGGCCCCTTAGTACCTATTGAGCATGGTTTAAACACCACGGCCTACCTGATTATTGTTGCTGATCATATCCATCCCTTTATGACTACAGTGTACTCATCTTCTGATGGACCATGTCACAAAGCTCAAATCATCTCACCACTGAACAATGAGGTCACTGTACTCTAATGGCCTCCACACTCACCACATGTGGTGGAACGGGAAATTGGCATCATGGATGTGCAGTCGACAAATCTGCAACAACTGCGTGATGCTATCATGTCACTATTGACCAAAATCTCTGAGGAACGTTTCCACCACCTTGTTAAATCTATGCCACCAAAGAATAAAGGCTGTTCTGAAGACAAAAGGGGGTCCAGACCGGTACTAGCAAGATGTACATAATAAAGTGGCTAGTGAGTGTATATTATTTAGACATGTGCGATTAGTTTCGTACAAATCGGAAATTCGTACGAATTTCCAGAAATTCGTACATTCGTGAGGATCCGAAATACAAACTTTTATGCATACAAATTTTGTATGAAATACGAAATTTCGTTTACGAACTTCGGCTAAATTTATCATAACGAACTTTCGTTAATGTTACGAAAAGTTAAGGAACCTAAAAGTTAAAAACCCCAGGAAGTCAGCACAGCACATGGAAAATTTGTATTTTGTACGAATCCGATTTGAATTTCGGACACGTATTACGAATTAATTTTAATATGAAACAGAATGGAACGAAACAAAACAAATTAATTGACGGCGCACATGTCTAATATTGTTTGGGGGTTTAACAGGTCTTCATTCCTAAAATGTGCATTTAAACATGTGTGCAATAAAAATTTGAAATGGCAGCAAAAGGTTTAATAAAATCTGCTAGCTTAATTAAAGTGGATCCTCACTGCATGTGAACACCACAAACCAAAAAAACTCTGTTCAATTCATTTTTAATATTCAAAGCAAACTCCCCCATCCATCCATGTCTCCGTGCTTTATTTTGCTGAGAAATCACTTTAAAAAACACCCCCTAACATTTCTGGTCGCGGCCATCTTGAGTAAGGGCACATGATTCATGCGTAGCTCCCAACTGTCCCTGATTTCGAGGGACATTTCTTCCATACGTTTGCTAGTAGGTGTCCCTCATTCCCATCTCAAAATGTTGGGAAGTATCTGGAATCCATCTGCCCTTAGTTCAAGCATGTGTGCAGGAGAGTGTGCTTAGCTGAGAAAACCCCTGCTTCCCTCCTTAAGACTCCTGGGATGTATAACAAAATTTGCCTAGGCAAGAAACTAGGAAGTAACTGAAGAAATTAGAAAAAAAAAGGTTTAAAACAAGTAAATATGATATACCCGTATATACTCGAGTATAAGTCGTTCCGAGTATAAGTCGAGGCCCCAAATTTACCACAAAAAAATGGGAAAAACTTATTGACCCGAGTATAAGACGAGGGTGAGAAATGCGCAGCTACTGTAAGAGGAAAAGAGGGTCAACAATGCCCATTTGCAGCCTCACTGTGCCCATTTGCAGCCATAGGTCCCCCGAACTTCAAACTCGGTAGTTAAGGGTTCCTAGATGCCCCCTAGCTGCAGCCAAAATTTGGGGTCTCTGAACCCAAAGGGTCCCGAAATGACATTGCTGCAGATGGACACAGTTGACTGATTTTGGGGCCCCGTATCTCGGGGCCACTTAGTGCTAGGAACCCCAAATGTGGTGTGCAAACCCAGTGGAACTAGCACCATAAAATATCCAAAGCTGGGATTTCTAGCACCAAGTGGCCCCGAGATACAGGGCCCCAAAAATCAGTTCAGAAAATGTCAAGCACTTTACTTCAGCAGAGAATGACATTTTCTGAACCGATTTTGGGGCCCCGTATCTCAGGGCCACTTAGTGCTAGGAACTCCAGCTGGATATGTTGTGGTACCAGTTCTCCTGGGTTTGCACACCAAATTTGGGGTTCCTAGCACCAAGTGGCCCTGAGATACAAGGCCCCAAAATTGGTTCGGAAAATGAAATTTTTTGCTGCAGAAAAGTGCTTGACTCAAGTATAAGTCGAGGGGGGGGCACTTTCAGCACAAAAAAATGTGCTGAAAAATTCGACTTATACTCGAGTATATACGGTACTTTCCTATCTATTTACTAATGCTAGCAGCATGAGGATTAATAATAATCAATGTTAATATGGAGAATGAAGTTCCACTTTAAAGCTTAGATATATCTTATGACTTACTTTGTATGTAGATGATGACGTCGTCTTGTAAATTTACATATGTATACAAAGGATGTTTATCTGTACATTTGTATCTCCCTGAGTCCGTCATGTTTACAATTTCTATATGTAATACGGATGTGTATCTCTGATTATGAATGGTAGAATTTTCCTTGTAAAAGGTTATGAATGTTGACATGAAGCCAGAACGATGGTGACATCTCAGAGTCAGATCATCTCCTTCATGAACGTAGAGAGGAACCCGCAGGATCAGCGGGTCTGAAACACATCATATGAGAAGATGAAGGTTACATGAGTAACATAGTATTGCCCCACAACCAAATACATTTATAGTATAAGTATATAGAAACAGAAAATTGATGGTAGAAAAAGACAGAGTAGTCCATTGAGTCTGTCCATTTTTTTTTGGTTTTGTTTGTTTTTTGGGGGGGGGTTTTGGTTGTTTTTTTATTGTTTTTTTTTCTTTTTCGTTATTGTCTGACTATAGATCTATGTTTATCCCAAGCATGTTTGAAACCATGTACTGTTGACTGTCTCACTACCTCTGCTGGCAGTTTATTCCACAGAAAAAAAAAAAAAACAACAAATAAATGCTTTGGCTCTGAGGAAGATGGTAAGCCCTTGAAACGCGTTAGCTGTTTGTGATGCCATTTGACCCATCCAATATCTGGTACGGGTTGCAGGCATTCAGAGACGTAGTCTCATCTACTGATAAGCCTTTTTTATACACTCGTTTGTGAGTGTGACTATTGCTGTCATAGTTTTTTTAATAAATTCTACCATTGGTAATGCACAAGGTCGGTGCGCCCTCCTTTCCTCTTTTTATGTGGCAGTTTATTCCAAGCATCAACCACCCTTTCAGTAAAATAGTACTTTCTAAGATTAGTTTTGAACTTTCCTCCAGTTAGTTTGAGGTCATGTCCCCGTGTTCTTGATTTTGGATTCATATTGAAAAGACCTCCTTCCTGAACCTTATTCACCCCCTTGGTTGATTTAAAGGTTTCAATCATGTCTCCCCTTTACTTTCTTTTCCTCCAGAGAGTACATATTAACGTAGAACCCTTGTCCCAGGATACGGTTGCAGGTAAATTTAGTTATACTGGGTGGTAGCCAGCCTGGCTGATTTGTAGTGTTTCGTGGTCAAATTACTTCACTCCTAATCCTGTTTGGCTGTGGTTTCTCCCTTTTATCAGTAGGTGGTGTTGTTGCCTTTGACATTAGAGTGATGAGCTACATTTAATTCAGGTTATGGATAAACATATCTTTCTCAGCCAATCATATTTGCTGCTATGCATGCTGGGAAAGGGTATTTATTTGGAAAAAGTCATGTGATCAGGATCAGTCTTCCCACCCAGGGCTGCAGCCTGGGTGGATGTGTGTGTACAGCTCCTGGTTGCTGCTAGGACTGAAGCCCGAGTCCTATCCAGGTGGCCGCTGGCTGCTAGGCCTGTCCGAGGCCTATCCAGGTGTTCAAGTTTCTGCTGAGGAAAGCCTGCTAAAGATCCGGAAACGATTCTGAGAGGGTTAGAGTTCTGAGGAAGCACCAGAGGGGACTCTTTATTTTGCTTTTTTAACACATCTGGGTGGACTGCAAGTGCAATGCTCTGCGCTCCAAGTCCACCTTTTTTGAAGTCTTAGAGCCTATGGCTCTAATCAAGTGCTTCAAACAAACATCCCCGCCACTGAAATTTAGGTGCCCGGCGTCCAAAAAAGGGGCCAGACACCTAAATAGGGGGTGGCAGCAGCGGCCATGGATAGATTCATGCAATGCATGAATCTATCCATTATTCATAGAGGGGGGTGGTGTGATAGAGGGGGGTGGCGTGACAGAGGGGGCGGCGCCTGTGAGCCCTTAATGGACTCACCACCACTGGTGGATGGGGAGAATGCTAACAGCGGACTTCACACAGACTGTGATATGCCGACTGCTCTGTCATGTGTGAGTGCAATTCAGATTGTTTGTTTTTAAACATTTAATTAAAGGAAAAATTACTGTACCAGCAGCTACCTGGCTCTTTTCTCTCTCCCAGTTTGTCTCCTCTGTAATTGTCCCCTGCTCCGCCGCTCTGATCCACCCGCTGTCCTGGCCCCCCTATGTGCTTGGGCCCCCTACAGGAGGGCCGGTGGTACCCTCTGATCATAAAGATTAATGCTGAATTTTTTGTTTGCAGGAGAAAGAGTGGGGCTTTTTGATGAAAGGGTAAAGTGGGGGAGAGTATTGCTCGCGGAGGGAATCTTGCACTCTTCTTAGCCCTACACTGTGCGTTATACACCCCTGACTCCTGCACTCTTTTTGTTTTTGCACTCATGACTCCTACTATGCATTACACACTCCTGTCCACTGCATTCTGTGCATAAGACTCACAGGCTCCACTCACACCTAGGCGTTCTGGATTGCAGGCGGAGTAAAAACTTCTTTTGGGCAACAAGCATCATGCGATTCTGTTTGCAGGATTTTGCCGCGATTTGTCGGGCAACATTTGCGGCAAAATTGCACCGCGATTGGGATGCCTCTGAAAGTAACAGGATCACGAGCACGTCCCGCGATTTGCTTCATTTTGTGAATCGCAGGCGGGATCGGGATCCGGATCCGGAACTCCTAGGTGTGAATGGAGTCACAATTTTGGCCACGCTCACTGTTCACTGTGGCGCACTGAGCTACATTATTACTCTCCTTGGGGCATCCAAAAGTGTCCCAGGTCTTTAACAATCTTATAGTGTATACTAAAAAAAGAAAACCTGCTGAAGTGTTCGGGTTTTTGCTTAAAGAAAAGGTGGCAACCCTACCTCTATCCCACATTTTTCCTGCTCTGAGAAAGAAACCTCTCCTTGTTTAACCACTTCAGCCCCGGAAGAATTTACCCCCTTCCTGACAGGGCCATTTTCTCCGATACGGCACTGCGTCTCTTTAACTGACAAGTGCACGGCCGTGCTAAGTTGTACCCAAGCAAAATTGATGTCCTTTTTTCACCACAAATAGAGCTTTCTTTTGGTGGTATTTGATCACCTCTGCAGTTTTTATTTTTTGCGCTATAAACAAAAAAGCGCAACAATTTTGAAAAAAAAAACACAATTTTTTTACTTTTTGCTATAATAAATATCCCATTTTTTTTTATATATTTTTTCCTCAGTTTAGGCCGATATGTATTCTTCTACATACTTTTGGTAAAAAAAATCACAATAACCGTATATTAATTGGTTTGCGCAAAAGTTATAGCGTCTACAAAATAGGCTATTGATTTATGGCATTTATATTGTTTTTATTTTTTTACTAGTAATGGCGGTGATCAGCGATTTTTATCAGAACTGCAATATTGCGGCGGACAGATCGGACACACTTTTGACACTTTTTTTGAAACCATTGACATTTATACAGCGATCAGTGCTATAAATGACCATTGATTACTGTATAAATGTCACTGTCAGGGAAGGTGTTAACACTAGGGGGCGATCAAGGGGTTAAATGTGTTTCCTCATTGTGTGTTCAAACTGTGGGGGGGATGGGACTACCTGGGGGAGGAGACCGATCGCTGTTCCTATATACTAGGACACACGACCTGTCTCTTCTCCCCTGACAGGACGTGGATTTGTGTGTTTACACACACAGATCCACGTTCCTGCTCTGTCACGAGCGATCGCGGGTGCCTGGCGAACATCGCGGCCATCGGGCATGAGCATCAGCTCCTCAGTGACACTGTGGGGGCGCGTGCCCCCGATACCCCTTAAAGCGGCCGCCGTACAGCTACAGCGGTTCGCGCAGGGGATCCATTCTGGTGCGCGGTCGGCTAGTGGTTAAGCATAAAAGTGACTGGTGCCCAAATTCTTTCTTGTTCATCAACCACCATGCCCTGTACCCTACACCCTGAGGATAAATGTCAGCCCTCCCTACCCCCGGCAGTCACCATCAGACACCTGGGTATGCGCTACATTATTTTCCTGACATGATATGACTTATCCCCCAGACTTTTCACCATTTTTGTTAGCTGTCTCTGGACTCGTTCTATCTTACATAGTTACATAGTTAGTCAGGTTGAAAAAAAGACACAAGTCCATCTAGTTCAACCAATAATAAAAAAAAAATAATACTAACACCATACAATCCTATATACACAATCCTTGCTACGGCAAAGGAAAATACTCCTTCCTGATCCCCCGAGAGGCAATCGGATTTTCCCTGGATCAACTTTACCTATGAATGTTAGTACCCAGTTATATTATGTACATTTAGGAAAGTATCCAGGCCTTTTTTAACCGCTTCAGCCACGGAAGATTTGGCTGCTAAATGACCAGGCCATTTTTTGCGATTCGGCACTGCGTCACTTTAACTGACAAGTTAACTGCGGCGCTGCACCCAAACAAAATTGACGTCCTTTTTTCCCCACAAATAGATCTTTCTTTTGGTGGTATTTGATCACCTCTGCGCTTTTTATTTTTTGCACTATAAACAAAAAAAATTTTGAACAAAAAACACAATATTTTGTACATTTTGCTGTAATAAATATCCCCATTTTTTTCTAAAAAAAAGCTAGTTTTTTTCTCAGTTTGGGCCGATATGTATTCTTCTACATATTTTTGGTAAAAAAAAGTCACAATATGCATATATTGATTGGTTTGTGCAAAAGTTATAGCGTCTACAAAACAGGCGATAGATTTATAGCATTTTTATTATTATTTTCTTTTTTACTAGTAATGGCAGCGATCTGCGATTTATTGGGGCTGCGACATTACGGCAGACACATCGGACACTTTTGACACATTTTTGGGACCATTGTCATTTATACAGCGATCAGTGCTATAAAAATGCACTGATTACTGTAAAAATGTCACTGGCAGGGAAGGGGTTAACACTAGGGGGCGATCAATGGGTTAATTGTGTTCCCTCTCTGTGTTCTAACTGAAGGGTGGAGGTAACTGTGTAGGGGAGATGACAGATCGCTGTTTATACTTTGTATGAACAGACAATCAGTCTCTTCTCCCCTCAGAGAACTGGAAACTGTGTTTACACACAGAGATCCCGGTTCCCAGTGTGTCACCAGCGATCACGGGAGCTCGGCGGTGATCGCGACCGCCGGGCGCTCACATCGGCTCTGGGGGCGAGCAGCGGGTGGCACACGCGACCCTAGTGGCCACAGGGCAAAGCGACGTTACATAACGTCATTTCGCCCAGCCATGCCATTCTGCCGCAGTGAAACTGCGGCGGCTGGTCGGCAAGTGGTTAAAGCAATCTACTGAGCTGGCCAGAACCACCTCTTGAGGGAGTCTATTCCACATTTTCACATCATTTTTTTTTGAAGGTAAGTATCTGGATTTGACTCTGCATCAGCTTCTAATGCTGTGTACACACGACCAGACTTTTCAACCGAACTGGTCCGCCGGAACGAATCCGTCGGACAATCAGACCGTGTGTGGGCTTCATTGGACCTTCAGTGGACCTTTTCAGTCAAAAAGCAGACGGACTTTAGATTTAAAACATGTTTCAAATATTTCCAACAGATTTGAGTCCGGTCGAAAAATCCGTTCGTCTGTATGCTAGTCCGACGGACGAAAACTGACGCTAGGGCAGCTATTGGCTACTGGCTATGAACTTCCTTATTCTAGTCCGGTCGTACGTCATCACGTTCGAATACGTCGGAAGTCCGTCGAAAAGTCCGACAGGATTCAGTCCGTCGAAAGTCCAGTCGAGTGTACACGGCATTACGGTCCCTTGTGCAGCAGAGCTCAGATCGGGAGAGGAAAAATCAGCACAAAGAGCTATACAGTGGTGCAGTACTCATACTGTATGCTAATAAAGATCTTGCTGAGAGATGAGCTCATTAGGGGTATCCTGGGTAATACTGACAAACTATGGACAGAAAACTATTTGGTCTGTGACATCACATGGATCAGACCAAACCTGTAGCTCATCCCTCCTGCTTTGCTAATATTTCTCTTATTTTGTTTGGAATGGGCAAAAACACATTATTTGGTATATTTCCAACTGACCTACCAGTAACAACATCCAGTCTGGCATTGCCGCTTCTTTCTGTACCAGCCTGGCATCTGTAGTTCCCGGTATCCTCAGTGTTTGCAGATCCGATGGTAAAGATTTTTCCTGTATGTATCTTTTTACCATCTTTGAACCAGGTGTAGGTCAGACTTCTTCCTTCGGTGATCCCCACATCACACGTCATTCTTATAGACTCTTCTGTGAAGATCTTCCTCCAGTTTGGGGTGAAGGTGACCACAGGGCTCATTGCCAATCCTGAAGAGGATTAAAGTGGAAGTAATGGGTAGTATGGCTTCTATGAAAGGTGGAACTGGGTGGAAAGGACAGACGTAGTCGGGTACTCACAGTTCCCACAGTTCTATTAATCTATTCCCTGTACACAGGAAGATTACAGAAGCGGGGGGGGGGGGGCATGGATGGAGAAGGATTTCACCGCACACAAGAGGCATCTGCACAAGGGACACTGTAAAAATATGTCCCTTTTGCTGATTTTTGTGTTTTTATCCTAATATTTTGGCTGCACTTAGGCTTTATTTCCCCCCAAAATTGATGCAAAAATGAGCTAACCTTGGGGTCTTTACTTTCCGAAAAGGGATTACAGTAAAACCTTGGATTGCAAGTAACTTGATCTGCAAAGGTTTTACAAGACGAGAAACATTTTTTTTTTTTATAAATTTTAACTTGATAAACAAGTGAGGTCTTGCAAAACAAGTAGTGTCACGTCACAAATGAGAAGAGAGGTGCCTCTAATTGTCGCAATATGGCCACGTTCAGGCTGCGGCTCACAGCAGGGGGTCCGGTGCGTCCTGGTTCATCGTTTCAGGTCCGATTTTAGCCCGAATTTTGGGCTGAATTCGGACCTGAAACGGACCAAAAGACGCTGTGCAAAACGCACCGGACCCGCTACAGAGATATGTGAACCAGCTCCATAGAGAGCCGGTCATAATCTCCTGCAATTGCGAATTGCATGCGGGTTGTACTGGCTCATCATCTTGGCATCATGACTCCAGCCAGAGCACCAGGCACTAGACCTCCACAAAGATTCATCTCCCCCCGTATGCGTAGCCCACAGCAGGGCCCACGCTGCCGACCCCACAGGAGATGGAGCCCAGGTGGCATTGAATGCACCCACCAATACAGATCAAGCCTCACCTGCGACCCGCCATCAGCCACGTGGCCAGGCCCCCAACAGGCCATGGACCGGCACTGGTTCATGGCCTGGGGTTTGGGGACCTCTGGAATAGAAGTCTCCAACAGGCCATGGACTGGCACCGGTCCATGGCCCGGGGGTTGGGGACCTCTAGAATACTGAACCTCAGAATGTATCCCTAAAGGACTGCTTATCAGTTCACTATAATTCAAAAAGGCAGGGTCCCTTGAAAGTCATCCACCCATTAAGGATATACATTTCCATATTAGGCTCTTTCTAATAGTATAGCATTTCCTTATAAGGGCAATGATGTTAAGCAAGGGCATTACTAACATTTTCATTGGGCAGTTGGCTGCTATTCACTGGAATCATGATGTACGCATGTAAAAATCAGTTAAAAATATCCACTCAATCAGGATTAGACAGTATTTTTTTTATTACCTCTATGATTCTACTATTTCTAGAATTTTACTATAGTAATTGATTGAATGATATAAAATAAAGACTCACCTGTGTGTCCCAGTATTGTGGCTGTAAAATAAGACAAAAAGTGTTACATGTTTGAAATACATACTGCAGTCTATGCAAAAATCCTGTATTGTTTCTACGAGAAGAACTTTCCATGTATAGTGCTGTGAAAAAAGTATTTGCCCCTTCCTAACTTTTTTTATTTTTTTGCATATTTGTCAAACTTGAGATCATCAAACAAATTTTAATATTACACAAAGATAACCCAAGTAAATACAAAATGATGAGTTCATTTATTAACTATTTGGTGTCCGCCCATTGCCTATAGATGGGGGACATGAAGCAGCGCCGATGCGGGTTAACATACCGATACGTCGCCTCGCATCGGTGGCTCCTGAACAGCTCACAGAGTGCGCCCACCGGGGAGCCCAGCTGTCGCCATGTCACCCGGCCACAGCGGAACACATTACAGCTGTGTCCAAGTGAAGGAAAGTTGTTCTACCTTGTAATCGTTGTGTCCATTCACAGCAATCACATAGTAAACAACAGAAAGTGAAAGTAAAGATCAGCAATCTCTGCTAGAGAGAAGTGATGCAGATTGTACACTCATAAAAACTGTAGTGCCAGCTTTCCCCAGTGTTCCTGATCATTGCCCCCTAGAATGTAAATAAAAACTGCAGCCAGCCCTGTCACCTATCCCAGTGCACCATACACTATATCAATGTCCTGATCACCACCATTCATAGGAGAGTTCCACGGCGAAAGCCACTGCTGACCAAAAAGGACACAAAGGCTCGCCTCACATTTGCTGAAAAGATCTTGATCATCCCCAAGACTAGGGATGAGCCGAACGCCCCCCAGTTCGGTTTGCAACAAAACCTGCGAACAGACTGAAAATTTGCTCGAACTTTAGAACCCCATTGAAGTCTATGGGACTCGAAGGTTCAAAATCAAAAGTGCTAATTTTAAAGGCTAATTTGCATGGTATTGTCCTAAAAAGGGTTTGGGGACCCTGGTCCTGCCCCAGGGGACATGTATCAATGCAAAAAAAAGTTTTAAAAATGTTTTTCGGGAGCAGTGATTTTAATGATGCTTAAAGTGAAAAAAAAGTGAAATATTCCTTTAAATATCGTACCTGGGGGGTGTCTATAGTATGCCTGTAAAGTGGCGTGTGTTTTCCGTGCTTAGAACAGTCCCTGCACAAAAATTACATTTTTAAAGGAATAAAAGTCATATAAAACTGCTTTCGGCTTTAATGTAATATCGGGTCGAGGCAATATGGATGAAAATCAGTGAGACAAAGGGCATGGGTACCCCCCCCCCCCCAGTCCATTACTAGGCCCTTTGGGTCTTGTATGGATATTAAGGGGAACCCGGCACCCAAATTAGAAAAAGGAAAGGCGTGGGGCCCCCAGGCCCTATATACTCTGAACAGCAGTATACAGGTGGTGCAAACAACACAGGGACTGTAGGTTTGTTGTTAAGTAGAATCTGTTTGTAATTTTGAACTGGTACATTTTTAAAGTGTAGCTCCAGCCAAAAAATCTATTTTAAGCTTTTTGGAAAACATAGGGAAGGGTTATCACCCCTGTAACATTTGTTTTGCTGTCTGTGCACCTCTTCAAAAGGTTTCACCTCACTTTCTGTCCCAATGACAAATGTTTTTAGAAAATTTGGGGTTTTTAGTGAAACAAGGATTGGTGATAAAGCATCAGTAAAGAGGAGACACGTTTTTCCCATGTTAACTCTTACAGGAGATTTTCCCTTCCTAGGGGTAGATTTCATCTCACTTCCTGTTGTCTCCTTCCATTTGGAAGTAGGAGTTGTTTGTAAGTTGGATGTTTGAAAGTAGGGGCCTGCCCTATATACTCTGCAGAAATTAGGGCCTTAGGTGTTGGTGTTGCCACAACACTGTAAGCCCTCACTACATACCTCATTACATGCCCCTGTTGAACAGGGTCAGAAAAATTGGGCCTTTGGTGGTGGTGGTGGTGGTGGTGGTCGTGCTGGTGCCACAACACTGTAAGTCCTCACAGTTACTCTTGGTGTTTGCAAAAACGGGCCCTGCTGTAAAATATTAGATCAAGAATTGTAATTACATGCACCTGTTGAACAGGGGGAGAAAAATTGGGCCTTAGGCACTGGTGCCACAACACTGCAACCCCTCACAGATACTCTAGTTGGAACGCAGGAACGAGCCCTGCTGCAAAGTATTGCATCAAAAATTGTAATTACACGCCCCTGTTAAACAGGGGCTGAAAAATTGGGCCTTAGGCACCCCTCACAGATATTCTAGTTGGAGCGCAGGAACGAGCCCTGCTGCAAAGTATTGCATCAAAAATTGTAATTACACGCCTCTATTAAACAGGCGCTGAAAAATTGGGTCTTAGGCGCTGGTGCTGCAACATTGAAACCCCTCACAAATACTCTAGTTGAGCGCAGCAACGAACCCTCCTTGCAAAATATTGCATCAAAAATTGTAATTACACGCCCCTGTTAAACAGGGGCTGAAAAATTGGGCCTTAGCCACTGGTGGAGGTGCCCAGAACCAAAAATATTCTTACAAGCTATCAGCATGATCATTTAGGAGGAAGAGGATAGTCACTTAACATAAAATAGTCACTCAGCATCAGCATAGGCAGTCTTGAAGGGATCTGACATTTAAAAAAAATGATTCGGATACAACAGCATCAGGTGCTTGGTAGCTGTTGGTGATCCAAGACTGATTCATTTTTATGAAGCTCAGTCGATCGACCAAGTCGGTGGACAGGCGTACACTGTGATCGGTTACAAAGCCTCCAGCAGCACTGAATGTGCGTTCCGAAAGAACGCTGGATACAGGACAGGCCAGTAGCTCAATTGCATACTGTGCAAGCTCTGGCCAGTGATCCATCTTCAAGACCCAGTAACCCAGAGGATTTTCGGTGGGAAAGGTGTCCAAGTCAGATCTTGCCCCTAGGTATTCCTGCATCATGTAAAACAGACGCTGGCGATGGTTGCTGGAACCGATCATACCTTGGGGCTGCGGACTAAAAAATTATCTGAACCCATCGGTCAGACGGCCACCTTCTCCACCGCTCCTTCTTTGACTGACTGAAGCCTCAGTAACACGTTGTCCAGGAACAGGAGTTTGTAGCCTCCCAGTCTCTGGGAACGCGTTGCACAGACCTTTCTGCAAGGCCTCCCGAAGATGTTTCATCCTCTGCTCCACAAGCTTACCCTTGTAGCGTGGATCAAGGAGGGTTGCCTGCCAGTACTGATCCCTCTCCTTGATACCACAAATACGAGGATCCTTCCGCAGGCTTTACAGGATCAGGGAGGCCATGCAGCGTAGGTTTGCTGCAGCATTCGGTCTGGAGTCCTCTAGGTCACTAAGGACGACATGATCCGCAGTCACCTCCTCCCAGCCACGTACAAGTCCATGGGTTTCTTGGGACTGTAAATGATCCCTTAAAGACTGCTGCTGATGCTGAGTGCCAGGCTCCACCTCCATGCTGACACAATCCTCCTCCTCCTCCTCGTCCTCTTCCTGTGTGATCAGCAGGCACGCAGGAACACTGGATAAAGGGGGCCTTGAAAGCTAAGGAAGTCCTCCTCTTCCTGCCTCTGTTCTGCCTCAAGTGCCCTGTCCATTATTCCACGCAGCGTGTGCTCCAACAGGTGGACAAGGGGGACAGTGTCACTGATGCATGCACTGTCACTGCTCACCATCCTTGTGGCCTCCTCAAATGGTGACAGGACAGTGCATGCATCCCTGATCATGGCCCACTGGCGTGGGGAAAAAAACAAGCTCCCCTTACCCTGTCCTGGTGCCATAGTCGCACAGGTACTCATTGATGGCCCTCTGCTGCGTGTGCAGCTGCTGCAGCATGGCCAACGTTGAGTTCCACCTGGTGGGCATGTCACAGATTAGGCACTTCTTGGGCAGGTTAAATTCCTTTTGGAGATCAGCCAGCCGAGCACTGGCATTATATGACCGGTGGAAATGCACACAGACTTTCCTGGCCTGCCTCAGGACATCCTGTAAGCCCGGGTACCTGCCCAAGAACTGCTGCACCAGCAAGTTAAGGACGTGAGTCAAACAGGGTACATGGGTCAGTTGTCCCTGTCGGAGGGCGGAGAAGAGGTTGGTGCCATTGTCGCAAACCACCATTCCTGGCTTAAGCTGGCGTGGCGTCAACCACCTCTGAACCTGCCCCTGCAGAGCTGACAGAATCTCTGCCCCAATGTGGCTCCTGTCCCCCAAGCACACCAGCTCAAGCACCACATGGCATCTTTTGGCCTGCGTACTTGCGTAGCCCTTGAACGCCTACGGGGCCCTGCTGGTTCCGAGGACAAAGCACAGGAAGAGGCCATGGAGGAAGAAGAAGAGGAGGGGGTGCAGGAGAGAGGTGTGTCAGAATCACCAGTAGTAGCATTTTGGAGGCGTGGTGGCGGAACAACCTCCGACACTACTGCACCTTGTCCTGCATGCTTACCAGCTGCCAGCAGAGTCACCCAATGCGCCGTGAAACTTAGGTAACGTCCCTGTCCATGCCTGCTGGACCATGAGTCAGTGGTAATATGCGCCTTACCGCTGACCGCCCTCTCCAGCGAGGCCAAGACATTGCCTTCCAACGCCTTCCGTTAGAAAGAGTGGCGTTTGGGAACCTGCCACTGAGGAACTGCACATTTCACAAACTCACGGAAGGGGGCAGAGTCTACCAACTGAAAAGGTAGCCCGTTGAAGTGCTAGCAATTTTGCCAAGCTAGCATTCAACCGCTGGGCATGTGGATGGCTGGAAGCGAACTTCTTTCTGCGGTGCAGCAGCTGGGGTAGGGAAATTTGCTTGGTACAATCTGACGTTGGTGTACCGATAGCAGATTGCCCACTAAGTACTTGGCTGTGACACACCTAATTCTACACCTTCATTCCTCCCAGTGCAGGTCTCAGAGAGGACTGAAGGTATAGTGGGGTTGGAGATCCCAGCTGATGAGGAGCAAGGAGAGGTCCTCTTTGTTCTTTGATGTGGGTCTTTTAGGTACACTTGCCAACGAACTGCAGGGCAGGTCAACATATGTCTGGTCAAGCATGTGGTGCCCAAGCGGGAGATGTTTTGGCCACGCGAGATACGCTTGAGACATATGTTGCAAATAGCAGTGGTGCGATCTGATGCACTCGTCTCAAAAAAGGCCCACACCAAAGAAATTTTGGAATAACGCGCAGAGACAGCAGTGCCCTGCACATGCGGAGCTCTGCGGTGTGATGCAGTCAGTGTGCTGCCCTTAAGCTGGCCCCTGGAGGGCAACCTGCCTCGTTGGTGATGTGCCTCTTCCTCCTCCTCCTCTCTTCCTCTAGCTGAGTACCATCATCGGAGCCTTCAAAATGCTGGGCATCCTCCTGGAGCATGTACCCAACACTGTGGTCAAACAGTTCGGAGGACTTCTCAGGAGGACATGGTGGGGATAGGGAAGGAGTGACTGATGCCATTGAGCCGAGGGAAGAGGCCGCGTTGGCAGCTGCTTTGCCAGACAAAGTACCCTGAGCCTGGGTGAGAGAGGATGAGGATGGCTTGGTCAACCATTCGCCTAACTCTGCTGCATGTTGCAGCTCAACACGTCCAGCTGCCAAAAAAAAAGGCCAAGCGTGTCCCACAGACAAGTGCTGATGAGGATGCACCGTGTCCAGGACCAGCACTGTTGCCTCTAGACACAGAGTCTGCTTGTCCTCTTTTACTGGCTTGTGACTGTCTGCCTCTCCTTGTTGGCCTTCCAGACATACTATTGGCCTGCAGTGAGATGTAGCTGCACAAAACTGGGATATATATATATACCGATTATACTGCAGCTAGCAGAATCAACTTCCTGCCTGTAGTATTATTAGTATGAGAACACCTGCACCTGGCTTCAGGTAGCTATACTGTAGGTGCAACTGTGCAGGGTACACAGTACACTAACTGGACATACTTCAAGATCCTGCCTGTGCTATTAATAGGATCAGAAGAAGCACACAAGCACCTGGCTTCAGGTAACTATACTGTAGGTGCAACTGTGCAGGGTTACACAGTACACTAATTGCAAATACTTCAAGAGCCTGCCTGTGCTATTAATAGGATCAGAAGAAGCACACAAGCATCTGGCTTCAGGTAGCTATGCTGTAGGTGCAACTACACTAACTGGAAATACTGTAAAAACACCTGCCTGCCTGTCAGCGTATTAGGAAGAGAATAACAGGAACGGATCTAGCTAAACTGAATACAGTGTATATATATATATATATATATATATATATATATATATATATATACCGTATATACTCGAGTATAAGTCGAATTTTTCAGCACATTTTTTTGTGCTGAAAGTGCCCCCCTCGACTTATACTCGAGTCAAGCACTTTTCTGCAGCAAAAAATTTAATTTTCTGAACCAACTTTGGGGCCCCGTATCTCAGGACCACTTGGTGCTAGAAACCCCAAATTTGGTGTGCAAACCCAGTGGAACTGGTACCATAACATATCCAAAGCTGGAGTTCCTAGCACTAAGTGACCCCGAGATACAGGGCCCCACAATCGGTTCGGAAAATGTCATTCTCTGCTGCAGTAAAGTGCTTGACATTTTCTGAACCGATTTTTGGGGCCCTGTATCTCAAGGCCACTTGGTGCTAGAAACCCCAGCTTTGGATATTTTATGGTGCTAGTGCCACTGGGTTTGCGCACCACATTTGGGGTTCCTAGCACTAAGTGGCCCCCAGATACGGGGCCCCAAAATCAGTCAACTGTGTCCATCTGCAGCAATGTCATTTCGGGACCCTTTGCGTTCAGAGACCCCAAATTTTGGTTGCAGCTAGGGGGCATCTAGGAACCCTTAACTACTGAGTTTGAAGTTCAGGGGACCTATGGCTGCAAATGGGCACAGTGAGGCTGCAAATGGGCATTGTTGACCCTCTTTTCCTCTTACAGTAGCTGCGCATTTCTCACCCTCGTCTTATACTCGGGTCAATAAGTTTTTCCCATTTTTTGTGGTAAATTTGGGGCCTCGACTTATACTCGGAACGACTTATACTCGAGTATATACGGTATATACAACACCTGGGATGCATATTTATACACAATACACTGTAAGTGCAGCTAACTGACTCGACCTGCCTACTCTATCTAACTTAAATCAAATGACACTGTCTCTCTGTCTATCTATCTCTCTCCACCGCAACACACTACACAAGGCCACCACGCAGGCGGCCTTATATAGTGTGGGGCGTGTATTAAACCCCCTGAGCCATAATTGGACAAAGCCACCCTGTACATACCTGGCCATCCACATGTTGCCCCTTCCCTGGTGGTCCTAGTGGCGATCCCTGGTGGTCCAGTGTGGTGATCTGGGGGGGGGCTGCACTGATAAACAATCAGCGCAAACCCCCCCTGTCAGGAGAACCGCCAAACGGCTCTCCTCTACTCGCGTCTAACAGACGCGAGTGAGGAAAAGCCGATCAACGGCTCTTCCTATTGACATCGTGATCAGCCGTGATTGGACACGGCTGATCACGTGGCAAAGAGCCTCGTGACACACCGATCCACCGATCGCCGCAAAGGCGGCATGTTATCCTGCTGGACGTCATATGACACCCAGTCAGTATAACTGAACCACCGCCCGGCCGTCATCTGCTATGGGCCGGGCGGGAAGTGGTTAAAGGAACTCAGCAGGTAGGTTGTTCCAAATATCTTGGAGAACAAACTAAAAACCTTTGGTCTCTTCATGTCATCCCAGACAGACTCCATGATGATGAGATCAGGGCTCTGTGGGGGCCAAACCATCATTTCCAGGACTCCTTGTTCTTCTTTATGATGAAGATAGTTCTCAATGACATTGACTGTATGTTTGGGGAGGTTGTCCTGCTGGAGAATAAATTTGGGGCCAATCACACGTTTGCCTGATGGTATGGCTTGACGGATAAGTATCTGCCTGTTTTTCTCAGCATTGAGGACATCATTGATCCTGACCAAATCTCCAACTCATGAAGAGACAGAAGGAATTGAGGCAGCCTACATTTGAAACAACCTACCTACCATTTACCTTCAAAAACTGTGTGCAAGTGTACATTAATGAGGTTGCTTCTTAGGAAAGGGGAGGGGGGCGTCTTACAGGACATAGATCACTTGCTGGTGGTACTGTTGTTTCCAGCATAGTTTCAGAGGCCACCAGCTGGTGTTTTCTAGTAACCAGCAGATCCCAATAATCGATCTTCACCTGATACTGGCTGCTAGGAGGGTATATAACTCCTCCCCTAGTTTCCTTTCCCTGGTTGCTGATTCTTCCTGATTCCTGCTGTGATCCTGTTCATGTACAGTACCTGCATCAAGTACCCTGCTACCTCATGTCTGCTCCCCTTGTTCCTGATCCCCTTCCTAATTCCTGTGCAACTTACCCTGTTTGCTTCCTATTTGTTTGTATAGATTATTTTAGTTAGTTTGCTAGTTGGGTTTTCTGTCATTTGGTTCACTGTTCATATGTCTTGTATACTGTTAGATGGTGTTGGATGGGGTTTTGTTTTGTTATTAATAAATGTTATTTAACTACTTGCCGCCCGCAATATAGCTGAAAGACGGCTGCAGCGTGGGCCTTAATTGCCGGGTGGGCGTCCATTGACGTCCTCCTGAGCAAGTGCTGTCTACGTGACCCTGTGGGTCGCGCGGCACGCTCTGTGATCACCGAGTCTATGAGACTCGGCTGATCACAGATCCGAGTAAGGGGTCGATCCTGACCCCTTACCATGTGATTAGCTGTCAGCCAATTACGGCTGATCATGTGATGTAAACAGAAGATCGGTAATCGGTATTTTGTTTTTTCTCACGCTGTCAGAGTGAGGGGATAAAAAAAATGATCACCGGCTTCTGTCAGAGGGACATCGGTCCCTCGCTCAGAAAGCCGCGGCTGTGCCCACCAGTGTCACCTGCCAGTGCCCACTGTGCCACCTACCAGTGCCACCTATCAGTGTCTAATCTTCAGTGCCACAGATCAGTGCTGCCTGTCAGTCTCACCTACCAGTGCCTACCAGTGCCCATCAGTGCCACCCATCAGTGATCATCAGTGCCCATCAGTGCCACCTATCAGTGCCACTTATCAGTGCCATCTATCAGTGCCCTTCAGTGCCAACCATCAGTGCTACCCATCAGTGCCACCTCTCAGTGCCACCTATCAGTGCCACCTCATCAGTGCTTATCAGTGCCACCTATCAGTGCCCATTAGTGCCACCTTATCAGTGCCTATCAGTGCCCATCAGTGCCACCTATCAGTGCCGCTTATCAGTGCCACCTATCAGTACCCTTCAGTGCCAACCATCAGTGTCACCCATCAGTGCCACCTCTCAGTGCCACCTATCAGTGCCACCTCATCAGTGCTTATCAGTGCCACCTATCAGTGCCCATTAGTGCCACCTTATCAGTGCCTATCATTGCCCATCAGTGCCACCTATCAGTGCCCTTCAGTGCCAACCGTCAGTGCCAACCATCAGTGTCACCCATCAGTGCCACCTCTCAGTGACACCTATCAGTGCCACCTCATCAGTGCTTATCAGTGCCACCTATCAGTGCCCATTAGTGCTGCCTTATCAGTGCCTATCAGTGCCACCTATCAGTGCCCATTAGTGCTGTCTTATCAGTGCCTATCAGTGCCACCTATCAGTGCCCATCAGCCCAGCCTATCAGCGCACATCAGTTCAGCCTCATCAGCGCACATCAGTAAATAAGAAAAAGTACCTGTTTTCAAAATGTTATAACAAACTATGAACATTTTTTTTTTTCTTCAAAATTTCTGTCCCTTTTTGTTTTATTTAGCAAAAAATAAAAAAAACCAGCAGCAATAAAATTACACCAAAAGAAAGCTCTATCTGTGTGAAAAAAAAAGATAAAAATGTCATTTGGGTAAACTGTAGCATGACCGTGCAATTGTCATTCAAAATGTGACAGGGCTGAAAGCTGAAAATTGGTCTGGGCAGGAAGGGAGTTTAAGTGCCCAGTAAGCCAGTGGTTAATCGCACCCAGTCTGGTCTCCACCTCCTTAAGTGCAGAAAACCGATCTTGTCACCCTGCTGTTGCAGGATACCAGCACTCGATATCCTAACAAATGTAGCCACCCTTTGCACGGCTCCATTGTCAATCAGTAGAGAGGGTACAGTAATTGTGGACGGACTAGATTTAGATGGACTTTACCTAAATGACTAACAATTTAAAGCCCAACTCCAACTAACAACTAGGTTAGTTATTAGTTAACTTATTTGTTTTATTCCCTTTTGGCATAAAGGTTGTACTGCCGCTTTTGCTAGACAGCTTGGTCTGTTTAACCACTTCCTGCCCCCGCTATAGCCAAAAGACAGCTACAGTGCAGGCTTACTTTGCCGGGAGGGCTACATGAATGTTTAAAAATCACGTACATAGACTCTTTAAAAATCTCAATAGGCGACACTTTAACCCCTTCAGACCAGAGCACTTTTTGCGATACGGCACTGCGACGTTTTAACTGACAATTGCGCGGTTGTGCGATGTTGCACCCAAACAAAATTGACGTCTTTTTTTTCCCACAAATAGAGCCTTCTTTTGGTGGTATTTGATCGCCTCTGTGGTTTTTATTTTTTGCGCTATAAAAAAAAAAGAGCAACAAAAAACGCAATATTTTTTACATTTCGCTTTAATAAATATCTAAAAAAATATATAAAAAAACATTTTTTTCCTCAGTTTAGGTAGATATGTATTCTTCTACATATTTTTGGTAAAATAAAATCGCAATAAGCGTATATTAATTGTTTTGCGCAAAAGTTACAGCGTCTACAAAATAGGGGATAGTTTTATGGCTTTTTTATTATGAATTTTTTTTTTTTACTAGTATTGGTGGCGATCTATGATTTTTATCAGGACTGCAACATTATGGCGGACACGTCAGACAATTTTGACACATTTTTGGGACCATTGGCATTTTTACAGCGAGCGATGCTATAAAATTGCATTGATTACTGTAAAAATGTCACTGGCAGTGAAGGGGTTAACCACTAGGGGGCAGTGAAGGGGTTAAGTGTGTCCTAGGGAGTGTTCTAACTGAAGGGGGGGAGGGGACTGTGTAGGGGAGATGACGGATCGTCTGTTCATACTTCTGTCTTTTCTCCCCTCAGAGAACTGGAAACTGTTTACACACAGAGATCCCGGTTCTCGGTGTGCCCTGAGCGATCGCGGGAGCCCGGTGGTGATCGCGACCACCGGGTACTCGCATCAGCTCCGTGGGCGAGCAGGTGGCGCGCACGTGCCCCCTAGTGGCCGTCTATGGTACCAACGTACCATGACGGTGGTTTGCGCAGCAGAGCCATGTTGCCGCAGTTTAACTGCGGCGGCTGGTCGGCATGCGGTTAAACATCTTTACAGGTTATCTGTTTAGAGTTAGAGAGGACGTATAATGCTAGAATTAATGATCTGTGTAAAAATGTATTTATTTAACCACTTGCCGACCGCTGCACGCTGATATACGTCGGCACAATGGCAGCGGTGGGCAAATGGGCGTACCTGTATGTCCCCTTTAATTGGTGGGGCTATCACCCATCATGTCACAGAACTGAAGAATGGGGAGATGCCTATGTAAACAAGGCATTTCCCCGTTCTGCCTAGTGACATGACAGAGATCACCGCTCCCTGTCCTCGGGAGCACTGATCTCCGTCATGTCAGTGGAAGCCCATGTTCCCCACAGTTAGAATCACTCCCTAGGACACACTTAACCCCTTGATCGCCCCCTAGTGTTTAACCCCTTTCCTGCCAGTGTCATTTACACAGTAATCTGTGCATTTTTATAGCACTGATCGCTGTATAAATGACAATGGTCTCAAAGTAGTGTCAAAAGTGTCCGATGTGTCCGCCATAATGTCGCAGTCACGATAACAATCGCAGATCGCCGCCACTACTATTAAAAAAAAAATTAATAATAAAAATGCCATAAATCTATCCCCTATTATGTAGACGCTATAACTTTTTTCGCAAACCAATCAATATACGCTTATTGCGTTTTTTTATTACCAAAAATATCTAGAAGAATACATATCGCCATTTGTTTTTTTATATATATATTTTTGGGGGATATTTATTATAGCAAGAAGTAAAAAATATTGATTTTTTTCAAAATTGTCGCTCTTTTTTTGTTTATAGCTCAAAAAATAAAAAACGTAGAGTTGATCAAATACCACCAAAAGAAATCTTTATTTGTGGGAAAAAAAGGACGTCAATTTTGTTTGGGTGCAGCGTCGCACGACCACGCAATTGTCAGTTAAAACGACGCAGTGCCGAATCGCAAAAAGTGCTCTGGTCAGGAAGATGACTTCCTGCCCAGCCATCTGCCGTACCGGATCGCTTCCATGTCTACCAACGGCTCCGGTAAACCCAGGAACAACCGGGAAGCTGCGGGAGGGGTATTTAATTTCAAAGTAATGATGTATATTTACAGTTAGGCGGTTGGCTAAGTGGGGACCAACACAAAAATCATTCCCGTACGATAACAGATCCTACGATTTTCATTTAATCAGTACAGATGTCGCCCAAAAAATACCAAATACAATGCAATACATTACATCACTTCCTAATTTTAATTCTGTCGTACGAGAACTTTCGTAAGTTGGGTAACCTCTTTGTTTTCAATATGGAGACTAGCATGTAAGAAAAAAGGGACGACCATTCGTCTTATAAGCATCACCGGGTAATAAACTACGTTACATGGTGGGGGAGAATGATGACTGCTGTGATAATGCTGCCTACTGACGAACTGATGTGGAGTCAGAAGGAGCCTTGTTGAGCGTGTACAGTCTAATTGTCATCTGCAGTGCTGGAATCAGTCACATCATTATCAGGTACTGTAGTAAGAACAGGGCCATCTTAAGGGCATTATAGGTCCCCGGGCAATACAGTGCACTGGGGCCCTATCTACACTACACCATATCCACTGACCACTACACTACAAACCACACCACACTGACCACTACACTACACACCACACTAACCTACCTGATTCCTATACTGACCACTACACTACACACAGACCACTAAACTACACACTAACCTCTACGCATCACACCACCCTACCTGATTTCTATACTGACCACTACTACACAAACTACACTATCCACTGACCACTACACTACAAACCACACTGACCACTACACTACACACCACACTAACCTACCTGATCCCTATACTGACCACTACACTACACACAGACCACTACACTACACACTGACCTCCACACATCACACAACCCTACCTGATTTCTATACTGACCACTACTACACAAACTACACTATCCACTGACCACTACACTACAAACCACACTGACCACTACACTACACACCACACTAACCTACCTGATCCCTCTACTGATCACTACACTACACACAGACCACTACACTACACACTGACCTCTACACATCACACAACCCTACCTGATTTTCATACTGACCACTACTACACAAACTACACTATCCACTGACCACTACACTACTACACAATACACTATACACTACCCACAGACCACTACACAATATACTACATACTGACCACTACACAATACTCTACCCACATACCAATACACCCCATTCACACACACACACACACACACACAATACACTATACACCACATACACACACAATACACTATACACGACACACACACACAATACACTATACACCACACACACACACACTATACACTATACACTACACACACAATACACAATACACTATACACCACACACACACACACTATACACTATACACTACACACACAATACACAATACACTATACACCGCACACACACACACTATACACTATACACTACACACACAATACACAATACACTATACACCGCACACACACACACACACACACACTATACACTATACACTACACACACAATACACAATACACTATACACCACACACACAATATGCTATGCACTACACACACACACACACAATACACTACACACTACACACAATACCTTATACACTACACACAACACATTACACTATACACTGACTTTATGGCTGCTCCCTCTCCCCAGACCATATCTACCCCCCCCCCCCCCAGGCCAGCAACAAAACCCAGGAGTGAGTCTCTTACCTTTTTTTCTTTCATGATCTGCTCTGCCTCTGCGCCACCTGTCACACTGCCAGACTGTATGCCCGGGCGGGGTCATGATCGGTGACCCGGAGAGGAGGAAAAGAAGACATCGGGCACAGACTGCATCCCCCGGTGGGGACATGATCGGTGACCCGGAGAGGAGGAGGAGAAGACAGCGGCCACAGCTCCCAGTGAAGGCCAGCCCCACTCTCCCGCGATTGAGGACAGGCCAGCCCCACCTGCCGAACATGACCCCTTTCGCCCAATCACAGGGCGCCAGGTGCCGGCCTGAGACTGGACATGGTAGCCAGAGCGCGGGGTCACAGAAAATTGGAGCGACGGTGACACATAGATGCTTGGCTGGGGTCGCTGGGCAGGTGGGGCCCCCCAGGCAAGTGCCCAATGGAAAAGACGGCCCTGAGTAAGAACGAACTGAAGTAATCCAACAATATTCACTTTCTTCTGCTCACTTTCATCATAGGGCTTTTTACTAGAATTATATATTTTTTTTTTTGCCTCACAGCAGCCAATCAAATGCAAACCTGCACTGCAAAATAGACAGATATCAAAAATTTAAATAATAATACCGCGCCAACCCTAAAAACGTGAGCAGCCAACACAACAATTAGACTAATTGTATGTGAAAATGTGAATAAAAAGTGTGGCGGTAATGATGGGTGAGTTCACTGAAATGAATCAGAATGTGAATCTATAAGCATGTGATGCCAAAACATTGGTGTTATAAATTCCGAGTGAAAGAGAACAACCTATGTGGTGAACTATGTATAAGTGAAAACATATACATTGAATGGCAACAATAGGACTGTGCCCAAGTTCAAACTCGTAAATATGACTATAGAAAAAAAAAAGGGAATTATATACTCGAGTATAAGTCGAATTTTTCAGCACATTTTTTTGTGCTGAAAGTGCCCCCCTCGACTTATACTCGAGTCAAGCACTTTTCTGCAGCAAAAAATTTAATTTTCCGAACCGATTTTGGGGCCCCGTATCTCAGGGCCACTTGGTACTAGGAACTCCAAATTTGGTGTGCAAACCCAGTGGACCTGGTACCACAACATATCCAAAGCTGAAGTTCCTAGCACTAAGTGGCCCTGAGATACGGGGCCCCAAAATCGGTTAGGAAAATGTCATTCTCTGCTGCAGAAAAGTGCTTGACATTTTCTGAACCGACTTTGTGGCCCCATATCTCAGGGCCACTTAGT
The DNA here is from genome assembly GCA_037952925.1 of Lithobates clamitans. Taxonomy (NCBI): domain Eukaryota; kingdom Metazoa; phylum Chordata; class Amphibia; order Anura; family Ranidae; genus Lithobates; species Lithobates clamitans. The sequence goes on from JBBGZY010000791.1 coordinate 3,706,994, forward strand.
GCTAGGAACCCCAAATTTGGTGTGTAAGCCCAGTGGACCTGGTATCACAACATATCCAAAGCTGAAGTTCCTAGCACTAAGTGGCCTCGAAATACGGGGCCCCAAAATCGGTTAGGAAAATGTCATTCTCTGCTGCAGAAAAGTGCTTGACATTTTCTGAACTGATTTTTGGGGCCCTGTATCTCGGGGCCACTTGGTGCTAGAAACCCCAACTTTGGAAATTTTATGGTGCTAGTTCCACTGGGTTTGCACACCAAATTTGGGGTTCTTAGCACTAAGTGGCCCTGAGATACAGGGCCCCAAATTCGGTCAACTGTGTCCATCTGCTGCAATGTCATTTCGGGACCCTTTGGGTTCAGAGACCCCAAATTTTGGCTGCAGCTAGGGGGCATCTAGGAACCCTTAACTACCGAGTTTAAAGTTCAGGGGACCTATGGCTGCAAATGGGCACAGTGAGGCTGCAAATGGGCACAGTGAGGCTGTAATGGGCATTGTTGACCCTCTTTTCCACTTACAGTAGCTGTGCATTTCTCACCCTCGTCTTATACTCGGGTCAATAAGTTTTTCCCATTTTTTTGTGGTAAATTAGGGCCTCGACTTATACTCGGAACGACTTATACTCGAGTATATACGGTACCTATATTTATGTACATATAGTAAAGATATGTGGTGTTTTTAAAAATCTATGACCAGATGTGACTAATGCCGCGTACACACGGTCGGACTTTGCAGCTACAAAAGTCGGACAGTCTGTCCGACATACTTCCGGCGTACCTTCGGCGGACTTGGGGCAGACTTTCTTACGAACGGACTTGCCCACACACGACCACACAAAAGTACGCCAGTTTAGTACGCTGTGACGTACACCAAGTCCGACGAGACTATAAAACGGAAGTTCAATAGCCCGTACGACACCCTTTGGGCTCCTTCTGCTAATCTCGTGTTTATCTCGTGTTAGTAGAAGTTTGGTGAGAGACGATTCGCGCTTGTGAGACTCGTATTTTTCAGTTCGTTTTAACTGTTGTTCAGTCTGTGCTTGTGAGGTTTGTATCTGCTTTTCAGTGCGTTTGGTCAGTTGGCATTGAGAAATCTTTGTTTTATTGGCCGCTCGTTCCTGATTTTCAGGTCGTTCTTCACAGGCCTTGCTGTTCTTCAGTGCGTTCTGTTTAGTGCGTTCTGACCAGCCGACCGTTTTGAAGCCATGTTACCTGTACGTACTCGTCGTAGAGCTCGTGCATTGTATGTGCTTGGTGCTGTAGTTTATTCTTCAGCCCAAGACCAGTCCATGAACAGGGCGAGGAGGAGTTCATGGACCAAGAATTGGTTGCTTCAGCGTGACCAGTTCTGTCACATGCCTTTGCTCCGTGAGATCCGTGAGAATAATCCTGAGGATTTCAGGAACTTTCTCCGGATGACGGACCCCGTTTTTGATCGTTTGGTGGCTTTGCTGACCCCCTATATCAGCAGGCAGGATACCTGCATGAGGCAAGCCATCACTCCGGAGCAGAGGCTGGTCGCTACCTTGCGGTATTTGGCCACAGGGAGAAGCCTGCAGGACCTTAAGTTCTCGACAGGCATCTCCCCCCAGGCTCTGGGGATCATTATCCCAGAGACCTGTTCTGCCATCATACAGGTCCTGCAGAAGGACTATATTAAGGTAAGCTATTTTTATTTTATTAGCATCACATGTTCTTTTATGTAATCTTTGATAATGTAATGTATTTCTTGCTTCAAACACTACTTCCCATCATTGCAATATAGTGTGAATGTCCCCTTTTTATCCTCACACATGCTGGGATTTTTTCCTGCTATTTTTTGTCATGCATGTATAGTTTCCTTCAATAACCTTCCCAGCATGAAGTGATGGGAACATATCCACCTAGTCTACTCATTTTGAATGTATTTTGTTGGAGTGTATTTAGTGTGCTTATAATTAGCAATTAGCTAGATTTCACAACCCCCCCCCCCACCTGAACTCACTCCAAATAGTGTGCTGCTAATTAGCAATTAGCTAGATTTCACAACCCCCCCCCCCCCCACCTGAACTCACTCCAAATAGTGTGCTGCTAATTAGCAATTAGCTAGATTTCACAACCCCCCCCCCCCCACCTGAACTCACTCCAAATAGTGTGCTGCTAATTAGCAATTAGCTAGATTTCACAACCCCCCCCCCCCCACCTGAACTCACTCCAAATAGTGTGCTGCTAATTAGCAATTAGCTAGATTTCACAACCCCCCCCCCCCCCCACCTGAACTCACTCCAAATAGTGTGCTGCTAATTAGCAATTAGCTAGATTTCACAACCCCCCCACCCCCACCCTCGTTAAAATTTGCTTGAATGTTCTGTGGTGTTGATTTGTCTAAAGCAAATCTATGTTGCACTTTGCAAAATGCATGTGCACTCTACAAGTGCATTTGTTCCAGTGCTTTAGTAAATGAGCAGAAGCTCTGCTGATTTCCATCATCAAATCATATGCAAGCCTCAAAGTGTTTTCATTAATTGCCCTTGCATGTGATTGTGTACTGTTTGCAACATGAATGCCTTTGACATTACCTCATTTACTGTAAGCTGGTTTGCAACTGCACCTGCAGAGTGCGACAACTGCAGTCTTGTAGCCTTTGTTATCCCTAAATTCCTGCGTGTTGTTAAAGTAATTTTTTTTGGGGATTTCACAACCCCCTAAAATGTAATCAATGTTCTATCAGAGGGGGTGAGCAATCTGATAAGTGTGCCTTTTTCCATATTAGTTATTCCAGAAGAATTAAATTATTGAATGTTATACTGATGCTGGGGAATAATGTTTTTAATTGTCTAATTTTCTTGCAATGTTAGCTTCCAAATTAATTGATTTTGGTTTTCTTGTTTGATTCCCCAGTTTCCTTCAACGCCACAGGAATGGCAGACTGTGGCATCCCATTTTGCCAGCCGTTGGGACTTTCCCAATTGTGGAGGGGCTATAGATGGGAAACATGTCCACATTGTGCCACCACCCCATTCGGGGTCATA